>JAQSUU010000648.1:0-424384 GCA_038087645.1 Saccharum hybrid cultivar R570 | reverse complement strand
ATGTAGGCATCTTGATCGATAGGAGCCTTAAGGATGGAGTCGTTGATGTTAGAAGGCAAGACGACCAGATTATCTTGGTCAAGCTGATAGTTGGAGATTTGGCTCTGAATGTGATCAGTGCCTATGCCCCTCAGGTAGGTCTTAGCGAGGGCACCAAGAGACAGTTTTGGGAAGATCTTGATAGCATGGTTAGTACCATGTCTATCAGCGAGAAACTCTTTATAGGAGGAGACCTCAACGGCCATGTTGGTGCGACCAATGTAGGTTTCGAGCGGGTGCACGTGGGATTCAGGTATGGTAGTAGGAATCAAGAGGGGAAGGATGTTTTAAACTTCGCGCTGGCCTATGACTTGATAGCGAACACCCTCTTTAGGAAGAGGGAATCTCATCTAGTAACCTTTCGTAGTGGACAACACTCGAGCCAGATCGACTTTATCCTTGCAAGGAGGGAGGATAGACGTGCTTGTTTTGATTGTAAGGTGTTACCTGGGGAGTGTGTTGTCCCTCAACATAAGCTTGTGGTGACGGACTTTCGCTTTCGGTTACGTGTCCACCGGGACAAACGGGCCAAGATTGCGAGAACGAAGTGGTGGAAGCTTAGAGGGGAAGCAGCGCAAAACGTTTAAGGAGAGGATGCTAGACGAGGGGCCTTGGGAAGAAGGAGAAGATGCCGATGACATGTGGCTAAAGATGGCAACATGTGTCCGGAAGGTGGCTTCGGAAGTGTTTGGCGTGAGTAGGGGAGGCAAACGGGAAGCGAAAGACACATGGTGGTGGAATGACGAGGTGCAAAGGGCTATTAGGGAGAAGGAGTGTTTTAAGCGTCTCCACCATGACAAGAGTGTAGCCAACATCGAGGGCTATAAAATAGTGAAGAGGGTTGCAAAGCGAGCTGTGAGTGTAGCAAAAGGTCAGGCGTATGATGACCTTTATCAGCGGCTAGGCATGAAGGAAGGGGAGAAGGACATTTATAGGATGACTAGAATCCGCGAGAAGAAGACAAGGGACATCAACCAAATAAAATACATCAAGGATAGGACAGATCGACTTCTGGTGAAGATTGAGGAGATCAAGGACAGATGGAGAGAGTACTTCGACAAGCTGTTTAATGGGGAGAATGAGGGTCCTGCCCTTGAATTGGACGACTCATTTGACGATACCAACAGACGCTTTGTGAGGAGAATTCAGGAGGCAGAGATCGAAGAGGCTTTGAAGAGGATGAAGGGAGGCAAAGCGATGGGCCCTGATGGTATCCCCATTGAGGTGTGGAGATACCTAGGCGCCAGAGCGATAGTATGGTTAACTAAGCTTTTTAACCTTATTTTTCGGTCTAACAAGATGCCTGAAAAATGGAGAAGTATATTAGTACATATCTTCAAGAACAAGGGAGATGTTCAGAGTTGTACTAACTACCGTGGGATTAAGTTGATGAGCCATACGATGAAGCTTTGGGAGAGGGTTATCGAGCATCGCCTAAGGAGAGTGACACATGTAACCCAAAATCAGTTTGGGTTCATGCCTGGTAGGTCGACCATGGAGGCGATTTTCTTATTACGACAATTGATGGAGAGATATAGGGAGCAGAAGAAGGACTTGCACATGGTCTTTATTGACCTCGAGAAGGCATATGACAAAGTACCGAGAAATGTCATGTGGTGGGCCTTGGAAAAGCACAAAGTCCCAACTAAGTACGTTACCTTCATCAAGGATATGTATAGGGATGTGGTGACGTTTGTCTGAACATGTGATGGCGACACCAGTGACTTTCCAATTAAAATAGGACTGCATCAGGAGTCAGCTTTGAACCCTTATTTATTTGCTTTGATGATGGATAAGGTCACAAGGGACATACAAGGTGATATCTCTTGGTGTATGCTCTTTGCTGATGATGTGGTGCTAGTTGACGACAGTAAGGCGGGGGTTAATAGGAAGTTAGAACTATGGAGGCACACGTTAGAATCGAAAGGGTTCAGACTTAGTAGGACTAAGACCGAGTACATGAGGTGTGATTTCAGCGCGACTAGGCACGAGGAGGGAGACGTTAGCCTCGATGGGCAAGTGGTTGCCAAGAAGGATACTTTTCGGTATTTAGGGTCGATGCTACAAAAGGATGGAGACATTGATGAAGATGTTAGGCATATAATTTTAGCTGGCTAGTTGAAATGGCGTCAAGCTTCTGGCGTTCTCTGTGACAAAAGGGTGTCTCAGAAGCTGAAAGGTAAGTTCTATAGGATAGCGATTTATCCGGCGATGTTATACGGTGCTAAGTGTTGACCTACAAAAAGATGACATGTCTAGCAATTAAGTGTAGCAGAGATGTGTATGTTGCGTTGGTGTTGTGGACACACAAGGAGGGATAGAGTCCGGAACGACGATATTCGGGATAGGGTTGGGGTGGCACCAATTGAGGAGAAATTGATTCAACATCGGTTGAGATGGTTTGGACATGTCCAACGGAGGCCTCCTGAGGCGCCGGTGCGTAGTGGAGTTCTAAAGCGGACCGATAATGTAAAGAGCGGTAGAGGTCGACCTAAACTAACTTGGGACGAGTCCGTTAAGAGAGATCTTAAGGAGTGGAATATCTCCAAGGATTTAGCTATGGACAGGAGTGCTTGGAGATTGGCGATCAACGTGCCTGAATCGTGACCTCTTTTTGTCTTGTGCCCTTTATGTCCCTTTATGTGTCTCCCTATTTCTCGTCTCTTTTGGGTTTTATCTCTAGCATACCCCAACTTGCTTGGGACAAAAGGCTATGTTGTTGTTGTTGTAAGTATATACTTCCCACAAAATAATATCATTACTTGTTTTTGTTGTAGAACAATAGTACATAATCCTAATAAAGCAGTATATGCAATTCATGACCTAGTTTTGTTATCTGAAATATACTCTTTCTCTCATTTTTTTTGTTAACCAATTAAATGACAGTGATCTTTTAATTGGCCACCGAGAATTTCCAAGGTTTCTCAAGAACAACGTGAAAGCGATCTTGTAGGCAATTTGTGGATTACTGATTATGAGAGAAAAGATACAAGAATTTTGCAAGGTGCTCTCTACAATAGTTAGAAGGTTCTTGTTGGATATTGCAGTGTCTACTTTAATTGTCATTTAATTTCTTCTAGAACCAAATAGCAGCTGATGTTGTATTCTCTTGGGTCAACTCAAGTCCTCCTATACTTTTGTAGATAGATGGTAGGTAAGGGGGTGTTTAGATGCAGGGACTAAAGTTTAGTTGGTATCACATCGGATGTTATATGGGGTGTCGCATAGGATGTTCGGATACTAATAAAAAAACAAATTACAGATTCCGTTGGTAAACCGCGAGATGAATTTATTAAGCCTAATTAATCCGTCATTAGCACATGTTTACTGTAGCACCACAGTGTCAAATCATGGACTAATTAGGCTTAAAAAATTCGTCTCGCGAATTAGTTGCAATTTGTGCAATTAGTTATTTTTAGTCTATATTTAATACTCCATGCATGTGTCTAAACATCCGATATGATATGGACTAAAATTTAGTTAGGGAAACTAAACAAGGCCTAACTTCTTGGGATATATATTATATTCTTTAAGCCTGTGTTGATCTTCACAAAGATTTGTCACTTGACTTTTCAAACGCTGCAGGGAAGAAGAAACGATTCACTACCTCTTCTTAAAGTATGTTGTGGCTAAACAGATGAGTGCACTGGACATGAAGAAGATCATGCACCAGTTGATTGGCAGCTCTGAGGGTGGCTTCTGAATGTACGGGAGCTTGGAGACCTGCTGAAGACATTTTGCTGCCAAGGCGTGTGCTCTTGCACTAATGTTGAAAAATGTTATTATTCATATTTTGATCAGGTAAGACGGACTTCCTTTTTAGTTTTTCTTTTTTGTGTGAATCATAAATATATCTCATTAAATTTGCATGAATCATAAATATATCTCAGTAATGCTTAATAACTTGACATATATGCGTTTTGGTTATTTGATTTGCATGGTTATATGCTGTCGTAACGTTAGCACGAGCATTATACTAGCTGATGCAAATTCCATTTTAGTAATTTTAGTAATTGTACTACTTTTATCATAAATTATAATTTCATTTCACATAAAACATACATATATATTTATAAATATATATCTATCTACAAATAAAAAGACTTTAGTGTTATCGTACAACCGGCAGTAGGATATATGGTACTACCTCACAGTGGTGGATCTAGAATTTTACCACATGGTATGTGAAAAAACCTTATGCAATTCGGTAAAATCTTATTCTAAATCAGTAAAACCACATGCATTAAATAACATGAAAACCTTAAATTCAAATGGAATACAAATAGTTTGAAATATAGCCATAAAAGAGACTTACAATATTATTTGTCTGTGAGGGGAATTGGTGATAGTTTCCGCCCCCAAGCAAGATTGATTGTGAAAGGTTCCCACCCTGCGGAGTGTGAAAGGATACTTTAGTAAATTGCTCGTGGCTAGTTGAGTGTTTGTTGTGGAATTGATTCTTGCGACACCTAAGTTATGGGTTTATCTTGTTATGCTAGTGAGTGCGCGAATAAAAAATGTGCAAGCATATGACCCAAATGAGCTTAGGGGGAAGGGAACCCTCAGACTGGAACCGCACCTAGCAGTGAGGTTCAGGCTCGTCCGAGTCGACCCTTGCCCTCGAGGGGGAACTGTTGGGGCAGAGCCCTGCCCCTGAGGGTTCACCTAAGCTAACACCTCCTTCATATACACTAGAACATCAGGCGCCCTGCAATGACTTGAAGAACAAAAGCTCTGTCCACATTTGATAGACATGGCTTTATATGTAAGCAGAACATTCATATATATGCTTTGTTGTATCCAGTCTGAAAGCATAGGGAAAATTTTCTTTCCTAGAATCAATACTTTCCAAACCCAAATACTCCAAGCTACCCATTAAGGTCAAGTACATCTTACACCAATTTAGCCATGTTAACAAACTAGTGACTCATTAAATAATCACCTTGTATTTTGTACACAAAAAATTGTCAAGGAAGCTACTTTGTATAGTACTCTCCATATTTGTACAACAGTTTAGTTTGGTTCCAAAGACAAAACAGTATAAACATTGGATATATTGTTTCTAATACCAACACCGTAATCATGAATTAGAGATCACATATCAGACTATTGTTTGCAGAATAATATCATATTCCTGAAGTAACTTTGTGCTCGAATACTCAAGTCAGTGAGTTACTAATAATCTGATAATAACATCCACCACCAGCTAACAAATGCATAAAGAACTTCTGTAGACCATCTCATACTCCTATAGGTCAGTCACATTAACCAGCTCGCAGCCACATTTTCTAAAATGCAATACACCATAGGAAAAGTATTCTTCCCAATCTCCATGAATGTCATTTCGACATGCTAGAAGTAATGTCTTTGATAAACCAGGAATGTCATATAAGCTTCAAAGATTGTCACCAACCTTTGCTGCCCTTCAAGTGGAGAGAATGCTCAGGGTGCCTATGCATCCTGGAAATAAAATTTAAAGTGAGTTATCCGAAGAGTAGAGATCTGTCTATCTACATGACCCTTTTTGTGCTAATTTTATTTAGCACAAACACCACGAAGATAAAAACACACACCTTCCATTTTCTCACTTGTTATCACAATCCACAAATATGCCTATGTAAAAGAAAAGCAAATATGTATTCTAGGAGGTAGTAGAAATCTGCCAGGCCAGAAATAGTACCTCTAACTTCTTTGTTGTTGGCAATGCAGAAATCATTCAGAATTATACCGCTAAGCTAATGCATTCTCCATTTAAGAAATCATTTACTTTTGTTTACCTGAAACTTCTTCGGCACATTCTTCTTCTCAAGGATAACCCATGCGTTTTAGCAAATGCTGCCCAAAAAAAGAACCGAATAATTACCCAAGTGATTTCACCTTATCACGGGACCCCTATCATCCTGTTAATCATGCTTCTTCTCGCTAATTGAAAAAACATCAACAGACAGTTAGGAGAAAAGGGCAATAATTTTTTTTTGAAACTCAAAAGGGCAGTAACAGAACCACTCAAGTAGAACACTTTACCATTCCATCAATACTTCCAAGCCGACTTGATGTGGGCTACTTAGATTAAAAACACAAAGCTACAATTTGACCAGAATTCAGTGTTTTCGCCACTAATAACTCCTAAACATTTTGATTCTCAACTACAAAAGTTTACTAATCACTTATACAATCTTAGGTAACATGCAGACAGATGGGCTACTCAGCAAGGTCATTTTGTTTGTTGGATACGCTTAAGTGACTGATCACAGGCACAAGCACCTAAAGAGCCACTTAAATGGAATATATGCCACATTGATAGCTATCCATTATCTGCATTGTTTCTAAGACTCCTAGCTAAAGTCATTATTAACAACACAATAACATAGAATCAAAAGAAATAGCTCATGTATAGAAGATTTATTTTCAGTCAAGGATCATTCTCTCATCCTAGGAAATATTGCCAACAGTCATGCTTCTACCTTCGGCAAACAAAACAAAGTATTTTATCCACTAACAAGGAACAATCACATCCGGATGGAACAAACATAGTAAGCACGAAACTGAAATGTGCACCTTGGTGTAGGTATCTGCCACTAAGGTTGTGAACTCCTGGAATAGAGTTATATTCTCCTAATACAGAAGTAAGGAAATGCATAACTAAGAAAAATGTGTCTATCAGAGTGCTGTAGAAGGTGATTATGTCTTTTAAACTGCAGTGCTCATTGGTTTTATTCACGATGACTGCTCCTGCAAATTGGGGGTAAATCCACACATTCAGTTCAAGAACACGCACATGACCCCACTCAGAACAACAAACCAAAGAGGGACAAAAAATCAAGCAGCGTAAAATAAACTACAGAATATTATATGTGCAAACTTCTAATTATATCTAGTTGTCAAAGATCCTAGCGTACACATAAAACAGAAATCTAGAACAAGGCAAATCAAGGAGCTCGAGCTCGGTTCCCACTCACTTGATGGAGCTCGCTGCGTGCGCACCACGGGCATCGTGTCAGGGAGGAGCTTCTGGAGGCCGGCCGGATCGATGGTCATAGAGGCCGGATTTATTCGGTGGGCGCCCAGATCCGGAGAGTGCGCAGGGGTCTTCGGGAGCGGTATTCGTGGATGCCTCGTCCTCTCCGATTTCTCCCCGCTCCTCGTCGAGTCGTCGCGCGAAGGAGGTCTGCTCATGCCGGCATGGAGGCGACGCCGGGAGGAGAGAGCAAGGAGGGGAGAGGCATGGAGGCGGCGCACGGAGGAGAGGGAATGGAGGCGGAGGCGGCGGCAGAGAGGGGAGGGAGATCGAGAAACAGACGAGGACGAAGGACGCGGTAGGGTTGGCTGCGGCCTGCGGGTGTCCGCTCCGCAATGATTTTGGCGGGGTTTTTGTAAAACAGCGAGGCCCTATTTGTAGATGATATGTTGGCCGGCGGGTTGATTATCTAAAAGTATAAGAGTCTTTTTTGCAAAAGTGCGAAGACGCGTGTCGACGTGCGAAGAAGCCACCGATGCCTGGATTTCTCTCGTGCGAGCGAAGTCCAGGGACTTTTAATCAACCCCGATGATATGATTTTAGGTGGGGCCGAGGACTGCGGTCGCTACCCAGCTTTCGGCAGAACCTTCGTGGATCCCACGGAGGGACTCTCCAAAGGCTGTGTTTAGTTCAAAAAAAAAAAAACGTACTATTTCAAAAAAAGATTTCTCGTCACATCAACTTGTGATACATGTATAGAGTACTAAATGTAGATGAAATAAAAAACTAATTGTACAGTTTGGTTGTACTTTACGAGACGAACATTTTGAACCTAATTAGTCAACGGTTGAACACTATTTATCAAATAAAGCCAAAACGTGCTACAGTACTTTTTTCACGCTTTTCAGGATCTAAACACAGCCAAAGACAGGAAGGCCGAGCGTGGAGACCTTCTGAAGATCGACAAAGCCTCAAGGGAACCTGTCGGAGGCTCAAGCGACCCTTCGTGTAGAAGGCTCCCGCAGGCGAGAAGGGACCACATCATACGACCAAGGAAGCCCATCAAGGGCCCAGGAAGGCCACGCTGTAAGGCCGTTCTAGAGGGGGAATGTCCCTATATGCCCGTGAGAATCTGTAACAGAGAAAGACCCCAGGAATGTCCCAAGAGATACTGTAGTAGGTACTGTCTGTTCCCAAACATATGAAAATATGTACCCGTACCCTATAAAAAAGTGAGCTTGGTTAGCAGTAAAGAGACAGCCAACTAACTTTTCGCTTTGCATCGATAATCGTGTTGAGGCCTTGGGAGCCTTAGCCTCGACAAGGGTCGGGAACCTGTTTTTTCTTGGCCTGCTGAAGACAGTATGCGCAGAACTTCCGCACTTGCTGGGCTCAAATTCATCTTCTAGAGATTCTATATTGTTTCCTTGACTTGTTCTTGTTTTAGCAAAGTTTAGGATGTAGACCCAATTCTTAGATAAGAATTTTAATTGGCTCCTATTCGCCTCCCCTCTAATCTTCTTTTCGGTGTTTCAGTGCTAAAACTAGAGGATGGATGTCACGCTCACGCAATGGGCTAGCTTGTAAACACCACATGGCTGGTCATTTCCAAGTAAAAAAAACAATGATTTTCCAAGGAGAAATTGAAAAACAGAAGGAAAACGACGATTATTAGCTGGCGCTTTGATTCGATTTGCATCCTCATGGCTAACTGTTGTTTGATTAGCAGCTGATTAACAAGCAACAAATTAAAGCAACACCATACTATATCTATCGTCTCACAAGCACCTGAGCAGAGTTAGCTCTTTGGCCGCTGCCGACGGCGAGGACTCGAACTCACCGCCGATGCTGACGCCGCACTGCTCATCTGCCACCCCTGCCGGCCCAGGCTCATCTCCAGGCGGTGGCGGTCCCACTCCCAGACCCAGTCCCAGCACCCCGACGCTCACGCCGCCGCCGTTGTCGCCGCAGTACTGCTGGTAGAGCCACTCCGAGCTGGAGACCGTGTCTCCGCTGCTGGCGCTCATGTTGTTCGCACTACTACAGGATTTTTTTAGGTGGCGGTGAGCTTTTTTGATCGGTGGCGGGCACCGCCTCCGTTATCCCCAGCCAGGCCGGCCTCCCGAGCGGCCGCCTCGGTTAATGTTTAATGGAGACGGTCGCCTTAAAGGGACCGCCTCAGTTAATCACCCATCACGCCTCCGTTAATCGATTTACGGAGGCGGTCGTTTTAAAACAACCGCCTCCAAAAATGGTTTACTTTCGGAGGCAGTTGTCTAAAGAAGCCCACCTCCATAAATCGAGTTTTGAAGGCGGACACACTATAAGGCCCGCCTCCAAAAAGGCTAAGGCCCAATAGGCTCAGGTCAGGCCCGATAGCAGTTTCAGGGTATAAATATAAAGACTTAGGGTTTCCCCTTCACTTCTCTTTCTCACGCCTCTCAAACCGATTCCGCCCAACCCCGAGCGGCGCCCCTTGTCGCGACTTCCCTTCTACGAGACGGACACGAGCGACGCCCCTCCTCCCTCGGAGACCTCCTCCCTCCTCGCAGCGACCCTCCTTCCTCCGAGACTGAGTCCGAACGGTGCCCCTCCTCCCTTTCCCTCTCCCTCCGAGCTCCAGCGGCAGGACTCGCACACCCCAACGACAAGAGCCACGCACTCTGGCAGTAGACTCCCTACAGCGGGCGCGTCCTGAGCTCCAGTGGCACCGCGCGCTCCGGCGGCTTCGAGGCGGGCTCCGCGAGCTCCAGTGGTGGTGGATCGAGCGGATCCACGTGGATGCGGCGGCGGGTGGTTGGATCCCGGCGGCGGAGGCCAGATGCGGCGGCAGGAGTCCAGATCCGGCGGCGGGCGGCCGGATCCTAGCAGCGGGAGGCCGGATCCGTCGGTACGCACGGTCTGGCGAGCAGCGGTGGCGGCGGCGCTTGGATGCGCTCGATGGGCCCGTGGATGGGTTCAGTAGGCTCGTCAACGGGTTTTTCTTTTTTATTGTTTTTTCTGATTGATTAACCGAGGCGCATTAACAGAGGACGTTGAATGGAGGCAGTTGCTTTGCTCACCTGTAAAAACCCAAAATGTCGGCCTCCATAAAGATTTCTGTAGTAGTGTCGGTGACGGCCGCCGTCATTGGACGCTGCCGCTTCCTGCGTGGTCATGATCAGCCTCGTCCACGAGATGGTGAACAGCAACGGCGGCGTCTTCCCCGTGATGACGGTCGACATGTTCGTCTCCTACCTTCAATCCCTGCATGTAACAATCAATCATTGTCCAGTTTAAGTAGTTTAGGTCATTACTCATTAGGGCATCTCGGCATAGTCTACACGATGGAACTTTGACTGTATATCGATTTTTATGTGAGAAGAATATGTTAATTAAAATGATTTGGTATAGTTCAACAGTAAAGCAGCTAGCTGTACGTGGTAGCAACATTCAAGACATCCTCTTTGCATGCCTCCAAGGACGACGAACGAAAGAATGCAGTGCTAGCTGCTGTCATCACCATTGATGCATTGAATTAGCTGCACTTGCAGCTAGCAACTGACCTGAATTAAACCATGCGTGCATACCATACCGCCCAGATGGATCGATCAGAAAATTGAATGTGCTGTGCGGTCGTGATCGATCCGTGTTATAAATTCCATGCATGTCTCCGGCCGCTGGGGGCCAGCCACGTCGCTGGGCGGTTGCGACCTCGCGGCGGGAGTTGAGGACGGCACTCTCAGCGCGACCTCGCCGTGGTCGGGGGCGGCGCTAGGCGGCTGGGAAGCAGCGGGGTAGAGGGAGGAGGAGGCACCACGACGGGGGCAAGGGTGCGGCGGTGGCGGCGTTGTAGACGGACGGAGCCTGTGCGAGGAGGAGATGCATTGGGAGGCTGTTTTTTTTTAGGTTCGTGCCCATGTGTTGCTACGGGACAGCTAAGCTTTTATATTAAAAACACACGGATCGCATGATAAGATAACGATACTGTAAAATTAAATACCGACCTTAAAGTGACATTTAATATAAAAAGCAAAGTTCATGAAATCAACACATTCACGGAGAGCGCGACGTTGCTATGGGAACACAACAGCATCCGACCACCTTAGCATGGAGCGAGCGACAGTCACAACCTAGGTCAACAAGATATTATGTACCAAGTGGGGATCCGACAAGAATGGACTTTCAAAAATTGAATCCTAGTCCTTTGCCATTTTAATTTAACACTCAAAATTATTCTTTGCATTCAGACACTAATATGTTATACACCATCTCTCAATTATGGTAGCAGTACATTTTATGATATCCTATATTATTATCATTTAATTCTCTCTTCACCATGGTGTGGCCGAGCGCGGTGATGAAGCGGCGGCGCGAGGACAAGGAGAGAGGACGCGTCGGCGTGCGTGAGCGCGCAGCGTCCGTGCATTGCAACAGGAGCAACAAAGCTTTCAAGATGCTTAGTCTAATTGAAGAATTCTCGCCAACCCTAAATCAAGATGACCGGAAGGTGCTTTGTGATTACAAACTACAAATCACTGAAACATAACAAGGTGCTCTGATTCGACACCTAATCTGACTGTTCGCTAGGCCTTTTTGAGAATGATGTAATCATTGGAGCCTTTCCCTAAAGGGGGGCCTCAACCGGTTTTCTATCGTGCTTCGATCATTAGGTGCTATTTGTGGCCGCTGTCCCAAGGGACCTATTTGACACAAGCGATCTGTTTTTGCATAGCATCAAGGCAACTCTATGAACTTGCAAGTAAATAGCAACAGGTGTTCAGAAAAAAAGTTTTGTTCCACTTAGTTTTTTCATGCCCAATACCTATGTACGAGCAAATTTTGTGGGCAAAAGACATGAAATGTGGCATTGTTGTGATTCTATTTAGCCAATTATTATCAAACACTGATACAACTTCTTGAAGAAAAATTAAACAAGGTTATGACATGCATAATTGGAAAGAATGTATCAACGAAGCAACATAAGAAGCTCGCCACTCATGTAACAGAAGGTTGCTTATTTCTAACCTTCAATAAATGAAAGGATAATCTACTTGTCATTATTTATCACATCAAACATAATTTAACAGTTATTTATGTCTGTATTACTTGTCATAGAGCTTACTATAGCAGCAAACGATCACAAATTTACAATATTATTGTTCCAGATGCTGCTAGGATTGCAACGAGAAATATGAAATACAGCAAGAAATTGATCAATGGCAGTGAAAAAAGATTAATTTTATGGAATTATATCCTTAACGCATGAATGAATCCTGTTGGGAGTTTCCAAGCACCAAGCAATGTCGAAGTAGAATACCTCCCTTGGACTACAGAAACCATGTCAGGTTTCAAAAAACAAAAAGCCATCAGAATCAGCACAAGAAACATACCTTTATGAAAATGCACATAGATTCCATGTTACATCTAAGAGCCAGCCCTCTCTATTCTACTCTTTGATCTTCATTACCTTCAGAAAACAACTAAGATTAAGAACCAGGGACGGCATAAGCAGAGCACTTTCGCAAAGATGGAAGGGCCATAAGCTAATATGACTTACTAACCTCATAACTAATAACTAACTAATACTAATTACAGTAATCAAGGAGTGAGTTATGTTTGGCTTGATAATTGTCTTGCCAGTAATCAACAGAAAATAATTACCTAATTGATTGCAATATCAAGAAACAAAAGCCAGTTAAACAAAAACCTGTTGTTCAGGTGGCAAGGGCACCAAATATTGTGGGCTTATGCATTTGACAGTCCACTCCATCCAGGCACCTGTTAAGAAGATACACACGGTATTATGAAGAATGAAACGTATGCTCCACAGCTCAGAAGGGAATATTAATAAACTGGTAAAAAGGCAATCGACATGTAAAATCCCTCAAAAGATATTTTCTTGCCATCTGAACATTACCATTTCAGATGCGAATTTGAGAAATGAAATTAAAGAAAGCCAGCTAATGCTCTCTTACTGTTCTAATCACACAAGTCAGCTAACACATTTACTATTCTGATCACACATAAAGCCCAACCAGGTAACGATGACCCTTGTGTGAGAATGCTGGCACAGAGCATGCTGTGTGGGTTGCATGGTAGGATGAGGACTGAATTAGCAATCATCCGGCAGTGCAAAAAGCTCAAAATTGCAACCAAAATGGACGGACTAAAACCAAATGAACTCATTGCAGATTACCCAAACAGCACGACATATGTTCTTGTTCAAACAAATGAGCTCACTCTGAACTATCCAAAATGCACTAAATCGCACTGCCATGTTGCAGAGATAGAAAAAGGAAAAGGAGCACATTTAGCTTCCAGTTGAGTAGTTGAGCATGCTGTAATGAAAATGTAATTATAAACATTATGGTTTCAATAACAGATCATGCAAAGGGAGACTATTCTAGTATCATAAACATCCTCAGAAAATTGTCAACAACTATCAGGATGGTTTATTAGTATGTCCCAAAAAAACAAAACACTGAACTCAGCTATGGCAATGCAAATATTATGGAAGAAAAATACATATCATTTTTGTTATTTATTTATTTTTCTCTAAAACTCAAAGCAATACCTGATCCAATTCATAACCTCGCTTGCTCCTCCTGCTGGTCCCATCATTGATTTTTTCTTGTTCTGTACGAGAAACACAAATAGCTACTCTGCCTCTACTCTCCTTCTCGGTAGAGGATAATAGGTCGAATCTGAACAAAACCCACAGTTGAATGGATTTAAAACTACATGGCCTCTTGTCAACTCTGTACGGAAAAATGCAATGTCTTGTCTCATCCTCTCAGGACTGCATTAAGGTATAAAGAACGGATTCACGTTGACTGCCTTTCTCTTGCCATCATCCAACATGACACCTCTGGGACAAGTCAAAATTGAGCCTTTTAATTCAACTGCATAGAAACATATTCTAATAAAGATAGTTGAAGGATCTTGCAGCAAATTCCTTTGAAGCATAATGATATTTAAATGTCCTAAAGTTCAGTTTCGTTGATATCTACAAAAAGAAAAAAAAAAGTGAAATGTTATCTCTGAAATTTTGTCACTCTGTTAGCTTCACTATTCAAAAGCGCACATCAAACCTCGATACTGGAGCTTTACTGACCATATGCTTGTACTGGTCTCCTGGCGAGCGCTCGTTAGTGAATAACGTTCGGCCATCATCAACTGGTTGTTGGTCTCCAGTTTTCTGCTTCCAGCAACTACATACCAGAAATGAGGTGAAGTTTTAATTTTAGAGTTACACATCTGAGTAATAGTCATGTCTTACTTTATTCTCTTTGTAAATTTTAGTGGCGGCATCACAAATATAACTCTGCACATTCCACTCATGCAGAATAGCAAGCACTGAGTAAAAGGGCAGACCCAGTGCCAGAGGCTTCCACACGAGTGGGGTAGTAATAAATTAAGATTAAAATCAGAAGGGAAGATAAAGTTTTAATAAACATGATTCATTATGCATCCAATATAATTCGATTTCTATATCAGGAGCAGGGAGAAGAGAGATTCTTCACATGTAAGGATTCAGCCACCACCTGAGACCCTAGAAGCCTAGAAAGCAACAACGCAAACGGAGTCTGAGAAAAAGGCTCACCTCCAACCGTCGCCGCGCTTTCCCGCACTCCCGCGGCGGCGGATGCGCCCGGCATAGCGCCGCGGCAATCCTTCTCACAGACATGGCAGCCTCATCTGGATCTGGCGCCTCCAACTCATTGCCAACCTGCAACGTCCCCTCGCATCGCTGCAACGCATGGGGACGGGCAAACAACGAGGTCGGTGCCACCATCAATGGAGGCCGTCACAGGAAGAAGAAGGGTGGGGCGCCGGCGTCGTGAATCGGAGCCAGCGAGGGCGGAGTGGCGGCTTCACAGTGTCGGCGATGCCGTGGCTACCAACGACAGCGGCGCTACCTCGGGGGGTGGGGGTGGAGGACGGTGGCCGTAAAACCCTAGCCGTGTCGGGGTAGGGTGGGCATGGAGTGCGATGGCGTGGGCGAGCGTGGTGAATTTTGTCGCAAGGGACGGGCGTAGGAGCGAGGGGTGCGGGATCGCAGCAGGCAGAACGATGGACCCATGTTAGAATGTCACACCAAAATGGTGTCCACTCTTTAGTCTTTTTATTAGTTGTGAGAGATTGATAGGCGGCTGCCCCGAGGGATCGAACCACGGTAGGCGCGGGCGTGGGAGGCTGAGGGAGTCCCACGCGGGGTGGGCGTGGTGGTAGATGAGTGATGAGGTCTGATCCAAATAATTTGGACCGTTAGATTTGAGTGAGTAAGAGAAAGGAGAGATCAGATCTCGTGCGTTCGTTTCAAAGGTTTCATATTTCTAGGTGTATTCTTTTTTGTGCACCTAGGAGAGACATTGACTGCGGGGGACATTTGTTGGGGTAGCTTTAGGAAAGTTTGCAACTGGTGGCTTTTATATTGGTAGAGATAGAGATAGAGATAGAGATACACTCATGAATGGACATTTGAGATTTATTTGGAATAACGGGAAATACACATTAGGCCAAGTCCATTTTCCCAGCAGTTGTTGGACATTCGACTGTTCATTTTTGTACCTGATCTCCTCTCTGTGGATGATGATATTTCTCGTTTTACTGCTCGTTAAAAAAAAACCCTTTTTATGCTGTCCGTTCAAAACAAATCTCCTTGGATAACTCTATCGTTTCATCTGGACAGGAGTAGATTGTAGAGTACATGATGTGTGGTGGTGAACGAAGTCACAACCACTGAAACACCAAAAGTACGGTATCTTGGTATCTTGCTGCGGACTTGCAGTCTAGCTAAGTTGCGCCTGGAAAGTATCTGCAACCCAAAGCCTGTGCATTCTCTGAATTGCCACGGAAGATTGAATGGGTCACAGCAGTTGACCACATCTCGAGGTGTGTACTACCTTTCTTTATTTCATTTTTGTGCTTGTTGAGCTCGTAAATTTCTTCTCTATCGTCGCATTTACTGCTACTTTTTTCTGTAAACAATATTTGTTTTTGTTCTGCCTCTTGTCAGGTAGGACTCAAATTCTATAAGCTGAAGGCTGAATCAGTCAGCACAAGAGCGATATATTTCATATTCGTCTTTGTCAATCTACCAGAAACTTGGAACATTAAGCTGCTATCTTCAAAAAGTTCACTTTTCGGTATATGTTATAGCTGGTGTTTCCTCACATGCTTGCTGCTTCCTGGTTACGATGGAAACACAGAGAAGAAATTGCTTGTAAAGCACCAGTTTATGCGAAGGGCTCTTTTCCAAGATCAGATGTCGTCAATATGACCACCCACTACCTACCAAATTAGAGTGGTGAGTGGTGACGACTTATAAAACACAAAGATTATTGTAGCTCATCTTGCAAATTTATTTATAAGGTAATAGCTTATTTCAATTTAATTGCAGGTATGAGCAAGGGAGAATTGAAGCTTCTTAAAAGAAATATGGCTGGAATTGAAGCTGCTTTAGTATCTGGGATATTGAATATTGTGGGGACAAAGTTAGCTCCGCTGGTGACAAAAGAGTTCAGCTCTATAGCAGGTGTCACCAAAGATCTTCAGAACCTCCAGGATCTAGTTGAGGATATAAACGTTTGGTTGGAAAGAGTAGGTGGTAGAGCATTAGAGAATGAGCGTTCATCTAATTGGCTTAAACGATTGAAAGAGGCTGCTTACGATGCTGAAGATTTGGTCAATAAGTTCCATATCAAGTCTGAGAAACATGGCATAAATGTTGCAGGTGACAACAATGTTGTGGTCAAATACTTATGGAGAAAACCAAAATCAATTCTGTTTGAATGCAAGACAGCTCAAGAGATCAAGAAGATAAAGAAGAGATTTGATGAAATTGTGAAGGGAAGAAGTGACTATAGCACAATAGCAAATAGTATGCCAGTGGTTCATCCAGTTCAGCATATAAACAAGATAATTGGTGAGGTGCCACTGTGGACTATCGTGGACGAGACCATAATATTTGGGCGGGACCAAGAGAAGGATCTGGTGATAAATGAGCTGACAGAGGCTAGTCACCAACAAAAAATCAAGATAGTTTCAGTAATTGGACTAGGCGGCTCCGGAAAAACTACTCTTGCAAAACTAGTCTTCAATGACAGTGCTATACAAAATCATTTTGATGCCATACTGTGGGTTCATGTATCAAGAGAATTTTCCGTTCAAAAGCTTGTTGAGAAGTTGTTTGAAGCTATTACAGATGACAAGACAGACCACCTTCCGTTGCAGCGTGTGAGCAGAACAATCTCAGACAAGTTGGCTGGAAAGAGGTTTCTACTTGTCTTGGATGATGTTTGGACTGAGGACCGCATCAACTGGGAGCAATTCGTGGTACATCTGAAGAGTGGAGCACCTGGAAGTAGCATTTTACTCACCACCCGCAATAGACAAGTTGCCGAAGTGGTGGATTCTGCATGTACATTTGACCTGCCATTGCTGTCTGAGGTGGATAGCTGGAAACTGTTCCAGCAAAGTTTTGGAATGTCCATGGAAGCTTTGGACCCTGAATTCCTACAACTTGGGAAAGAGATTGTAAAGAGATGTGGTGGCATGCCGCTTGCAATTAAAGCTCTTGCAGGTGTTCTCTGTGGAAAGAAAAGAATAGAAGAATGGCAGTCCATAAGAGAGAGTAATTTACTAGATGCCGAGGAGAAACAAGATAATGTATCAGCATGTTTGCGGTTGAGCTATTTTAATTTTCCACATCATCTAAAGCATTGTTTTACACATTGTGCTATATTACCAAGAGGCCATTTAATCTACATGAGCCGTTTGATTAATCAATGGATTGCACATGGTTTCGTCACGACTAACCAAGCTCAGCAACCAGAAGATGTTGGAATTGACTACTTCAATTTTCTTCTGAAAGTGGGTTTTCTTCAAGATCCAATCCAACATCATTATCACAGTGATGTAGGATACAAAATGCATGACCTGGTTTATGATCTCGCTAGACAAATTATGCGGGATGAATTAGTGTCTGAGATACCAACTAGTAATCAAATAAAAGGATGCAGGTATTTATCTTTGACTTCATGCACGGGCCAGGTTGACAGTAAGGTATTTGACAAGGTCCATGCTCTCTACGTTTCTAGGGGTAATCCTGCATTTGACAAGAGAATAAACAAGAGGTCTTGCGTGCACACAATTATATTGGAGCGTATAAGTGCTGCTTCGCTGTGTCTCTATTTATCGAAGTTTGAACTCCTGGGGTATCTTGAAATCTCCAATGTTAAATGTGAGGTACTCCCAGAAGCTATCTCGCACTGTTGGAACCTGCAAGCCATTCATGTGATAGATTGCCATATACTTGCAAGTCTTCCACAGTCTGTTGGTAAGCTTAAGAAGCTAAGAACTCTAGCACTGGATGGTTGTTGGAAAATCAGCAGTTTACCTCAGTCTATTTGTGGCTGTGATGACCTTCAGAGCTTGTACGTACAGCGTTCTGTTAAAATGGAAGACATACCTAACTCCATATGGAAACTTGAAAAACTTAGGGTACTATGGTTTAGTGCTACTGGTTTAGAACAGTTTGCTTCATTTCAGCATTTTGGGAAGCTTTGCAACTTACAGACTATCACCTTAAAGTGTTGTTTTCTCCAACACATGCCTCAGTGTATCACTTTGTTGACTCATCTAGAACATCTAGACCTTGAAGGCTGTAGAAAGCTTGTGGAATTGCCTGAAGGCATAGCGAACTTAAAAATGCTGAAAGTTTTGAATCTATACAGATGCAACAAGTTACGTGGCCTGCCAGCAGGTTGTGCACAGCTGATTCATTTACAGAAGTTGGGCTTGTTTGTTATAGGAGATAGTACTACGCATGCAAGGATCTCAGAGCTTGAAAATCTTGATAAGTTAAATGGTGAGTTGCAAATAAAGAATATTACATATGTGAAGGATCCAGATGACGCAGGAAAGGCTAATTTGAAAAAAAAGAATGGCATACGGAAATTGTCATTGGATTGGCATTCAAGGGTGGAGTTTGGGGATAGTGATACTGAAGAATCGGTTTTTGTTGAGGCAAGGACAGAAGAAGAGTTATTGTTACATACGGAGAAGGACCTTCGTTGCTCAATGGTCTTGAACCACCATCAGAAATTAAGGAACTCCGAGTTAGTGGTTATTCAGGTTTGCGGTTGCCATGTTGGATGACAAAGCAGAGTGATTCTTTTGATCCGGTTGACATGCATATGTTAAAGCAAAGCAAACCTCTTCCATTCTCCCATCTGACTAAACTAGTGTTGGAAAAATTACCAAACTTGGAGCATCTGCAGGGACTTGTGGATTTGCCTGCGATAAAGATCCTTCATCTGAGAGCACTGCCTAAGCTGGACTTTCTTACTTTCACAACCGATGTAGCAAATGCGAAGGAAGAAGTGGACCTGCAATGCCATTTCCCTAGCCTTCTCGAGTTAGTGATAGGGGACTGCTCGAAACTGAATGTGAAGATGTACTTTCCACTGTCTTTGCAGAAATTGACATTGGAAGGAATCAATGAACCGTTGCTGTCCTTGGGTAGCTTCTTCCGTCGTCCGCGTGATGCTCATGGGGTTGAGTCTTCCTCTTCCTCTTCCTCCTATATTGCGTAGGTCAAGACGGGTCCTCGTCACCTCACGCAACTGAAACTTGGAAAATTGATAGGATCATCGTCTGGTTGGGAGGTGCTGCAGCATCTCACTGAGCTTCGTGACCTGGAAATTGAAAGGCGCAATGAACTTAGGCAATTGCCTGAGACCATGCGAGGCCTCACCTGCCTCCATAGGCTGTCGTTGAGATTCTGCGATAATCTTTGCGTGCTTCCCGAGTGGCTTGGAGAACTCCAATCTCTGCAGAGTTTAGACATCTTTTTTCTCCCAGCAATATCTAACATCCCTCCATCAATAAATCGCCTCACACTCCTCCAACATCTAGACATAAGGGGATGCAAACCCCTCCAGCGGCTGCCTGAGGAATTCGGGGAGCTATGCTCTCTCCGTAGGCTTACCCTATGGGACTTGCCTCCCCGAGAGCATGCAGCGTCTCACCTCACTTCAATTTCTCAATTGGGTCCGTTGTCATTGCCAGCTTCCAGAGTTCCTAGGCGAACTCCCTGCACTTCGAAAACTCTGGATCCAGGACTGCCCTGCACTTACATCCTTGCCCCGCTTCATTCAACGCCTTCCTGCTCTTGAGGAATTAACTATACGATACTGTCCTGAGCTGTTTAGGCGTTGCCAGGAAGGAGTGGGGCAGGATTGGCACCTTGTCTCGCATATTCCGGATTTCGAAGTGGAGGAAGACTAGGTCATTATATTTATATGGTCTTCAGAATGGCATATCATATTCATATTCTAAGGCAAACAGGCAAGGCCAGGTGAGATATTTCTGTTTCTCTCTGTCACACCACACACCACTCTGCTTCCAAAAATCTAGACTATATATAGTTAGTTATGGTACAACGTATGTATTTCATTTTCTTATTGTTTTTCTCCTTTGCCTCTCGGAACTAATGAGTTGTTTTCGATTTTTTTTCAGAATATGCGGTTGATAGGTGTAACCACCTATGGAAAACGAGCCATTCCAATGCTAAAGAAATGGACAATCTTCTGTCCGGCCTCAAGCTTGGCGTCAGTGGAAACATAGTGGCGGACCCAGGATTTCTTCAAGACTAGGGCCTATGATGACAAAAACTTTATCATCCATGGTGCAGGCAGCATAAATTGCATCAATTTGTCATATATGTAAGTTCACTCACTAATAGTTAGCTTAAAATGGCGAGAACTCGTGAAAGGACTCTGCTCCGATTTGCAGTATGTACTTGGATCTTGCATTGAACCACAGCTGCAAGCTTGCACCTGCATAACTCCACCATGGCAATGCTGCAAAACTCTTGGTGATGCTGTGTTGCACTCTCCTAACTACTGAATGCTACTGATCATTGGATTCTTCACCGTTCAGTGTCAATACTCACACACAGCAGAGTCATTAATTTATTATAAGGAGCTTTTAATTTGGTATAAGAGTTTCTTAATTAGTTGCAAAAATGTGTCCAATAAAAAATATCAGTAGATCTGTCTCTGGTGGTCTCCCAAATTAACCCAAACGGAGACCTATTAATGCGACTCTACTGTCCAGCTACCAATTCACAAATCGCTTAACCGAGAACTAGGCAAGACAGTGCCGCAAGCGTTGAGCAGAAATAAGCAGAATAGTCATGAGACTTACCTGATGTAGCTGCGTTGTGGACCTGCGGGCCGCACAGATTGGCCTGGGGGCGCCGCCGTGTGGGGGCAGCATGTCCAGTTGTGCACACCCTGGCCATTGGGAGGCCGGTGGCAAGTGGCGCTCAAGTCGGTGGGTGGAGGCTGGTCGCCTGTGGGCGCTGCCGCGGTGGCGCAAGCGGGCCACGCGCAGAGACACTTGCTGCCCTGGTCGTCCGCCAGCCGGCGTGACGTGGTGGGCCGTGGGCGCCTGGGCGGTGGCGGAGGCCGGCGCGGTCAGGGGCGGGCCCGGGCGGCCGGCGGTCGTCTCTGCTTGTCGACTTCTCCCGTCCGGTGTCCGTCGCCCGTGGCTCGAAGGGCGGCGCTTCAGGCGCGGTCAGGGCCTCGGGAGTCGGGAGAAACTGGAAACCGAATCGGAAGCATGTCCTAGTCATTTTCGTTACGGGCCATTACTAACGGGCCTTAAAACTATATGGGGTAAAGGTGCTACTGGGCCAACGACTAGAGCCTGGCCCTAGCAGTGGCACGCACCTTCGCGGCCCTCCACGTCCACAGTCACTCGCGTAAGCACACTGTTCACCTTTCTTTTATTTTTAAGCCATACAGCCATAGTATCTTGTACATGCACGAACACATGCCCATACTACCCACACACCACACTTACATCCACGCGTGCATAAACTAGATCTACAACTAAACACAGATCAGTAGATCGCGTCCTTCTAGAGATCACTGGGACCATCGTGGCTCCGTAGGCGACGGGCGCGTCACCTTTCTTTTAGTTGAAAGGAGATTTTCTCGTTACTCTTTCACAGCCGAATCGCTGGACACCAAACCTTTAAAGAAAAGAGGTACATCATCCCAAGCGGCACAATCAGCACTGGGCAGCTTACAACCTACAGAGAAGCGAGTTCATGTGCTAGTTTATTACATCCACGGGGGTACAGACCAAGGATTTTAATTTTGTTATCGTAAAAATTTCGGTCACCACCGAAATTACCGAATTTTGCGAAATTTAGCCGAAATTTCGCCAAATTTTTTTTAGAGATTAGGACATGAAATATGTTGTTTCTAAAAAAGTTTAGATCTAAATAAATATTAGTATAATTTATGACTACACATCTATTGAATAGAAGAATATACAATATAATCAATAGAAAAATACAAGTCTAGAGTTATACATCACATGTATTAGAGTACTACAAAATTTTGGAGTTTTCTTTCGGCTACCACCGAAATTACTGAATTTCGCAAAATTCAGCTAAAATTTGGCCGAAATTTTGAACCCTGGCACAGACACAAGCTGACTTTGCATGCAGTAAACACTCCAAAGCCATCAGATGTTTGATCTCCGTCTTCTGGTCGTTGTTTTCATCTTTTTGAGCGGTAAAACTAGAGATCGATAAGTCACGATAACGTACGCAAGGCTAGCGACAAACAGCACATGGCCGACTATTTTCCAAGTAAAAAAAAGAACAAGGATTTTCGAAGGAGAAACTAAAAACAGAAGGAAAACGACGATTATTAGCTGGCGCTTTGATTCGATTTGCATCCTCATGGCTAATTAACTGTGTTCTTTGATTAGCAGCTGATTAACAAGCGACAAATTAAAGCAACACCATACTGTATCTATCGTTTCACAAGCACCTGAGCAGAGTTAGCTCTTTGGCCGCCGACGACGAGGACTCGAACTCGCCGCCGACGCCGACGCCGCACTGCTCCACCATCTGCCACCCCTGCCGGCCCAGGCTCATCTCGAGGCTAGGCGGCGGCGTCGCAGGCGGCGGTCCCAGTCCCAGTCCCAGTGCCAGCACCCTGACGCTCGCGCCGCCTCCGCCGCCGCCGTCGCTGCAGTACTGCTGGTGGAGCCACTCCGAGCTGGAGACCGTGTCGCCGCTGCTGCCGCTCGTGTTGTTCGGCGACGGCCGCCGCCGTTGGACGCCGCCGCCGCTTCCTGCGTGGTCATGATCAGCCTCGTCCACGAGATGCTGAACAGCGACGGCATCTTCCCCGTGATGACGGTCGTGGTCTCCTACCTTCAGTCCCTGCATGTAAGTAGATACTGGTACTGTAACAATCAATCATCATCCAATGCAATAAGTAGTCTTTAGGGCATTGGCATAGTCTACACGATGGACCTTTGACTAATACATCGATTTTTATGTGAAAAGCATATGTTAAATAAAATGATTTGGTATAGTTAAACAGGAAAGCAGCTGTACGTCGTAGCAACATTCAAGACATCCTCTTTGCATGCCTCCAAGGACGTCGAACGAAAGAAGATGGTAAAGGCAGTGTTGCTGGCATCACCATTGAATTAGCTGCTCGAATAGCTACTACCTGATCTGAATTAAACCATGCATGCGTGCATACCATACCGCCCTGGCCAGATGGATCGATCAGAAAATTGAATGTACTGTGAGGTCGTGATCGATCCGTGTTATAAATTCCATGCATGTCTGAGTGTGTAAGATTTAAATTTTGGACGAAATGACGTGTGTTTAAGATGTGTGGCTTGCAGCTCTTCCAATACATGAATGCAACAGTGTGGAATACAGTAATGTATTATACTGTACCTGCTGTCTTTGCTCCGTCGTGGTCGTCATCAAGAGGCCATTACCACCAGCTGGCTCGTCTGCAGGCACGATGAGGCCACCATTGCTGTAAGCTGCAGCTGCAGCAGCTGCAGGCAGGCGGTGGCATGGCGATGCCTGCAGCATGATCACTGCTTCGTTGCTGCAGCTCTGCTGATGGCGCTGGACCTGGAGCTGCTGCTGCTGCCCTTGGACTTGGATCCAAGCAAAAGCGGCTGCTGCTGCGGCGTCTTGATGACCCACCGCCTGCTGCTGCTCTCCTGGAGACCGTGACCTCCTGCGTATATGTATGCACGGTTAATTGCACACGTACAGGCCTCGCTCATGAGTATACTTTACTCTGTGACGATGCTAATCACGAGAACATATATTCGTAAATAAAAGCCAGTATTCCTTGTACAGTATTAATACACAAAGATACGCGCGCAGCTTTTCTTTCGTATTCGAGAAAATTTAATCTGTAGAACCAGAAGAACATATATGGAGGAGAGTCTGCTTTTTCGCCGTCACTTAAACACACATGCAGTCTCATGTAGTCATGTTATATATATATATATATATATATATATATATATATATATATATATATATATATATATATATATATATATATATATATATATGACCATGTTAATCACGGTAAAGGGGGAAAAAACATGTATGCATGCAGCTAATATAAGATAGATTGATTGATTATATAGTACTAGTACTTACAAGAAAGAAAGGGCAGGGTATCTAGCTAGGTGCCGGGGCCGGCCGGGGGACAAGCATCAGAAACCTGATGAGCACATCCATCCATCCATCCATCGATGGATGGATCAGTCCTACTAGTGTGGTGCTACAGGTAAACTAGCAAGCTGCTGCAGCGCTAGTGCTGCCAAGTGGCTTGTCCATGCTCGCCACTACTACAACCAGAGAGCTAGTAGCTATTCGTGGAGACGGACGAGCGAGGCACGCCAGGCCGAGCCGCACCGCACCGCAGCACGTACAGGCTTTTCCCCACGGTCAAGGCTAATGGAGTCGCCCCTTGTCCTCTTGCGCCCGTCGCACGCGAGATTCCACCGCCACCGGCCGGTGCAACACGCCGCCGGTAGGCCCGCCCGGCCACCGCCTGCCTGGCCGCGCCGGCCGGCCGGGCCAGCACCCAGCACCCAGCAGAGGGACAATTGATCGGTATGCATACATGCATGCGTGGATCGATGCTGGATCTGATCTGAATATGATGATATCGTCGTCTATCTAGCCACCTGATCTGAATCTGATCATATCGATCGGCCGGCCAACCCCGGCCACAACAAACGCAGTAGCGGCCGGCCGGCCGGCTGCTAGACGATGCATGCCTAACCGTACGTACCTGTGAGGGCCCCTGCTGCATGCATGCGTGCTGGCCTCTTCACTATCTTATGATAGAGGAAGAGCCTGCTAGGGAAGAAGCATCAGGCATGGACGCGCGCAGTGCATAGGCTTCAACACTGCTTGCAGGGTTAGGACCAGGGGGTAGGGCGGAGCGAGGAGGCCCCGGTCCCCGGAAAAGAGTCTTCCTCTGCATCATGACCCTTCCTCAACTCAACTGCATGCCGTACACTGTTTGCATGCATGCTGCTGTAAGCTAGCTAGTACTAGCAGTACTCTTTTTTTTTCTTCCTATTCGTACTCTCTCCATACCGTAATAAAGAATAAAGAAAGACCTTATATAACATTCAAAGGAGCCATTCGGCTATGCTGATAAGCCGGCTGAAAAATACTGTTGGCTGATTTGTTGTGAGAGAAAAATATTGTTCTGGCTGAAAAAGACGGATTATAAGCCAAATGAACAGGGCCAAAATTTATCACATAAAGGAAGGCAGTACAGTCATATTATTTTGACACTAACACTATTCATCACTAACTTCGGCTAGGCAATAGGCGTTTGTCTAGGTTTTTTCACATAAAACAGTGTTAACAGTTTTTTCAACATAAACCAGACAAGTTAGTGATGAAGAAACACAAACGAATGCTCCTTTGGTTTCAAATTATAAGTCATTTTTAACTTTTGTTGATACATAGCCTTTATTTACAATGCATCTAGATCATGGCGGATTCAACACTAGGTGGGTCGGGACTCGAGTCCCTCCTACCGTTACCAGAAACCCTGGAGCCCTAGCTCCTACACCCCTACAAATTTGTAGTCCTTGAAGCTTAGAAGAAGGGCGGCTTAAATGCCCCTCCTAATATACATGTGTCTAGATTGGTCACATAAACATCTAAATACCTAAAAAAACTAACTATATGCCTAAAAAATCAAAATGATTTATAATTTGAAATGAATGATGAATGTTCCTTTTGCCGAATCTCCTTTATTTAGTATGGGATCACTCTAACTGCCAACACAACATACTAACGCCTAGCACCTAGCGTCCTTTTAAACATTGCCCGACAGAGAGAGGGAGGGGGGCCTGGCTCTGCATCAGATCGTTTCGTCAAAGGGAGCTTGAAATGACGAGCATGTTGACGAAAATGGTTGCAGGAGAGGGAGGTCGTACTTCCAGTTTCAGACGACGGCAGGTGGAGAAAACGTCACACGTAGGACGTGGCTAGGCATGCATGCATGCATGCATGCTCTTTCTCAGAGTTTCAGAGAGAGTTTAGTGGTAGGGGCACAAGCGAAATAAAAAAGAAAAGAAAGAGAGGAAATGCGCTGATGAGTGTGATCGATGACAAAATGTGATGGAAATTTTCATTTCAAGCTGAAAAGGAGCTCATGACGATGGATGGATACAATGGCAGCAGAAAAGCTAAGGCTGCACAGCTAGCGCATTGGGATCCCAAAAACAACCAGAGAAACACAGCAATCTATCATGGCTTCGCCTGTTGTGCTTCAGTTTTAATGAATTGACACATGCCAGAGATGGATCAAAGACTCTGCTCTAGCAGCCACAGGGCTCGAACAGTCACTACAGTACTAGTACAGAGCTCTTTTTTTACAGTTGGCTTCAGAGACGGTCGGTTCACGTAAGAAACTGTCTCTAACTAGCACGGACACGGGAATCATTACTGTAGCTCACGACCCGTTTCTAAAATTTAAACTGGAGTTTGTGACGAGCGAGAACTGTTGCAACTGGGTCTGAGTGCTTCTTGGGGTTGTTGGATGGAACTGGTTCTAGGCATTGTTGGGCTTGTTCGTTCCTTGGGAACTGGGGATCTAGATAGCCAGCACTGGTTCTAACTGTTTTGAGTGGTGACATGGCATGCTCTGGTTTGGTCACAGTTGGTTTTCAGCTGGGTTGTAACTACAGTTGGAACCATGTTACAACCAATTTGCACCATGCTCAGGAGGCATGGGTCATGTCGGCCACGTGGGAATTGCACGCTAGTTAGGGTGGACATTTTCTTCATATGAAATACACACGGGCGTAATTTAGCCCCTCTCTGTCCATATATATGTTTGTGTGTCCCCCAAATGAGGCTCACTACCAAGAAACTAGATTGGCCCTAGTGTCCACGAACTTACCAGACATGTTTTCCCCAATGTCTAAGGTGTTTTTATTTGACCGCTAGGAAAATTCCGGTTTCTAGTGGTGGCTAAAATAAAAGTTGAGGAATGTCTCTTTTTGTATGTTGTGTTGCCTAATTTTGAGGAATGATCAAACACATGATGCTTGATTGTTCCTATTTTCTTTCATTAGACTTAGAAGTACTCCCTCCTCTCTACGAAGGATACAATTCTAGATCTAGTCCAAGTCAAACTATAACTATGATTAAGTTTATAAAAATAGTATCAACATTTATGACTATATATATATATATATATATATATATATATATAACTACAAAAATGTATTCCATGATGTATCTAATTTATATACTAGTATATTTAATATGTTATATAGTGGTATCTTTTTATATAAATTTAATCAAATTTAAGTAGACTGAATACTATTCTAAAATTGCGTCCTTTCGAGGAGGACGGAGAGGTTGCACGAACTAGCTAGTACTAAACTATCACGCTCCACTAGTAATGAAACTAAAACCTTAGACCAAATGACACGCAGCTAGAAGCCTAGATCACATACAGTCCAAACCGACGACTGTGTCATCGATCAACTAAAATAATGCAGTCAAATTCCTCTGGATCCTGGCATCACAATTGACTACTCCCTCTGTCCCTGAAAGGATGGATTCCTAGAATCCGTGCCAGTCAAACCTTTTAAAGTTTGACTAACTTTACAGAAAAGAACATCAATATCTATGACATAAAATAAACATTTTATGAAAATATATTCTATGATAAATCAAATGATATTAATTTGGTACCATAAATCTTAGTGTTTTTTCTAAAAATTTTGTCAAAGTTTAAAAAGTTTGACTTAAGACAATTCTAGGAATCCATCCTTTCAGGGACAGAGGGAGTAGTAGTTTCCCTATATCCAAATCCCCATAACACAGAGGGCATGCATCCATATGCAGGAGTACAAAATAAAAGATCACAGTGGCGTGAATGCGCTCACACAACGTCCATATGAACCCTCCAAATGCAGCAAAGTAGCTGGATGCAGACATGCAGACACGAAGACCAAGAAAGATGGAACAAAAACAATGAAAACATGCGTCCATATAAATACTCAGATTATTTACACCTATATAAGTACTTGTTTACTGATCGGTAGTACATACTAGAATAAATTAATCTGAGAAGAAATACAGCAATGCAAACCTATTAGTATTGTTGTTGAGGGTAGGAATGGTGTTGACTGAGTTGTTGTTGCTGTTGAAAACATCAAAGCCATCCCTTTCACCAACACCTGTGCTGAGAAGGACCATGTCTCTGGCATGGCCATGGCCTGAAACACACATGATATATGCATATGTCTCATCACATCACAAAACTACAAAAACACATATATGGATCACATACAGCGCCTCTGGTACAAACTAATCACTCCCTCCATTCTAAAAAAAAAGATACAATTCTAGAATAGTAAGTCAGTGGAGCCGTTCGGCTGGAATTATAAGCCGGCTGAAAAACACTGTTGGCTGATTTTTTGTGAGAGAAAAATACTGTTCCGGCTGAAAAAACAAGCTGAATAAGACGGATTATAAGTCAGATGAACAGAGCCAGTATCCGAAGTTTGACTAAATTATGTATAAAAAACACTAACATTTTTATCATACTAAATAAATGTTTCTATATTTGTTATAAGAAATGTTTTTTTTATAATATATATCTTTGGAGTCATGTTGATATCATTTTCTATAAATTTAGTTAAATTTAAGGTAGTTTAACTTTAATTGGATCTAGAATTATTTTTTTCAGAACGGATGCAGTATATATCTGCTACTGTGCACGCCAATAATTCAGCACTGTTTGTGACAAGACCTTGAATTGATGGACGACTCAGACCATGGGCAGTGAACATTATGATCTAGGCAATATGTGTTAATCCTTTACCTGCTACGCATGATCTGTCTGTGCCCTTCACTGTTCTGTACATCTGCAGGAAAAAGAAAGAAAGAAACATATATTAAGTAATGACATGTTTATTCCTGTGTGCCATATGGTCTATGTCTTGTTTAGATGCACCCTAAAAGTTAGAATTTTTTCACTCTCTTTCCATCATATCAATCTTTGAACCCATGCATGAAATAATAAATGTAGGTAAAAAATAACTAATTACACAGTTTAGTTGGAAATCACGAGATGAATCTTTTAAGCCTAGTTGGTCCACGATTGGACAATATTTGCCAAATAAAACGAAAAATGATACTATTCATCGGGTTTGAAATTTTTTTAATCTAAACGAGGCCCTAGTCTCGGAGCATGTGTAATGATGAAGTTAAATAGCCGTGTGATGCATACTCCTATACTTTAAAAACATACGGAGGACAAAAATGGACAATAGCTACGTGATATCAGCTAGTAGCAACAAGAAGGTATCAAAAACAAGCCGTACATGTCACATTTCTTTTTCAGTACTAGTCAGTTGGTGATCAAGCTAGATGACTACTATCAGTGAAAGTGTTTTGAGTGGATAGACATGTTTACATGCTGGTAAAAGAGGAGAGAAGCAGACTTGCCTGCAGGTGGCTCTTGACATGTGCTAGTGTAAGATCCTTCACGTTCATCAGTTCCAATACTGACTTTGGTGTTGCTCCTAGAAGATGCAGCAAAAAACAAATCAAAGGAAGTTTCAGAACCAAGACCATGCACATGCATGCATGGGGGCAAAAAATCAAACAGAATAAACTCAGCTTGCACAAAACCATGTGATTTATTGCATAGGAGGAGTATTATATTTTATTTGATTGAGTGGAAGATAAATAAATAATTAATTGAGGATGAAACCTTGTTGAGAACTGAAACATGAGACGAAGAAAGAAAAAGAAGATCTGAGTTATGTGGCTGTGCTATATAAAATTTCCCATGAAATCCTTAAGCATATATAGATGTAGCTAGAAAAAAATAAATGCATGATGCTTAAATTATCGTTTAATGTTTTATTGATATTTTATTTAATTGTAGTCCTTCGCAAGGTGCCAAGAGGGGTACCGTACCAAAACTGTATGTAACTTAGATTTTGGCACTTAGGTAAAAAAAAGAAAGAAAGAAAGAGGACATCTCGAAGAACCGTAAAAAAAGACTCATTTCCAATTCAATCGTCACCCTACAATTCCCAATAGTAAAATATATAGTTACAATAAAAATATATTAATTAACCTTCCTCGCGAAAGGAAAGTGTATAAACCTTTTTCAGAATCAGCAAAAACTTCAAGTAAGCACCACCGATCGATGAGAAGAACACCAAGAGAGAATTAACAGCAAAGGCAAGATCAACAACGACAATCCCATGAAAGAATTCAAGTAGCCGGATGAATATGTGAGCACGGTAGTGCTAATTAATTGGTGCTCTGAATTTAACATACTCTCGTGGCCGCCAAGGAGCTCGACGGCGTGCACGAAGTGCGCGTGCAGCGCGGTGGTCCACCGCATCCGCGGCGCCCTGGAACTTCTCCTCCCACCGCCTCCACCGCTGCCGCCGCCGGTGCCTGACGAGCTCTTCTTGAACCCGTGGGCCGTCTGGCTCGGCTGGTGCAGCCGGAGCCGCTGTACCTGGAGGTCGTGCTCCTGCACCGCCGCCGCGTTGTCCACCTTATTCGTCGCCGCGGCCGCCGCCACGGTGTCGTCGTCGAGCTCCAGCCCCAGCATCAGCCTCGGCTCCGGCGGCATCTCGACTCCGCCGGCCGGTGGTGACGGAGGGCTGATGTGGAGGGAGAGATCAGGAGCTGTCGTCGTCGGCACACCCACACTGCCGGTCGTGCTCATGGTAGCTAGCAACGGGCCGGGGGTGCAGTGGGATGGGATCTTGTTGCAACGACGGTGTCACGGTGAGCTGAGCTTCTTGGTTGTTCCAAACTAAGTCAAGAAGGAAGAAAACCTTGCAGAAGAGGTAGTAGTGTATATAGTGGGCTGGGGTAGAGTGATTAGGTCATGAGTAGCTTGTCATTCTTGTATGGGTGTTTGCGTTTGAGCGTGTGAACGAGGAGGAGAGAAAGAGAGGAGGAGATGGAGAGGTTACATGTATAGTGGAGAGCTAGAGAGAGAAAAAGGTAGGGATGGTGATAGCTAGAGAGAGAAGAGAGAAGATGGGATTGGCAGTGTCCCATCTCCCTGGTAGCTAGGGGAATAAAATGTGAGAGAGAGAATTTAGGTAAGATATGAGAGGAATAAGAGCATGTTTGGCAAGGCTCCTAGTTGTTCCACCTCTTCCTAAACCAGTCATTGTAGCATAGAGCTATTTTTCTCTCTCCTCATGAAATAAACTAAAGAAACCACGTTTTCTAGCTCATCCGGCTCTGGCTCCTTTGGCAGTGTAATGTGGAGCAGAAGCTCGAAAGAAACCTGCCAAAGAGGGCCTAATAATGCCTAGAGAGAGAAAGAGGGTAGAATATGGCCATAGGATAGGGCTCAGCAGGTTGCATGAAATGGGAAAGGGGAGACAGAGAGCGGTTGGGAGTGTGACAGGCTCTAACGGATCTGACTGTGAACGCCATGCATCTCACTGTGCAGTATTTATTTACCGTTTTCCATTGAATTGACCAAGCTAAGGGGCCTCCGATCCGATCCTAGCACGCACGGTACTAGATTCTAGTATCTTTTATTAGTATAGCATATATAGTCGAGTCTTCATTTTGACGAAGGCGATTGCTCCGGTACTCTTTTTTTAAAAAAAAAAATAGCACGAATCTCAAAGCAGACAATTAAAAAATAATTGGTTTATATTATTTTGCATCTAGGTCCTGCCTGGGCCCAGCCCGTCCAAGACTAGCCTAAGCCCAGCCCTCATCTAGATGGGAACTAACGTCTATGGAAGTCTCCGTAAAACCATGACTCCGTATTGACGCCGCCATTTCACTTGTCGCCATCGCTCGCTACTCCTCCGCCGATCCCATTTGTTCGTGGTTTGCGGCAAGGGCTACTGAGGCGCCGACGAGGCCGTTGAGGAAGAAGATGGCATGCCACCGGCCACCGCAACCCCATCGCCCCCACCGTGCCTCCTTCCTCCTCCCGTGCACTACTACACAACTGACCTTTCGTAAATCGCCCAAAATGCCTTTAGTCTCGACGATTTCGGCGACCGGGACCAAATAGACTTTTAGTTCCGGTTGGTGTTACCAACCGAGACTAAAGGTCCTTCGCCAACGGCGCCGTCGGGAGGGACCTTTAGTCCCGGTTGGTAACACCAAGCGGGACTAAAGCCCTGCCTTTAGTTTCGGTCGGTTCCACGGACCGGGACTACAGCTTTTGTCTCGGTCTGTGGCACCGACCGGGACTATAAGACTGAGTTTAGTCCCGGTTGGTGTTACCAACCGGGATTAAAACCTCCTCCTATAAATTGAATCTCCCTCTTCTTCCTCCCTGCTCGAGCACTTCCTTGTTCATGTTCTTGTTGCTTGTTCTTCCATTGTTCTTGCTTGTCTCATCTCCGACGATCAATCCACTTCAAACACTTCTACGCCGTTGTCGATTTGTTTGAAAGGTTGCTAGCTTCATCCTCCTATGTTTTAGCAGCACCATATATAAATCCATGTTATATATGGCTATTTTATTTTATATTGCTAGCTCCAATCACTTTTCATGTTTGAATTTTTATGAACGATGCTAATTATAGTACCTAGAAAGTAGTATACACATATAATATTTAGTTCTATTATAGACTTTTTAGGATACTTTTTACTTTAATTTGTTCATGTTCTCATTTTAAAATATTAAATAATGTTGATTCTTTGTAATTTTGAAACAAATTTATTTTAACTTTAAAAATTCTTCAAATTAATTTAATTTAGAGATAAAATTACACCTTTTAATAGAAAAATACAAATTTTATGATTTTGCTATCTTTTTATTAACGTCCACAAATTGATTTTATGAAATGATGAACCACTTATAAAATTTTGAACTCAATTAGACAAGGTTGTGCCGCGCTCTTTTCTCATGCTGGGCTTTTAATTATGTGATGCCATATAATGCAGATAATGACACGCCATTGATGTACAATGCCGATCGCCGCTCCAACGAGTTCATTGAGGGCGTGCGAGAATTCTGCAGAGTGGCAGAGGAAAACAAGCGGGATGGTTTTATGTGCTGCCCATGTGCCGTGTGTATGAATTTAAAAGAATTTTGTAGCTCAAGAAGTATTCACTTGCACTTGTTCAAGTCGGGTTTCATGCCAAACTACATTTGTTGGACCAAGCACGGAGAGACCGGGGTTATGATGGAAGAAGGTGAAGAAGAACAAGCGGACCCTGACGATGTTTTTGCTCAATACTGTGACTTCGTGATGGAGAAAGTTGAAGAAGAGGCGGATGCAGAAAACAGTATCGCTAAAGATGACGATGCTCTTGGTGATGTCATTCGTGACGCACAGAGAGATTGTGAAAGTAAAAAGAAGAAGGCTAAGTTTGACCAAATGCTACAGGATCACAAGAAGTTACTCTACCCGTCGGCCGAAGATGGGCAGAAAAAGCTAGGCACGACACTGGAGTTGTTACAGTGGAAGGCAGAGAATGGTATATCTGACAAGGCATTTGGGAAAATACTGAAGATCCAAAAAAAGATGCTTTCGAAGCCTAATGAATTGCCCATCACTACATACGAAGCAAAAAAGATCGTCTGCCCTTTAGGATTACAAATCGAGAAGATACATGCATGTCCTAATGACTGCATCCTGTACCGTGGCGTTCACGAGAATTTAGATGAATGCCCTGTTTGCCATGCGTCACGGTATAAGATCTTGCGAGATGATCCTAGCGATGTTGAGGATGAAGAACGTCCGAAGAAGAGAATCTCTGCCAAGGTTATGTGGTATGCTCCAATAATTCCACGCCTAAAACGACTGTTCAAAAACAAGGAGCACTCAAAGTTGTTGCGATGGCACAAAGAAGACCGTAAGGTAGACAACATGTTGAGACACCCTGCAGATGGGTCCCAGTGGAGAGAAATAGATAGAGAATTCCTAGACTTTACAGATGACGCAAGAAACCTAAGGTTCACATTGAGTACGGATGGATTTAATCCTTTTGGGGACCAGAGCTCTAGTCATAGCACTTGGCCCGTTACTCTATGTATCTACAACCTTCCTCCATGGTTATGCATGAAGCGAAAGTTCATTATGATGCCAGTGCTCATCCAAGGCCCGAAGCAACCTGGCAATGACATTGATGTCTACCTGAGGCCATTAGTTGAGGAACTCCAGTTGCTATGGAGCAAACCAGGTGTGCGTGTGTGGGATGAGTACAAACAGGAAGAATTCGACCTGCGAGCATTGTTGTTCGTGACAATCAATGATTGGCCAGCTCTAAGTAATCTTTCACGACAGACAAATAAGGGATATAATGCATGCACCCATTGTTTTGGTGACCTTGAGGCTATCTATTTAAAAAATGTCAAAAGGTCGTTTACCTTGGCTATCATCAATTTCTTGCTAAGAACCACCAGTTGAGAAAGAAAGACAAACATTTTAAAGGTATGGTAGAACACCGGTCCTAGCCAAACAACTAAGATGGGGCAGAGGTATTCAAGATGGTCAAGGATTTGAAAGTAGTGTTTGGAAAGGGACAAGGCAGTGAACCTGTTCCAAAAGATGCTTCGGGGCGCGCCCCAATGTGGAAAAAAAGTCAATATTTTAGGACCTACCATATTGGAAAGACCTTGAGGTCCGCCACTCGATCGACGTGATGCACCTGACAAAGAATCTTTGTGTCAATCTCCTAGGGTTCATGGGTGTGTTTGGAAAGCCTAAGGATACCCTTGAGGCACGAGAGGACTTGAAGTGCATGAAAGAACGAGACAACTTGCATCCTGAGAAGACATATGATGGACGTCATTACTTAAGACTTGCTAGCTACACTCTTAGCAATGAGGAGAAGGAAAGCATGTTTGAGTGCCTAAGCAGCATCAAAGTCCCATATGGGTTCTCCTCCAATATAAAGCGTATAATAAATGTGCCAGAGAAGAAATTTGTCAACTTAAAATCACACGACTGCCACGTGATTATGACGCAACTGCTTCTGGTTGCCTTAAGAGGAATTCTACCTCCACATGTACGTCTGGCCACCGTGAAGCTGTGTGCATTCCTCAATGCAATTTCTCAGAAGGCAATCAATCCTTTTGATCTAACTACTCTACAGAATGATGTGGTTCAATGTCTTGTCAACTTTGAGTTGGTGTTCCCTCCATCCTTCTTTGATATCATGACACATCTCCTAGTTCATCTGGTCAAAGAGATTAATATCTTGGGTCCTGTGTTCCTACACAACATGTTTCCCTTAGAGAGATTTATGGATGTACTGAAAAAATATGTTCACCAGCAGGGTCGGCCAGAAGGAAGCATTGCCAAGGGATACGGGACAGAGGAGGTCATTGAGTTCTGTGTGAACTTCATTCCTGACCTTGACCCGATTGGTCTTCCTGAATCACGGTATGAGGGGAGACTTGGTGAAAAGGGTACACTAGGAAAGAAAACATATATCAGCCAGGATGATGATTCTTTCAATAAAGCGCACTACACAGTTCTTCGAAACTCCACTGTGGTGGAACCGTATATTGAGAAACACATGAATTTTGTACAATCCGAGAATCCTGGGAAGAATGAGGCTTGGATTACGCATCATCACATGTAGACATTCGGTGATTGGTTACACAAAAAATGTCAGGGTGATAAAACTATTGGAGATGAACTGTATTTGTTGGCTAGGCAACCAGCGTGGCACGTCCTCACGTACAAAGGGTACGAGATAAATGGAAATACATTTTACACCGTATCCCAAGATAAAAAGAGTACCAACCAAAACAGTGGTGTCCGCGTGGATGCTACGGAACCGAATGGGAACATAAACACATATTATGGTCGCATAGAGAAGATTTGGGAACTAGACTATGCACATAATTTTAAAGTCCCTCTATTCCGATGCCAATGGGTGAAGATGAATGGAGGGGTATTAGTCGATAAGGAGTACGGAATGACAATAGTGGACCTCAACAATATTGGGTATAGAAATGATCCATTCGTCCTTGCTGCTGATATGAATTAGGTGTTCTATGTGAAAGACATGTCTACAAAACCCAAGAGAGGGAAACACGACGAGAAAAAAACCAACGAGCCAAAGCGCCACATAGTTCTTATAGGAAAAAGAAACATCATGGGAATTAAAGACAAGTCAAACATGTCAGAGGATTATAAAAAGGATGAACGAATCCCACCCTTCTGTGTGGCCAAAGACCCAAGCATCCTGCTCACTGTTGAGGGCACTCCATGGTTACGGAATGATCATAACCAAGGGCATTACGTCAAGAAAAAGTTTACCACTATGCCCGCTTGATATAGGTAGTGAACTCAAATTAATAATGTGTATTTGACATCTTGTGTAATATAATTGTAACATTATGTGTTGAAAATTCAAATTTGAGTGGTTCAAACTTTGCTATATGTGGGAATTATGGATTTTCAACTACACTTTGCCAACACTTTGTCAAATGCAAAAATGGTCTATGTATGAAATGTAGATCTTGATGAGTGGAACAATATTGGTATTCATGACTTTTCCAGTCAAGACCATCTAGGGTTCCAAAAACTGGCATTTGGCTATGAATTCTTTCAGAACTCAAAATTGAGTGGTCCAAACTTTTACAAATGAAAAGTTGACCATTAGACCAAATGTAGGTCTTGATGAGTGGAACAAACTTTGTATTCATGAGTTTTCCATTTGCGACTATCTAGGGTTCGGTCAAAGTGTGTTTCTAAAAACCAATGTTTTGACTTTGGTCAAACTTGGTCAAATGACCTATTTGATGACTTCAAATGAAAAACTTTTGAATACCAAGTTGTTAGAGCTCATCAAGATCTACATTTCATACATGGACGATATTTTCATCTGGATAAATTTTAGTAAGTCCCAGGCACGTGTTTTCAAAATCGAAGACAGGTTTTGGTAAGACTTGGTCAAATGATAGACTAAATGACTTGAAATGAAAAACTTTGGAATACCAAGTTGTTAGAGCTCATCAAGATCCAAACTTTTTATATAGACCATTTATCCTATTTAAAAAAGTTTAAATAAACAATACTCACCAAATCTTGAATCTCACACAAGCTATATGAACTATATATGGGAATTGTGGATTTTCAACTACACTTTGCCAACACCTTGTCAAATGCAAAAATGGTCTATGTATTAAATGTAGATCTTGATGAGTGGAACAAACTTTGTATTCATAACTTTTCCAGTCGAGACCATCCAGGGTTCCGAAAACCGGCGTTTGGCTATGAATTCTTTCAAAATTCAAAATTGAGTGGTTCAAACTTTTACAAATGAAAAGTTGACCATTAGACCAAATGTAGTTCTTGACGAGTGGAACAAACTTTGTATTCATGAGTTTTCCATTCGAGACCATCCAGGGTTCGGTCAAAGTGTGTGTTTCTAAAAACCAATGTTTTGACTTTAGTCAAACTTGGTCAAATGACCTATTTGATGACTTCAAATGAAAAACTTTTGAATACCAAGTTGTTAGATATCATCAAGATCTACATTTCATACATGGACCATATTTTTCATCTGGATAAATTTTAGCAAGTCCCAGGCATATGTTTTCAAAATCGAAGACGGGTTTTGGTCAGGCTTGGTCAAATGACAGACTAAATGACTTGAAATGAAAAACTTTGGAATACCAAGTTGTTAGAGCTCATCAAGATCCAAACTTTTTATATAGACCATTTTTCCTATTTGAAAAAGTTTAAATAAATAATACTCATCAAATCTTGAATATCACACAAACTATATGAAACTAAACGTGGGAATCGTGGATTTTCAACTACACTTTGCCAACACTTTGTCAAATGCAAAAATAGTCTATGTATGAAATGTAGATCTTGATGAGTAGAACAAACTTTGTATTCATGGCTTTTCCAGTCGAGACCATCCAGGGTTCCGAAAACCGACGTGTATCTCTGAAAATTTTAAATTTTCAAATTTAGACAATTAATGTCGCGCATTTGGATAATTATTATTGAAGAAACAAAAGTTTAACGTCCAAATGACCCAAAAATAAATTTTCTGTCGAAAGCCAACAATTTTATATATTTTAATTGTCCATTATATTTTTGCATTAACACAATATTCATTATAAATAACATTTATTTTGGATAATATAAAATATTTGAAAAAAATAGTGTTTACAATTTATGTAATGCACAATATGTCAAACTAAACTAATGTGTATTTTTGAAAAAAATTAGGATAAATATTTAATTTACTATGCATTTAGAAAGATGAAAGAAAAAAAGGTGAAAAATAAAATCCACCAAATTCCCACAAAAAGGTGAAAAATAAAATCCACGGGCGCCAGAATTTGATGGAGGGACCTTTAGTGCAGGGCCTGGCCACCGCCCGGGACTAAAAGGGGCTTTAGTCCCGGTTCCAGCCACGAACCGGGACTAAAGGGCGGTGGCCGGGCCCGGGACTAAAGGTCCCTAGCCTATAAAGCCCCGCCTTCTTCCTCCTCCTCCCCACCCGCGCACAGACACACTAGCCGCCGCCTCGATCTCGATCTCCCGAGCACCGTCGCCCGCCGCCCCGAGCGCCGCCCCGAGAACCGCCGCGCGCCGCCAGGTTCGTCTTCGCGCGCGTCCGTTGGGCGCTGCTGCTGCCCCAAGGCCGCTGCTGCTGTGCTCCATTGCCGGAGTCGAGCTGCTGCTTCCGTGTATATATATATATATATATATATGCATCGATTATTTATGAACGATATTTATATTTTGGAAGAATTTAAGTTAATATACATGTTGTGTCCATGCCTCAACCTTAGCAATTAATTTTGCATGATAATTGTGTTGACGTTATCATTTTTAGCCCTTCTTCACTCTTCCTCACTACCTGCATATATACATCTAGGAAAACTATTAAACCTAAAATTTGAATAGTTTTTTCATGAGTTAAAATTATCTATTTAATTAACAAATACAACTTGTGATAGACTTACTTGTTATTAGATGTATTAAGTTAGTAGGAGTTGGTTAATACCGTTGCTGCATGATTACTTTGATCTACACTTATATCTAGATGATATCCCACTAATATGTGTAAGTCGATCTCTTATGATTAGTAATGCCTAAACCCTAAACTGTAAACCCTAAACCCTAAACTGTAAACCCTAAACCCTAAATATTTTTGCAGAAATGGCCGACCCGATAGAAGACGAAGAAATATTGTTGAACATCATCCACGGTAGCGCTGAAGAAGGCCGTTATGATGATCGTGAAGGAAATGAGAACCCTGAGGGCATCGATGATGGTTCTCAGTACTTGGTCGACCCGAATGACCAAGACAATATTGGTAAGGTCTGTAATATATGCAGCCTCCTATGTTTATATACATGAAATTCGAAAAAAAATCCTTTATTAATTTTCTTGTTTCTGCCTACATAGCCCTCTGTCTCAACAACAACCACGGGGACCAGCAGAAAAGTACGAGGCCCGAAGAAGCCGATGGAGGGCCGGTTGGTTATCACGGATTTCGACGAGAGAACAGGTCAGCCACGTGGACCCCATGCAAGGGCCTTTGTCAACCACTTAGGGTACCTTGTCCGGGATAGGATCCCGATCAATGTCCGTGAATGGAAGAAAAATAAGCAACGCCTAGAAATCGGTTATATCTCCGACCGTGACAAGGAACTAGTTTGGGGTGACGTGTTGCAACATTTCACGCTAGACACAAATGATGAACAGTTGAAGGAAAGAGTTCGGGATTGGTCTATGAAGAAGATGGCCACACAATTCCAGTGCTATAAGAAGAATCTATATAACGACTATATCAAGAAGAACAAGACTCCAGATTTCAACTGTAAGCACTTTGTCAAGCTACGGCCGTTTTGGGATGAGTTTGTACAGTTCAAGACGTCGGAAGAGGGTCAGCAACGGGCGAGAAGGAACCAAGAGAATGCCCGACACAAGACCTACCACCATAGGATGGGATCAGGTGGCTACCCTACTGCCATTCCTAAGTGGGAAAAAGCCGAGCAAGAGCTAATTGACAGGGGGGTTGGTGCCAGAATCCCTCGACTAGCCTGAGCGCGCCAAGCACTGGTTTTTCTCTCATGGAGGCCACCTGGACCTAGAGACCGAAAAGGTCGTGTATGGGGAACACATCCAAGCTGTAGCAGAAAGATTTCATCAAGCTCGCTCTGTCGCTCAAAGTGGAGAGTGGCAGCCGAACAGAGATAAAGATGAGCTGACATATGCCCTAGGGAACCCTGAGCACGGTGGACGGACGAGAGGCTATGGCTTCATGTCGTGGGAGCATGCCTTCCCTCAGGACAAAGAAACTTATAGAAGCCACCAGAGAAAGAAGGAAGAGGACAGGGAACGGCTACGCCAGTTGGAGGAGGCTGTTATGAAGACCAGTGAAGTAGCTCATAAGGCACTAGAGCGGGAGGAAGCGCTTAAGGACACTATGAATGAGCAAATCAGAAAGGCCGTGGAGGAAGTTGTAAGTTCCTGCCTCTAGAGCTTGTCACAGCCGGCTGCCAACATCAGTCCCGGCTTAGCTCAGTTGAAAAGCAGTTGTGCTTCTACAAAGGTGCCTGTGAGGCAAGATGATGACACAGGGATGCGCTTCCTGGTGGATGACGTCACCGCTTCGTTGACGTCCTGTGAGCTGCATATTCCAGAGGGGAATGCCACAGTCAAGGTGGCTACCAGTGTTATATATCCTATCGACCCCACCAAGACACCAATAATCCACTCGGTCGCAATATGAAAGTCCCTAGTTTAGTTTTGGCTAATTGATGAAACCTAGGACTAACCTTTGTATCTAAGTGGATGATTTAGATAAAGGTGGTCATTAAATATGAGACATGATATTGACTCATGTGACCAAGATGATGAAGACCAAGATGATGCTTGGCTTGATGGAACGATTGTGAAGGTGAAGGGCAAGTCGAGGCTTCGAAGCGAAGGACCATGCGATGGTGAAGCTTGAGCAAGACTTGGTGCTGATGGACCGATGCAACGGTGAAGAGCAAGTGAAGTCAAGGTCGATGGATCGAGACGGTCATGTGATGATATGAAGTGGATCATATCTTTTGGAAAAACAAAATGGGCTCAAGGCAAAGGTATAACCATAGGGCCATTTTGTTTTGCACTCAAGACACCATAGAGGGTGTGAGTGGTTTAGGATCGATAGCCGAACTATTAAGAGGGGAAGTCTTATTGGTTATTCGACGCACGGGTGCCACTAGGTGAATTCATGAAGTGCATTGCATGTAGGGCTTAGTGAGCTAACTGGAAAACCTTCAAAAATGTTCATGAAAATGCTAACACACGAGCACAAGGAGGTGATCACTTGTTGGTGTTGGCACATTTGCGAAGGCATTGAAGTTTAAGTGGTAGAGAGGGTTTGGGTCTCTCTCTCCCTCCCACCGAGCTTGCGAGCGCGGGATTCAGGCGTTTTCGAAGAGTTGAAATGCCTATTTTCCACTACGCTGGAAGTCGGAAAAGAAACGGAGGCGAACGGAGGTCACAGAGGTGACCGGACGCTGCACTGAACGCGGTCACGGTATGATCGGACGCGTCCGGTCAGTACAACGCAGCAGTCAGGCACGCAGGTGCTAGGGTTTGCAACCGGTGCGTCCGGTCACTTGCGGGATCGGCGCGTCCGGTCAGGTGTCTAGAGGGAACTGAGGTTCGCAAGGACAATCGGACACGAGGCGCATCCGGTCACACGTGATCGGACACGTCCGATCATTGAGGGAGCTTACTGGACTCTAAGCGGACACTGGCACTGTCGCGTCCGGTCGTTGCCTGGAGCGTGTCCGGTCGTTGCTTCGCGGGCGCGCGGTACTGTGCGATCGGCGCGTCCAGTCGTTTGATGGTCACGTCCGGTCGTTGTCTGGGACGCGTCCGGTCGTTGGTTTGACCGTTGGGGCTCAGTGACCGTTGGAGGATCGGACGCGGTTGAGCGTGTCCGGTCATCCCGAAAAAGTCCCAGTGAAGGGGTATAACGGATCTATTCGGATAGGATGCTTATAAATACTTGTTGGCTAGCCCTTAGGGAGGTCTCTCATATTTTCTAACATTCTTGTGCATCCTTTGAGCTAGATCTTCTCCTCCCACTCATCTCTCTTGCTTGATTGCAAATCATAAGTGAGATTGAGTGATCCCAAAGTGCATTGCATAGCTTGAGGGCATCTAGTGGCACTTGTGGGTGGTTTAGCCGGTGGATTTCTTGTTACTCTTGGAGAGTACCGCTCCTAGCCGGCTTAGAGATTGTTGGAGGGTTGGCAAGAGAAGGAGATTGTTCTTGGCCACCTCCGGTTGATTGTAAGAGGTTCTTGTGCTTTCCTCGGCGGAGCGCTAGAAGCAACTCTAGTGGATTGCGCGTGTCATTGAGTTACCTCACTTGAGAGTGATGTCTTGCGGTGTCTTACGGGATGTGCCTCGAGAGACAAGTGACTTAAGGGTCACACCGAGGAACCATCTAAGTGTTGGTCGACACAACCGGTGACGTAGCTTGTCGGTGCACAAGTGAACACCGGGTGAACAAAAATATTGTGTCTCTTATCTCTCGGTGATTGATCTTCATATTATGTTGTTGTCAATATTGATTGATTGTATATCATCTTGGTGATTGACAATGTAACGTCCCGCCTCCTCGAGGCCGGGCCCGCTTACATCTGGCCGCTTTTCTAGGACATAGACTGCCCTCACAGACCAACACAAGTCTTTTTCTGCGCACTTTGTCCTCACTCGTGCGCACCCGGAAAGAACTTCCCGGTCGGTCACCCATCGCTCCAGGCCAAGCACACTTAACTTTGGAGTTCTTTCGAGATGGGCTTCCGGAAAAGAAGTTGCAACTTTGTTGGTATGAGTATCCTATTAATCCTATTAAGCCCTGGGCCGGGATGTTACATCCTCACCCCCTTAAGAGATCGACGTCCTCGTCGATCAATCCCAAGCCAGGAGCGTCCTCTCTTGGCCACGTCCGTATGTCCAGAGCCAGCGCATGTGCCATGCTGTGTGACCACGACGGATCCGCACCAGCCATGCGCACCATGCCTGCGCAACTGCGACACACGCGCCCGTGAAACCGCGAGAGTCGGCTCTGATACCATTCTGTAACGTCCTGCCTCCTCGAGGCCGGGCCCGCTTACATCTGGCCGCTTTTCTAGGACATAGACTGCCCTCACAGACCAACACAAGTCTTTTTCTGCGCACTTTGTCCTCACTCGTGCGCACCCGGAAAGAACTTCCCGGTCGGTCACCCATCGCTCCAGGCCAAGCACGCTTAACTTTGGAGTTCTTTCGAGATGGGCTTCCGGAAAAGAAGTTGCAACTTTGTTGGTATGAGTATCCTATTAATCCTATTAAGCCCTGGGCCGGGATGTTACAGACAACATCTTCACTCCACCGTCGGTATAAGATTCACAATCCTCTCTTTCGCATTTACTTTTACTAGTTATCTTGTGTAGCTCTAGTGTTAGCCTTTGCTAGTAGTTGTTAGCTTGCTCTCTAGTGTAAGTTTAGTGACTTAGCCCTTGTGTGAACTAGAGATCATAATCTACTAGACTTGTGGTTAAGAGGCTTGCATCACAACCGTAGGCTAAGAAAAACTCGCTTTACGCCGTTTGTTATTCTAACAAGTTTGCTTAGTGGTTCTTGTAGAATTTTTTATAGGCTATTCACCCCCCTCTAGCCATCTAGGACCTTACACAATACCACCTGGATATGCTAGTGTCTCAGCGGATAGAGTGGTCAAAGGTCATGAAAATGTGGCTCTGAATATCGAAGGTGGTGATGGGGAGAAGACCTTAGGTGAAGCGGAGAAGACATTCATATGTTGGAAGAAACGGTACATCATTATTCCTGAGGCGCCGCCACCACAACCGAACCCTAGGTGTGGATGATTGTGAACGCAATTGCTTTTCAATAATTATTTATTGTATCTAATTACGGTTCACTCATGTATATACCTTGTTCTTTTTTTTTCAAATCCAGGACCTCCCTAAGTCCGTCTATCCATTCACCACATGACCACAGTGTCGTGGGACATGACGACGACGATGATTTCATACAAGCAGACAAGGCTGCATCCCCACCGCTGGCCGTATCTCCTCCACGACATACTCCAACGCCGCCAGCGGCCCAATCTCCTCCACAATAGCAAGCTCCAACCGCGCCGCTGCCGCCTCCGCCAATGCCGACAACGGCCGCCTCATCAGCAACGGCTGGTCCATCGAGGAACAAGAGGCCCGCTGGCTCACAGAGATCGGTCCCACCACCTCCGCTGAAGAAATAAGTTGTGGTCACGAAGATCCCAAAGATGACCAAGCTTCCATACGAGAAGACTGATGAAGAACTTAATGCTTCAGTCAAGACAGAAGTGAAAGCGTTCTTCGAAAAGACCAAAGCTGACGCACGAGCAAAGCAAGAGAAGCCATCCTAATGTATCCTCGTGTAAAGCTATGTCAAGTGGTGCAGGCTATGCAAGACAAGAAGCGTGCCGCTAGTAAAAAAACCAGCGCCGCCACTATCAGACTATAAGAGTACTATCACAAAGAAAATCAAGGAGGACAAAAGAAAATAGAAGGCGCCCGGGAAAGATGTTGCACAGCTCAGCCAACAAGCGCAACAATCAGTGCTGCCACTAGTGGTTGAGAATCAATATGGTTCCAACATGAACTTGATGCAAAATATCGGTACCTGATGATGTGGACTTAGATGAACTCGCAAAGTAGATGAATGTGACTGGGCTTTCATTAGAACAACTTCTCAGTCGGGAGGAACTGACAACTGTTAAAGAGGCCGAAGTTATTGATGAATGGCAGAGGAAGTACGTATATGGCAGGAGTCTATGCGACCCTACAAAGGTAAAAAATCTTGGTACACAAATGTACAAGCTGCACGAGTACTACTTGAGATTCTGTGCACAACATCAAAGTGAACAATATCTGGGCGTCCAAGTCAGAGACCGTCACTACTTCCGTGGAGATGACATCATCTGGGTACAGTTTAGTGAAATACACCAGCTTCTCTATATGGATGCTCTTGCCAAATCTCTCATAAGCTGCTACTGTCTATAAGTGATTCTTCCTTTTAATCAATAATCCCACTCTAGCATATGTACGTATTCGTAATAACTATGCTCACGATGTGCAGACACATGATGAGAGAACTCAGATTGAAACAAGACAATTGAATTGGTTTTATCGATCCGTATGTCGTGTACAAGGACACAAAGACTAAAGATCCATTCAATCTGAAGATCAAGGAAATGGAGAAAAACCTCCGGAGGTTCTTTTATAACCAAAGGCATAAGGAGTTGATACTCTTCTCTTACAATATGGGGTAAAGTGTTGTGTTATATCATGTCTTAGTCAATCCAACATTAATATATATATATATATATATATATATATATATATATATATATATATATATATATATATATATATATATATATTAATAAATGCAGGGATCACTGGATACTCATTGAGATTAAGATCAAGGAACAAACTATAAATGTGTGGGACTCAATGAGAAAAGAGCTGGCAATATACCAAGACATGATAGACATGATCCAGAGGTAAGTTCTATCATTCGTTAATTATCGTTGCCTGCTCCTTTAATTTACTATGCTATACCTAATCAACGACCGACTTATTAGGCAGGGCTTGGGCTTGGCTACAACAAAGATATCGTACGGATCTGAAAGTGCCACTCCCCCCTCCTATTCTACATAAGTGGGTGTCCAGACAACCATACGAAACCAATTTATGTGGATACTACGTTTGTGAGTACATGCGGTGTAGCAAATTTACACCTGCTAAAGTGATGCTAAAAGTAAGTAACATGTGTATACAGTAAATTCATATCTTATTTATTTGTTGAAACTAAATAAATCTTATGTATATTAATATCTTTTTCTTTAATTAATGCAAATAGAAGGAGTGAGAATTGAAAGAACAAGTGTTCAAGGACACAATACTCGTCGCAATCTAGGAAACGATCGCAGGTTTCATCAACGATCATGTCATCTCGGAAGATGGCGAGTTCCACCATAACCCTAGGTTGAATTTAAAGAGTCCAAACAAGAACGAACACTTGTATGAGCTTTGAGTGATGGACAAACATTTGTGTAACTCATTAACCGGCGGCCGAACACTTGATTACTTGTATATTATTGTAAATGTAATGTGTATGTACGTATATGTATAGATCTATAATATATATATATATATATATATATATATATATATATATATATATATATATATATATATATATATATATATATATATATAGTTTCATACTTTATTTGTGTGCAATAATAACGCTCTCATATAGGTGCAACGTATACAGATAGTAGCAGCGAAGAATAAATTGGAAAACAATATAACTGAAAACCAAAATCAATAATGAATTAGAAAGAAAAAGGAAAAAGAAAAAAGAACCTTTAGTCCCGGTTGGTAATACCAACCGGGACTAAAAGGTGCTGCGCCACGTCGATGTCTGGCAGCACCTTTAGTCCCGATTGGTATTACCAACTGGGACTAAAGGGAAACCTTTAGTCCCGATCTGAGAACCGGGACTAAAGGTGGGACATTTAGTTCCGAAACCTTAGTCCCGACTCGTAGCCCGGGACTGGAGGTCCTTTTGAACCGGGACTACAGCGCCGTTGTGTAGCAGTGGTGCCCCCACCGCACCACACGCCACCGGCCACCGTGGCGCAGGGCACATCACCCCGGGGAGCCGGCCATCCGCGCCCCCATGGCCCCCATGCGCCACCGGCGGCGGCGGTAGTAGGAGCAGCGATGCCAGTGCCAACGACGATGAAGACGAGGAGGACTTGTCTGACGGCAGTTGTCCCTATAATTCACTGTAATTTTCTCTGTAATTCACCGGTGTCACGGCTGGTGGCACAGCGGGTGCGGGCGGGCGCCTTCCCTGGCCGGTGTGCCCTGCGCTGCGGTGGTTGGTGGCATGTGGTGCGGTGGGGGCGCGGACGAAGGGTGGAGGAGGGCGATGGGGGTGCGGTGGCCGGTGGCATGGGATTCGGCGGCGCCGTCGTACTCCTTGTCGCAAAGCACGAACAATTGGATTGGGAGAGGAGTAGCGAGCCTTGCTGACGATGAGTGAAACGGCGCAGCGTGAAAGCGGAGTCATGATGTTACTTCCCATCTGGAAGAGGGCTGGGCTCGGGCTGGTCTTGGACGGCTAGGCCTAGGTGGGACCCAGATGCAAAATAATATAAAATAATTAATTTCTTTAATTGTCTGCTTTTGAGATTCGTGGTATTTTTTTAAAAGGGAGTACCGGAGCAGTTTCTTTGAGCAGTGATTTTGGTAGTGATTGAATGGGGAACGGTGGAGAGCGGTCTTTTTTAGCTCAGTGTACGCAGAAGTGATTCTTGCATTGCCTACCAGAGTTCTTGCATTTTAGCCGTTTAGTACAGCTCCATAGAATCCGCTTGAAGAAGCTAGGAGCGGCTCAAACAGCCATGTTACGAATGATATGCGCGAATAGTTACACGTGCCTGAAATCAGTTCTGTAAACATATTATGTCCAAGTATAAATGGATCACTAATTTTTAGTAGATGTTGTTCTTCATCAAAATATTCTCAGTATCAGGCCTTGTTTAGTGGGGATTTCGGGAGGTGGTGAAACCCTAAAACATAGTTTTCGCTATAGCTTTGATCCCCTCATTGGTTGATTTTAGGCCACATAGAGAAAAATATTTCTCCACGCTGTAGTGCCAATCAATGTCACTACGTGTCTTTTTAGGTATAGTTGAAGCCGGCCACAGTCGTACCAAACAAGCCTTTATTAGAATTGTCCTTGCATGAGGTTCTCTTTCTTGTGCAGTAATTAAAACCTCGGGCGCTTGCTGTCGAGATGTGTGGATTTGGGTTCAGCTATCTTGCCATCAGATAGCTGACGAGCTAACTTGCAAAGGCGCGAAACCTGGAAAGGCTTGCATTATTATGCAAGTAAGTAGTAACACATTTGATTATTTGAGACATGACTCATGAGTGTTACAATCAGGTGATTGTTGTGGTCGACCAAAAGGTTGGCATACGTACGAGCAAAATCGAGAAACTAATGGTGTGTTTAGTTTCCAAAATATTTTGGTTTTGGGTACGGTAGTCTTTTGTTTTATTTAGCAATTACTATTCAATTATGAACTAATTATGCTTAAAAGATTCGTCTCGCGATTTCACGGCGAACTGTGCAATTAGTTTTTTGTTTCGTCTACGTTTAATGCTCCATGCATGTGCCGCAAGATTCAATGTGATGTTTTGGAGTGAAATATTTTGGGAACTAAGTAATGAAATGCTGTATCTCCATTGTATCCATGCATCTGCAAGCATGCATATAGCTGCAGCATTAATTTGTGCCCTAATCAAGCTGTAGCACCGCAGCTAAGTGTGCATGCATTCAATTATCACGCTGATCAAGCTGCCAGCTGAGTTGCAGCAATGGAGAGATCGAGCAGTATCCGCAGCAGTGCTCTGCTCTGATAGACAGACAGTATCACAGTACTAGCATATGTACAGTGAATTGATGAGCTGCATGCAGCACGCGAGGGTTCACAACTGCATGTTAGCTAGCTCCAGAGATACTCCTTCCGTCCCTGTCGTTTACGTAAAAACAACTTTGACAAAAATATATTAAAAAATATTAATACTTAGGGTACATAATTAGTATTATTGGAAAGATCTTTGAATCTAGGTTTTTAATAAATTTATTTGAAAATACAAATGTTACACGTATTTTCTATAAATCGAATTAAACTTATGACACGTACGCCAACGACGACAGATATTCTGGGACGGAGGGAGGGAGTAGATCAGAGATGCGACTTGCATTGGGGCGTGCCAATCTAGTACAGCAGTACTGTAGTAGCTAGGGAAGTGGGGTTTGACGTGAGAGGTAAATTATTGAGCTGCAAAAGGGGTGCAGGAACCGAGAACGAAAATCCGATCCAATCCAACCAACAACGAACATGTCGTGACGACGAGCACAACAACAACGAGAGGGAGCATCGATCGATCTGCGTGGAGATTGGAGAGACGCTCCTGCAGCAGGTCTGTGTCTGTCCATGCCTCCATGGCATGGATAACTACCTGGCAATGCATATGCCTTTGGAATCGCATGCAACTGCTTGTGCTGATCCATCGGGGATGACCTTAACTTTGTCTTGTTCGATTGATCTTATCAGCCATACCGTTTCAGTGATATAATAGTGTTTTTCTCTCATAATAAATCAGCATCAGCATTAGTATTAATATCAGTATCAGCCGTTTTTTCCATTCAGCCATAAACTTGCATTTAGTATTACTTCTAAGTATCAGCGCACTTAAGCGCATTTTTTGGCAACTGCATATTTCCCAACTGCATGTGTTGTAGCCCTATAAATGTATGCCAAGAAGAAAATGCTGAAATGACAGGCAGATGGAACCAATATTTCCCAGTGCTAATAAGCTGTGGTATGATTTCTTGAGCCTTGTTTGTAGAACAGTTTACTGTTGTTTAATAAAGACCCCTCCTGTTCCATAAAAAAAAAGAAATCTGCAGTATGATTCGATCTAATAATTCCTATCTAGAATGAAAAAAAGACAAGCTTATTGATGGATAAATAAACTTGACACTCCTAAACGATATGATAGAATATATGTGTGTAGCCTGCGAACGAGCTTGGGAGTTGAACTTTTTTGGGACATACAGTACTAATATATAATCTTCCTGCATGTCATGATGGCAAAATGTTTGCTCCTTTCTTACTCATTCAGACGTCTATCTAGATCTCTCTGAAACGGCACAACTTTCTCTCTCTCACTCATTCCTCTCTGGCTAGCTACCTCCCTTCAGCAGCAGCTCAGCCGAATGTTTCGGCATCTTTCGATTAAGACCATGAGTGAAAGTCACTCCTGCTCCACTTCACATTTTCCATTTCAGGCGTAGGAGAACGTCGACCACGATATGGCGAGGTGCAAAATGTTTTTTTACGTACTGTTTCTTCAGGGTTTTCTTTTGTCGTTCTTATTAGCTTCCTTTAATTTAATTTGGCCACCTAATCCAATTGAATTATATATAAGTTATAATTAAGGTGAATATGTGAGGCATATATATATGCTGTCCATGACTAAGTGTCTAGAAGGAAGTAGACACGGATAGCTACCTTTCAAAAGAATCATTATACATCCATAATATATTACTAGATTTCTCTCATTCTTCTCCAAGGACGACAGTGATGCCATTTGGACTATATTTTAGCTCGCTAACTGGGATTGCATTTTGTGTGGGACAGGAGCATGCGGTGATGTAGAGTCGTAGAGAGGAATATTCCACATGATTGAAATGGAGGGACTTGTATTTTTTTTATTATATAGAACCTTGCATATGCCAACACCAATTGCTAGGCATCTAAGCTAATTGAGCTCTAGGACATGTGGAATGGTCTCCCGAATAGGCCATTGACACGTTCTCTTGGGAAAATAAAATGTTCCCACTTGCAACTTACAAGTTGTTTATTTGTAGTTATCTTTTCTAAACATAAATTAAATAAATGTCATTGCTATGCATCATTTGTAATTTCTAAATATGGTAAGGCGTAGTAGTTGGTAGAATTTTAAAAGATGGGCCATGATATTAGTTGGAGAGATGTTTACTTTTTTACCATTCCAACTATTGTTGGAGTTCGTTTTTGGCCATATATAACTTTAAACCCATTCTTTAACCATTAAACTATCAAAGGATGTGGTCAAATTCGGCTATCTAGAAATGATATTATGAAACATGGAAAAATCATTGGCTTATCAAATTTTCTATTGAGCCATGAAAAAGATTCAACAAAAGACAAAAACAAATCCACTATTGGTTTTATGTCAAGCAATACGCAGAGTAACTCCTAATATTAGAGTAAAAACAAGACGTAATAAAGGGGTAAAAACATCAGTTATTTTGGGACAGAGAGAGTATACTGCATTGAGTGTGAAGTGAGCTTAGCTTAGCTGGTTAGATTTCTTATGGTGGAACCTGAAGCACCTGGGTTGAAGTCCTCGACTTAATGCAGGTGCTTGTATTTTCCTAGATCCGCTATTCTTTCAGTGTTAGGCGATGTGCCTATCGATAAATTAGGTGCTAGTGGTGACTTCGTTAATTTCGAAATTTGCCATCTCAGTCTTTCAAAAGTGCTCATCATAGAGGTAGAATGTGTGTGTACATTTGCGCGAGGGTATGCATTTATACTACAATTAAAAAAAAGTACATTGCATTGATTAAGGTAAATTTATATGGGGGTGGAATGACATGGAAAAGTAAAGACAAGGGTGCATTGAAGCTGTAAATGGACTTATTAATTAAGTGCATTTAGGGGAAAACGATTAATTTATATTTAGGATTGGAGGGAGGAAGGACAAGTACTATTAAACAAGCTAAGCGCAATGCAATGCTCTAGTTTCTTGTTGCTTCTGTAACATTTGGGACGAAGAAACAAACAAATCTAACAATTAGGAGTTGAGCATGGACGCAGTAGCTAGCTAGGGGACAAGTTTTGAGATGCACTATGCATTTGGTGAATAAATAATGCTTGGTTTGATTGAAAAGGGCACTCTATCTTAGCTAGCTAGCTGGGGCTTTTGGTCACTTGCATATATACAAGGAATAAAAGAAGAAAGGGACGTGCCAACCCCCAGGCGGGACATGCTGCAACAAGTTGAAATTGACACAGAGAGAGAGAATATAGTGGAGGGCTTCACCATAGGGTTGCAAATGGAGCAAGACTAGTAGTGAATGAATGAACCAAGCTAAGCTAAATCCTTGGGAGCATGCAATGTCACCAGACAGGATGCTCCATCTTGATTGGAAGCATACTTTTGGAGCCTAGCTTGTTGGTGGTGATGAATTGTCAGTTTTGATGTTGTGGATGGATGTGGATTGCATCACAGCTGCACAATTGGAGCCTTCTCTCTCTCCACAGCACTACTTCGGATTATTTTGCCTGTGTAATTGCAATAATGAGACAAGTATATAGCCTACAGGGATGTTTAGCTGGTCCGTACAAGTCAAAGCATTTTACTTTTTTTTTTGCGAAAGAGTCAAAGCATTTTACTTGGCCCTTGTTTAGATTGAAGAAAATTTCAACCCGATGAATAGTACCACTTTCGTCTTATTTGGCAAATATTGTCCAATCATGGACCAACTAGGCTCAAAAGATTCATCTCGTGATTTCCAACTAAACTGTGTAATTAGTTATTTTTTTACCTATATTTAATACTCCATGCAAGCGGTTAAAAATTGATGTGATGGAGAGAGAGTGAAAAAACTTGGAACTTTGAGGCAAACTAAACAAGGCCTTGATCCGTATATTCGTTGAACTACTCCAACTATAACCTACAAGACCTATAGAAAATTCAAGGACGAATCGGAAAAAAAATCCCCCCATTGGATTTTCGAACCACACTAAAATCGTGAGGAGTTTTCCCAGCAGGAAGGACGATAGGCTAGGCCGTGTGCCTTTGGTGGTGCTATTTTTCAGTGATACCGTCGATAGAGAGATGTCTGTGATGACTTCGTTAATCGCGAAATTTGCTGGTCTAGTTTAGTCCTGTAGAGGTGCTCATGGAGGTAGGGTGTACGTGCATGCATACGTTCATAAGGTTAATACGTTCATAAGGTTAAGTGTGCACTCGTATATATGAGCGTCTGCGACTAAACTGGGTCTCAAAAAAATAATGGATCATGGCATGGGGACCGAGGTGATCCGAACCTATTATTCCCTCGTTTGGCGCTACAAATTAGGATTATCGGAGTAAGAACTACTACTAGATTATAGCATGTACGTTTTATGACCATAAATATGAGTTTCCTTGTGCAAGTTAATTTGTAAAAAGATATTTATAGAAAAATGCATTTTATTCTTCATGAAAAAAGAGTTATACTATGTTACAAAAGTACCAATCTATATATTCTAAAGAGTAAATTACATGGCCGGTCCCTAAACTATTGGTGGGGTTTCATCCCGGTCCCCAAACTATCAAAACGACCATTTAGGTCCCTAAACTATTACTGAGGTTTCATCCCGGTCCCCAAACTATCAAAACGAGCATTTAGGTCCCTAAACTATTGGTGGGGTTTCATCCCGGTCCCCAAACTATCAAAACAGTCATTTAGGTCCCTAAACTATTGTTGCGGTTTCATCCAGGTCCCCGTCCATGCCTGAGATGGACAGGAGAGAGGTGGAAGATGGAGCTGACATGTGGGCCCCACATGTCAGTGACCCATGGTCGTTTTGATATGTGGGGCCCACATGTCAGCTCCATCTCACTGACATGTGGGGCCCACATGTTAGCTCCATCTTCCACCTCTCTCCTGTCCATCTCAGGCATGGACGGGGACCTGGATGAAACCGCAACAATAGTTTAGGGACCTAAATGACCGTTTTGATAGTTTGGGGACCGGGATGAAACCCCACCAATAGTTTAGGGACCTAAATGATCGTTTTGATAGTTTGGGGACCGGGATGAAACCTCAGTAATAGTTTAGGGACCTAAATGGTCGTTTTGATAGTTTGGGGACCGGGATGAAACCCCATCAATAATTTAGGGACCGACCATGTAATTTACTATATTCTAAATTATATATGTCAATTAACTTTTTCAGTACATCCATTTTACATGGGCTGAGGTTAAAAATGGTTTGATGACATACCTATACGTGAATTTTTATAAATTTATATTTGTGATTGTGATGATAATCAATCTAGATAGGATTCGTGTCTATCTTGATTATTATTTTCCTCAAGTCCAGGAACCGATATCGTTGAGCTGCAGGCAGAGAGAGTTTGTTGCGAAAGGCGAAACCGCCGCTCGTCTCTTTAGCAAAGCCCATTTCTAACTACTGGCGGGCCCAAGTTGCGCAGAATCCGGCCCACAACTCCTCTTCCCCTCTTCCTCTTCAACAAGGCAGAGCTGCTAAATAAAAACCCTATACCCCGCCTGCCGCCGCCACCATCTCCTCCTCCTCCACCCATTCCCCGCCGACGAAACCCTAGCCAGCCATGGCGTGGCGCGGCCCCGCCTCCCGGGCCGTCCTTGCCGCCGTCCGCCGCCAGGCCGCGGCTCCCGCGGCCGCACGCCTCCACGCCCCGCGACCGTTCGCGGCCCCGCGCCGCCGCGTCCCGTCCGCCTTCGCCACCTCCTCCTCCCCGCTCCCGTCCGCGCGGTAAGCGATCGAATCCAACGTACCCACTGCCCCGTGGAGCCCTGAGGGACGGTGGTGTTCTCACACGATGGGATCGGGGTGTGGTTTTTGCAGGCCTCTAGCGGCGATGATGGGGTCCCCGGTGACGGTGGCCGCGGTGATGGCGCGTCTCACGGCGCACCCTGGTGCCAGCGCGCGGGCGTGCTGCGAGCTCTCCCAGGGTACGTTACTTCCCCGCACTTGCCAACTAAAGTCGTGCTGCTGCATCTAATGCCGTCCAATGTTTTTTTTATATATAATTCTGATTTGTGCTTGTTGTTGCGAATGTGTGTCGCCTGCGAAGTTCACTTGGGACACTGAATGGATGTATGTTGTAGATGCATTTAGTCATTGACTTTTTCATGATTTGAATCAAGTGTGGCTTGGAATGCAGATATAGTTTTCAGCGAACCTAGTTGTATTCCTCATTGCATGTAATTTTATCATTAATAGATTTTTGGATCATGAAACTTTTTATCTCATACAAACTCTTACATACTACTGTCAAAAAGTGCAATTTCAAGCAATGCAGGGGCACACTAGAGTCTATAATGTGATGTGCCCTTTATTTTCTACTCTTATAACATGAGTGGAGCTCATTTAAGGAGATTAAAATTGGGATTTTATAGGGAGTGGGAAAGATGGTTGATGCTGGAGGCTGCACAACTTGATGGGGACCTTCCGTCCTAGAATGATGTAGGTCCCCTTTTCCCATTCTTTCCCCTAATTTCCCTTGAATATTGAATTACATAAGTATATTTGATTAGTTGCGAGTTTGCAATTGTTCCGGAAAAAGAAAGAAAGGTGGTAAATATGCAGTGTGTGGCTTTGGCTGTTAGCACACTAATGCTTGGATGCATTGCTGGTTTTTTGATTCGTCATCAGCCTTTGTGTGCACTGTTCTTACCATCATTTCTGAAGCATGGAAAGCGTATAATGATGCACATTTATCTATAGTTAGTTTTTTATGCCTATATGCTCTTTCACTAAATTGGCTGTGTCTTACAACTGTTCTTTCTATCTGTACTCAAATACACTATTGAAACTTTAGTTGATTGAGGGTACGATTGGGATTTGTTAGGAAATGGAAAAGATGGGTGATGCAAGGGAGGCCATTGTAGAGCCTGCCAGAGGTGCTGATTTGAAGCATGTACTCCTTTGGTAATACTATATTTTTTTTTCTCATTCATCCTAAACCAAAATTTAGCAGAACTGGACCTATTAGTAATTTACTGTGAAACATTTAGCAGGTTTTAGTGTCAGAAAATCTTCCTGCTGTATCAACCCCATATAATAGACATAACCTGTGTCTATTATTCTGTGTTGGATATTTATTGCTTTTTGTTTGCACATCGTCCTCCCTTCTTTATCTTCTTCATATCATATCATATCACTATAGTACAAGAAAAAGAATACAAAGCACTGGCCTATAGGAACCAGTTCAAACATTACATGGTAAGAAAAAAAAAACAGATGCACCATGGATCAAATAGCAACTTCCAAGTCAGCGCCTAAGTTTTTGTTTCCAGCCTGCAGCTTGCCACAGGGTCCCTTCCTACTCCACTGATTTCACCCCACCAAACTACACTAGCAACAGCTCAATACAAAAAAAAAATGCAATTGTTCCTGTATTTCCATAGTTCCCAAGCAATAAGATCAATGAGTGTATTCAGTCCTTTCTGTGGTTCCTTGTTCACACTACCACCAATCCAAATGTTTTCTATGACCGTCACATAATACTTAGTACGTACAGAGCTTCAATTCTCTAGTTTCAGCTGTTCTTGAATTAATTTTCCAACGTCCTGTCTATATGGGGTTAGTATGGATTTTGTCGGTGTGGTACTTTTTTGGTGATTGGCATGTGGGGCCAACAAACATTATCTAAATTTCTTATCTTAGCTGTGTGCCCTGATCAATGCTTCCTTTTTGCCCCTTGATGTTTCTTTCTTTTTGTATATTTCCAGCTTGAAGATTTTTTCCCCCCAGATTTGTCTGATTGTTGTTCTTGATGTCTCATATTACAGTGAGCTTTAAATTTCCCAAGCCTTTGCTTACCATATGCTGCTGCTATTTTGCAGGTACTTGAAGTTGTTGTGTAGATCCCATCCTTTCGAAAGGATAAAAGATGTGTCTTTTGGGAAAAGCTATTATGGCATTTCTTCCACTGCAAAGTTAGAAGAATTTACCCAGAATAAACAGTTCCTCGTTAGTATCGTAGAATAGACTGGAATAATTTTAAGTTACATGGCATGGTTTGTGCACATGGATTTATCTTCCCCTTTTGGTACGTGATATTATACTACCATCTGCAGAGATGCGTTGGTGTCAAATTTCAGTTTGACATGAGTTAAATGATAGTGTTACCGGGCCTTGGTTACTTTTGCATGAGGTGTTAACTTAATTTTCATTGTCATTTTTGAAATCATTGGTGACGACACAAATCCTTAATCTGTGTTGTACTTCTCCTGAATGTTAGAGATGCACCTATCGTCTTATATCGTCATATTGCTTAATGTCCCCCTGCAATGGCCTCTTTTATGCCAAGTTTGTTTGTGCAATAGTTACGGATGATGGCACCATTTGCTTTGCTTAGAAACATTAACACATCTCACTTCCAGTAACCATAGCCATACACATAGCTTCATAGCAGGGTACAGTGCTCACTTAGAGTTCAGTTTTTTCAGTCTGGCACATACGTGTACATACATATACATATAGCACAGCGCTTGCATCATGGTACATAGCAACTGCACAACACTTGTGCATCACATGATACATAGCAAATTAGGGCACACGAACTTAGGCCACCAGCACAAGCCTTCCATCAACCTTCCTGAGGACATGGACAACCATGGTCGTCCTCTTGGCACCTTTCATCAGCTCAAAGACGCAGATGTGGTCCTTGCGTAGTCTGTTGTCGTGGACGAACTTGACCCAGCGGCGGCAGTTGAAGCCTCTGGTGTGGCTGGCGTGGTAGTACTTGACGTGCCACTTCTCTTTCCTGTTTGGCCTGAGCAGCAGGATCTCATGGGATCTCCCCTCAAGGTGCTCTGCTGCAAATCCATGGTGGATGGTCTGCATTGCAAGCACCATGCACAACTGGGTCAGCCCTTGCTGCACAGTGCATAGTTAACACTGAAACAAATATTGCAAACACTACTTGTACTGTCACACACAATTAATGCTACTAATTACTATTACTGATTACGTAAATGGAAGTAAAAAATTAGGGTTTACGATAAAACTAGTTTATCACTGATTTGTAATATTTGGGTATGCAGTCATAAGATGAGTAACCAAAAGAAACTATTTTATTTCCTATATCAAATCAAATGGCCACACTATACGGAAATTTGTATGGAGATCAGCAGAGAAAAAGGTACACAGAAATATGTGAACTGACCAGCATGTTGTTCTTGTACCCAACATGGGACTTCAGCAGGACAGCCACTAATGCTGGATTGCCTGGTTGAATCGACACCAAACTGAATATTTTATCCCGTTCACCACCAGTTAGGATGTTGGCAGACTTTGAGTAGTAGTAGTAGCTGGAATCGGCAAGCCTGTCTTCGTCGCTCTGCTCTTCATTGTCGCTCTGCTCTTCATCGCTCATCGCCTCTTGCTTGATATGGTAATTGCTATTGATTGGAGACTCAGGCTCTTTCCCTGTCAAAAGTGTGTGATATTTATATGAACTTGATAAACTTGCATTTGAGCATGGGCGAGCAAAACACATTACTGATTGTGATTTGTAAATGAGAACTGTGTATGAATGTAACAACTGAAGCAAATTTGTACTCTACTTACTTGGTTTAGTCTTGCCACCCTTCTTTGAAGTAGAGGCCCTGTGTGGGGACGCAACAAGGCGCAACGGCATTCCTAGGTCATCAGAATCACTCAACATGCAGTGTTCAGCTTGTTCATGCACTCTGCTATTGAAATGCTTGTGCATGCAAGGACCTTTCTTAGTGGTGAAGAAACAAGACACCTTCTCGCAGCCACTTGAGTCCAAGATCAGGACATCAAAGGAGCAGTTGCCACTGCGCGTGAAGATCACAAGGTCATTCTCTTGTAGCTCATGTGCTCTGACAAAGTTATCCCATCCTGACTTGAAGAGGAGCTCATCAGCATTCTTTGTGACATCGACGAGCCATGTTTCGCCACTGGGTGCTTTCAGGTTGAACACTCTGGTGATCTGCCCATTTAGATTGCTCACAAACTTCTCCGGTATGCTCTAATAAGATAAAAACAGGAGACGAGTTACCTTTACAGTTACAGGATAATGGTGGAGATGATTTGATTATGTGTCTGATATAAAGAACTGCATGTGCAATCAGTAGCTTAAATGATCTCAGTAAAAAAAAAAATCAGTGACAAAAATGCAAACTATTGATAACTGTCATATGAACAGATATTTCCCCCCTTTTTTCTTATATAAGAAGGCTCATATATCCTTGGGAGTAATAACTCGTATGTTTAACCAAATTTACTATAAATGTATCAGTATTTATAATACCAAATTCATACCATTAGATTTTTCATAGAATATATTTTCATAGTATACCTATTTCATCTCATGTGTTGATATTTCTCAAATAATCAAACTTAGGATAGTTTGACTTAGGCAATCCAAGAATATCAAGTCGTTTTTTTTTGGGACAGAGGTAGTATGTCCTTTCTATTCTCTATTTTCATCTCTGTAACACTTATCCAGTGACAAGCCAGCACAAGCTCTCAACATAACCACAAGCTTTCATAGCTAAATGATGAAACTTTGAAGAATTTGGCAGGATAGTGGATACTTACAATGCCCTTCACAAAATCTCCTGTCATGAGCTTGAAGAAACTCACCCTCTCCCTCGCCATGTGCTCCTGGTAGCAGTGCTCTTGCCACTTCCTGCAGCTCTTACACCTCAGATGGGGGGCCATCTGCCATGCAACCACACAACATTGTCACAGCATACATCTTCCAAAGTTTGTCTGGCTAGATATCTGTTGGAAATCATAGAAGGAAGTATGGAGAGAGTTCTTACCTTGTTCATCCTGCATTCTCTGGTCACCTGCATAGTGGCTCCGTTCACCTTGATGTTAACGAGGGAGTGTTTTTATGGAGGTGAGAGGAGCTGTTGCTAGTTTTTGAGCGGTGGAGTTGTTACTAGCTATTACTGTGAGATTGGACATGACATATGCTTGGTTAGAGGCTGGTAGACCAGTTGTTCATGGACCTTGGTCACTGCCCACTGGGGTCAGGGAGGGTAGCTGATGCACTAGGATCCTTTCTTTTTATTCTTTGGGCGGTGAACACTAGAATGTTGTTTGCCTCATCTTGGGGAAAGGTAAAGTTGACACTTGGGAGTAAGTGGGGCAAGCAGTGAACAAAACTTGTTTCCTTTTGCTGATTCTTGTAGGGGGAAAAAGGCATTTGTTTTAGCTGCTAGCAGCACATATTCCAAGAACTAGGTCGTGACAATATGATTGTCTCGAACAAGAATCAAACAAATTCAGTATGATTTCAGATAATTGCCTGATCAGAGTCTTATATTTAGTTTGTCCACACAACATTACTGAAGAGATCAGGTTCCAATTTCCAAAATCTGAGCTGAGACCTGCTACATTAACAGCAACTTTACAGTGCCAGCACATACCATGTCATGATTTCAGAACTTCAACAGCTGTACACATCACAACACAATTCATCATATGAAGGAAACAGAGGCCACAACAATGGATGGGAAGGCATATCACTGCAACTCTGCAAGTGCTACTACACAAGCTTCCACTTAACATAGAAACTGCCCCCTCCCTGAAACAACATTTTTTTTTGAGACGTCCCTGAAACAACACGTGAAGATCTAAAAAGCACTGCACCAGATGGGAGATCTGAACCAGGCACAAAAGCATAAGCCAAGGGTAACATTTGCTTAGAAACATTTACATTACATAGGCCACACCTTGTTCTAGTTGCCATACTGCTCATCACGAAGTTACCTTACATGATACAAAATTACAATTGCATTCCTTGCAAGCATCACTAGGCACTTCCAGTTTCAGTTCACAATGCTACCCCTGCATAGTACATACTGCAGAAACTACAACAGTACAAGTGCACTACATCAGTAGCCTACCAGAATAAAACGGTCATTGGCCTTTCTGATGGCATGGACAGTCATCGTCACTCTCCTTTTGCCTTTCATCAGCTCAAAGACGCAGATGTCACCCTCACAAAGCTTGTTTTCGCTCATAAACTTAAACAACGGTAAGTTGTTGAAACACCGGGTGCGGCATGAGTAATAGTAGCTGACAAGCCATTTCTCTTTCCTATTTGGCCTACGAAGTATGATATCATGTGCTCTTTCCCCAAGATGATCAGCAGCAAATTTACTTGGGATGACCTGTGCAATAAAATTAGCTAGTTTAACATTGTATCGGACAGAGTATAATATGAAGATATTCACATAATTCTTTTTTTTTCTTGAAACTGATATTCACAGAATTCTAGTGTGGAGATGAAGGTATCACCATACATGTGGTAATATAAACACTACTGTGAGATTTAATTTTCCTTAAAAGCAGTATGTCAGGGTTGGTAATATTTAATCCTTGGTACATACAATTAGCTGCTTTTAGGCAGCTGAGTGTTTTCAGTATTGGACATTGTCAGATTGGCAGGACACAGACTACAGAAATAGCTACCATTTGGTAGCTTCAGATATAAAAACAGAGCACCATTTGAGTGGCTGCCAGCAAATTTCCACCACAATAGCAACATTTGAAAGAGGAAAGCTTATTTGTAGTACCTATTAACAAATCAAAACCTAACTTACAAAGACCTCACATGCCTAAATTAAATATTCAATCATTTCCATTTACTTTAGATATATGAATAAACTCACCAGATGGTTGTTTCCGCGCTGAACATGGTTTTTCCTCAGAAGAGTCACAAATACAGGATTGTTCGGTCGGATGGAAGCCAAACCTATTATTTCCTCCTTTTCCTCATCACTAAGTCGATTGGCAAACATTGAGTAGTAGTAGTCAGAGTTAGCATATCCATCATCACTATCCTCTTCGCCAGTTGCCACATGCTCGACAATAAAGTTGCTGGCTTTTGGTGATTCATATTCACCTGACAAGAAAGATCTACATTATGTATATTGGCCTATATATACTGAAAATGATCAACTCCAACAGTATTGATGATGCATAGTTTCAGGTATATTATTTATGTACTACCTTGAAAGAATTTTTTTTAAGACATGCCATGTACAAATTTATTCAGAACAAACAAAATATGCCTAGTGTAGTAGTGTTGCACTGCAAACCTATAGTACTTTTACTCACTTGGTCTAGCCTTCCCACTCGGTTCCTTCGAAGGAGAGGCGTTGTGAGGGGATCTGACCAGCTGCAATGGCGCAATGGTATCCTCCGAATCACTCACACTCACAGAGTGATGCTCACCATGTTGACCCACTATATCATTGAATTCTTTGGACATATTAGGACCAATTCCATTGCCAAACAGGGAAGACACTTTCTCACAGCCACTTGCTTCAAAGACTAGGACCTCAAAGGAAGAGTTTCCACAACAAGTGAATAACAGGAGATCATTCTCCTGCAGTTCATGAGCCTTGGCAAAATCCTCCCATCCTGACATGAAGAACAGTCCATCATCCTGCTTCTCTACACTGATGTGCCATGTTTCAGCACTACTAGGTGATTTCAGTTGAACCTCTTCGGTGATCTGCCCCTCGAAATTCTTTGCGAACTTGTCCGGTATGCTCTACGATGAAAGCAGAAAATTGACAACTCTTTGCTTATATAGTTAATTTTCAGATGATGATAATGTAGTGATAGGGCAAATGTCCACTTCATAATCAACTAACGATTAGTATTTAGATCCATACATGAGACTTAAAGCTTTTGTCCTTTGACCTGTACTACTTTAGTAGTTTTACTGCTCATAAGGTCCTTTCAGTAAGTAACAAATCTCCATTTACAGGGTTAGCTCAGAAGTGCTCAGCACAACCAAAACTTTTGTAAAATTTTAACTGCATGTTTTCTAGACCAACATCTATTCTAGAAAAACGAAAGGTAATATTGACTTCACATGGCAGAGATTCGCCGGAACAAGGAACAGGGCAGTGGGCTTTGGACAGTTAGAAACTTACAATGCGATGAGCAAAATCTCCTGTCATGAGCTTGAAGAAGTGGATCTTGCTCACATCCATGTGCTCCCAGTAGTAGTGCTCCTGCCACTCCCTGCACCTCTCGCACCTCTTCTCAACCATCTGCCGGAGTAAAATCCCACAACACTGTCAGTTTCACAGCACAAATATTTGGCAAGATACGCTGAGAGAGAGAGAGAGAGAGCGACGGGCATGTTCTTGTTGCATCCTGCGAGTCTGAGCTTCCGAGGTGAAGCTGCCCCTGTCTTCTTCTCGGTGTTGACGGAAGAGAAGGGAGTGGCTACGTATACAGATATAATAATGATATACATAACACCGCTAAGAACAGTAGAATACATGATGGTGGACTAAGAGTTCGTAGACCTCTGTCACTGTGACGTGGGCCACTGCAGAAGGTTCACCAGTGCAGAGTGTTTTACTAAATTACTTTCACCTAGGACTCTCGGAGAGCTGTAAAAAGCAGCCGGCACCCGCCGTGAAACTGGCCGGAATCCTTTCATCCATGCCATTATAGTTTTCTTCCGTGCCATTACAATTTCTGAAGATAACTTGGCTGATAAGCTATGGCTGAAAGTACTGTTCACTGATTTGTTATGAGAGAAAAATACTGTTCGCTCGCTGAAAAAGTATGGCTTATAAAACATGCGAATAGGGCCATAATTATTATTCCCCTATTCTGAAATTTGCCGTCCTACCTAATCCTTGTCATTTTCTATGTCTCATGGGTGTTTGGACCCACTGTCAGGTCAATGTATGCGTACACATCTTTCCGTGTGGAAACAGAGGCCACAGTAATGCATGGGAAGCATATCACTGCAACTCTGCAAGTGCTCCTCTCAAAAAAAAAAAAACTCTGCATGTGCTACTATACAAGCTTCCACTGAACATAGAAACTGCCCCCTGAAGCAACACTTCTGAAGATCTATAAAGCACTGCAACAGATGGAAGATCTGAACCAGGCACAAAAGCATAAGCCAAAGGGTGACATTTGCTTAGAAACTTTTACATTAAATAGGCCACACCTTGCTCTAGTTGCCATACTGCTGATTAGGAAGTTACCTTACCTTACATGATACAAAATTGCACTTGCATTCCTTGCAAGCATCACTAGGCACTTCCAGTTTCAGTTCACAATGCTACCCCTAAACAGTACATATGCAGAAACTACAACACTAAAAAAAGTGCACTGTACATGCCCACTCTTAGGGGGATACGGTACAACTTAGCCTATCAGAACAAACCGGTCGTTGGCCTTTCTGATGGCATGGACAGTCATCGTCACTCTCCTTTTGCCTTTCATCAGCTCAAAGACGCAGATGTCACCCTCACGAAGCTTGTTTTCGCGCATAAACTCAAACAACGCTAAGTTCTGGAAACACCGGGTGTGGCATGCGTAGTAGTAGCTGACAAGCCATTTCTCTTTCCTATTTGGCCTACGGAGGATGATGTCATGTGCTCGTTCCACAAGATGATCAGCAGCAAATTTACTTGGGATGATCTGCACAATAAAATCACATTGTATTGGACAGAGTATAATATGATCACAGAATTCTAGTGTAGAGATGAAGATATCACCATCCACGAAGTAATATAAACACATAGTATTTACTGTGAGATTTAATTTTCCTTACAAGCAGTATGTTAGGGTTGTTTATATTATATTGAATCCTTGGTATATACAGTTATCTGCTTTTAGGCAGCTGAGTGTTTTCAGTATTGGACATTGTCAGATTGGCAGGACACAGACTATAAAAATAGCTACCATTTGGTAGTTTCAGACATAAAAACAGAGCACTATCTGAGTGGCTGCCAGCAAATTCCCCACCATAATAGCACCATTTGAAAGACGAGAGCTTTTTTTTTGTAGTTCCTATCAACAGATCAAAACCTTATTTACAAAGACCACACGTGCTTAAATTAAATATTCAACCATTTCATTTACTTTAGCTATATGAATAAACTCACCAGAGAGTTGTTTCTGCGCTGAATCTGGTTTTTCCTCAGAACAGTCACAAATGCAGGATTGTTCGGTCGGACAGAAGCCAAACCTATTATCTCCTCCTTTTCCTCATCTCTCAGTCGATTGGCAAACATCGAGTAGTAGTAGTTAGAGTTAGCATACCCATCATCACTATCCTCTTCGCCAGTTGCCACATGCTTGACAATAAAGTTGCTGTCTTTTGGTGATTCATATTCACCTGACAAGAAAGATTTGCATTATGTATATTGGCCTATATATACTGAAAATGATCAATTCCGACAGTATTGATGATGCATAGTTTCAGGTAGTATACTACCTTGAAAGATAAAACATATTAAGACATGCCATGTACTAATTTATTCAGAACAAACAAAATATGCCTAGTGTTGCACTGCAAACTTATAGTACTTTTACTCACTTGGTCTAGCCTTCCCACTCTGTTCCTTGGAAGAAGAGGCGTTGTGAGGGGATCCAACCAGCTGTGACGGCGCAATGGTATCCTCAGAATCACTCACAGTCACAGAGTGATGCTCACCATGTTGACCCGCCGTATCATTGAATTGTTTGCACATATCAGGACCAATTCCATTACCAAACAGGGAAGACACTTTCTCACAGCCACTCGCTTCAAAGACTAGGACCTAAAAGGAAGAGTTTCCACAGCAAGTGAAGAGCAGGAGATCATTCTCCTGCAGTTCATGAGCCTTGGCAAAATCCTCCCATCCTGACATGAAGGACAGCTCATCATCCTGCTTCTCTACACTGACGTGCCATGTTTCAGCACTACTAGGTGATTTCAGTTGAACCTCTTCGGTGATCTGCCCCTTGAAATTCTTTGCAAACTTGTCTGGTATGCTCTAAGATGAAAGCAGAAAGTGACAACTCTTTGCTTATATGGTTAATTAAATTTCAGATGATGATAATGCAGTAACAGGGCAAATATCGCTTCATAATCAACTAAAAATAGTAATCTTGATCCCTAAAGAAGAACAAAATATCTTGAAAATAACTTAAAAGCAAATTTTCTTGTACTACAATAATGCACAGTAGTAGAAGAGAATTTGCTTTCAGTTATTATGCACGGTAGACTTCCTGCCGTATTTTTTGGTAAAGAAACTGAAACTTGGCAAATGGACATAAGATTAAGATCACATTTATGTTACTTACAGCACATCTGCCACATAACAAGTGCTCCTAGGTAAGATTAATAGTATTTAGATCCATACATGAGACTTAAAGCTTGTGTCCTTTGACCTGTACTCCTTTTACTGCTCATATAGGTCCTTTCAGTAAGTAAAACATATCTCCATTTACAGGGTTATCTCAGTAGTGCTCAGCACAACCAAAACTTTTGTAAAATTTTAACTGCGTGTTTACTAGACCAACATCTATTCTAGAAAACGGAAGGTAGTGTTGACTTCGGCACTTCGCATGGCAGTGGGATATTCGCCGGAACAAAGAACAGGGTAGTTGGCTTTGGACAGTTAGAAACTTACAATGCGATGAGCAAAATCTCCTGTCATGAGCTTGAAGAAGCGGATCTTGCTCACATCCATGTGCTCCCAGTAGTAGTGCTCCTTCCATTCCCTGCATCTCTCACACCCCTTCTCAACCATCTGCCAAAACGCAGTCACACAAACACTGTCAGTGTCACAGCACAGATATTTGGCAGGATCATACGCAGAGAGAGAGAGGGTTACCGAAGCTTGGGTATGTTCTTGTTGCATCCTGCGAATCTGAGCTTCCGAGGTGAAGCTACCCCTGTCTTCTCGATGTTGACGACGGAAGAGATGGGAGTGGCTAGTCATTAGTTCCTGAACTGGGGCGCTAAAATTTACTGTAGCATTTTGTTTATATTTAGTAATAATTATCCAATCGTTGATTAATTAGGCTCAAAACGTTCGTCTCGCAAAGTACAACTAAACTGTACAATTAGTTTTTAATTTTATCCACATTTAATACTCCATACATGTATCGCAAGTTTGATGTGACGGGAAATCTTTTTTCCATAGTGCACTTTTCAAAACATATGCATATGACATAACACCGCCAAGAACAGTAGAGTACATGAGGGTGGACCAAGAGTTCGTAGACCTCTGTCACTGTGACGTGGGCCACCGCGGAAGGTTCACCATTGCACAGTGTTTTACCTACTCCGTCCGCCCGAATTCAATTCTCACATTTCGATAAACCCGGATACTTTTAAGTTGGACCAAATTTATATCAAGCAAATATTTATGATACAAAATAAATATATTTAGATTCGTTATAAAATATACTTTCCTAATATACCAATTTAGAGATATAAATGTGAATACCATTCACATTAAATTTGGTCAAATTTGGATAATAGCAACACTAGCGCCCGGACGTCTGAACGTCCGCGGCTGCTCTGTCCTATCTGCTCGGATTCGCACGCCACCCGTGCCAACTCCGTTTTCCGCGCTCGCATCCGAAACGTCCGCTTCAGATCCACAGCCACGCTGCTCAGATGACTCGCCCGCCTCTTCCGTACCGCCGCATCGGCCGTCTCTTCCAGGCCGCCGGAAGACTCGCCCCGCCTCTTCCACAACATTACCACGCGACCTGTGCCTATTCCCCACGCCGTCATGTGGCCGCTTGCGCCTCCTCCACACGTTGGTGGCCGCTAGCGCCCTCATGGACACTAATGCTGGCGGTCTACATTTGCAACATGAAACACTCGAACGCAACAAACATTTGAAAGAGATGAATATTTAGGACATATGCAACATCTAGATAAAACAATTAAGGTTGTGTTCATATCCGAAATTTTGGGAGAAAAATTCATGTAGCACTTTCATTGTTATTTGGCAAAATTTATCCAACCATGGATTAACTAGGCTCAAAAGATTCCCCTCGACATTTACAGACAAATTATCCAAGTAGTTATTTTTACCTACATTTAATGCTCCATGCATACGTCCAAAGATTCGGTGTGATGGGTGGAAGAGAAAATATTTTGGGAAGTGAACGGTGCCTAACATGAAAAAAACACTAACTGCAACATAAGACGGAAGCATTTAAAACATATTGTTGCAACATATGTGTGAAAATATATGCAACATCCAGATAAAAAAAGATTGTAACATATGTCTGTAAACAGATGAAACATTTTGAATAAAACTATCAACGTGCTTCTGAAACACTTGCAACATATGCGACATGTGCAACGTCTCCCAGTCTACTTTTGCAATATCCATAAGAAACAACTGCAACATATATTTAAAACGACTGAAACGTCGCAACATAGGGGAAGGGAAGTCTGGGCCGGTCGATTCCAGCCGTCTAGGTCGGGGCCAGCGTTGAGCAGCGGCGCAGGAGCACCACCATCATCAGTGCCACTGGTACCGGGTTTGGCTCGGCGGCGACGGTGGGGGATGGGGTGAGGAACGCCATGGCTGCCGGGGTGAGGGGAGTTCAGTCGCCGGGACGAGAGAGGGTGCCACACCGGGGTGGAGAGCCGTCCACTTTCCTGCAGCTGAATCTCGCTCTTACTCTATGAATCTTGCCGGATCTACGGGTGTTGCGGGCTCCGGGTAGGGTAGAACGTCGGATGCTGGTGCGCTGCGGCAGAGGATGAGCAGTGCGGACATATTAACGGTAGCATTACCGTTTGGATAAATTTAACTGACAAGAAAACCATAGTTGCATTCCCCTGTGACTCAAGATGGCAACGGGTACGTACCCGACGGGTAGTGCTCACCCGTACCCGTACCCGCACCCGCAAAATTTTACCCGTCGGGTTACCCGTACCCGCATGCGGGTAAAAGAATAGTTCCATACCCGTACCCGCCGGGTAATTCTCACCCGACGGGTAACCCGTACCCGATAGCATACCCGAAAATTACCTAAAAATATCAAATAGTCACATGCAAAAATAAATCATTCTAAGCTTCCAACAAGTTACAAACATGCTAACAAATATTATTAGCATCATTACAACAAAGACAATCTACTAGAAATATAGTGGATGTCTCAATGGGCCAAATTCATGACTTATATGCGCTAAAATAACTGAGGTTGGCTAGTTATTTTTGCGGGTATGTCTTACCCGCGGGTATGCGGGTATGGGTAGTATACACCCGCACCCGTACCCGCATACCCGATGGGTATAGGATTTTGCCCAATAACATACCCACGGGTAGAAAATTCATTCCATACCCGCCTCTTTATCGGGTAATACCCGTCGGGTACTCGGGTTTCGGGTACCCGTTGCCATCTCTACCTGTGACAGAGAGGCTCTCGGAGAGCGGTAAAAAGCAGCCGGCACCCGCCCCTGAAATCGGCCGAAATCCTTTCCGAAACTCCGGCGCGCTCGCCGGGACAGACACCTCGCCCGCTGGCCGTAGCCATCTCCATGCCACCGCGTTCACGATTTCTCACAGCGCCGCCGCCGGCGAACTCAATCTCGCCGTCCTTCCATCCTGTCCTTATCCGAGCAAGAGGATCTTCTAGACCGACGCGGCCACGGGCATGTCACCTTCATGCGCGGCCTCATGGCAGAGCCCGACCCCGGCGGCGTGGGACGCCACGTCCCTCGCCTCGGCCCTGAAGGCCGCGGCCGCCCGCCGCTCCGCGCCGCACGTCGGGCCACTCCACGCCGTGCTCCTCAAGCTCGGCCTCTCCGCCTCCGCGATCCACGCCACCTCCCTGGCGCACCTGGCGCTGCGGAGCGGGCTTCCGCGGTACGCGCGAGAGCTGTTCGACGAGATGCCCCGCCGAGACGTGGTCTCCTGGACGTCCCTCGTCACCGGCCACGCGCACCAGGGGCTGCACCGCGACTCCCTCGCGCTGCTCCGGCGCATGGTGGGGTCTGGTGTCCAGCCCAACGGCTATTCCTTGTCCGGTGGACTGCTGGCTTGTGCCGGTGTCGGGCAGAGTGCACTTGCTCACGGGAAGGAAATCCATGCCCATGTGGTCAAGATGAGCTCGCGTGGACCAGTGGACCCGGTTGTGGAGAATGGGGTTCTTGACATGTACTCGAGTTGCGGAAGCATAGAGTATGTACTGAGAGTGTTCAGGGTTATGCGTGTCAGGAACATGGTTGCTTGGAACACGATGATGGCAGCTCTTCTTGGGAGTGGGCAGGCCGAGGATGCACTGAGGTTATTCGTTTCCATGGCTTCTTGTGGCGTTGGTGTGGACGGTTTCTCGTTCTCCATAGTCGTGGATGCGTGTGGGGAGCTGGCGTTATTGAAGCAGGGGATGCAGACGCACGCGCAGGTCGTTGGTGGTGGATTCGAGGCAGATGTCGTTGTCAGGAACTCCTTGGTGGACATGTATGCAAAGTGTGGTTGCGTCGATTCGGCCGAGCTTGTCTTCAAAGCAGTATCATCAAACGATGCTGTTCTTTGGACCACAATGATCTCAGCTTATGGCAAGTCTGGCCGTGTACGGGATGCGGTCAGCATGTTTGACAGGATGGCACACTTGGGAATAAAACAAGATGGCATCGCGTATCTTGCGGTTTTGTCAGCCTGTAGCCATGGTGGACTTGTTAGAGAAGGTTGGTACTACTTCAGTTTGATGTCTGATGGTTCGAGCTCAGTTAAGATGCAACCTGAACACTATGGATGCATGGCGGATCTCCTATGCAGGAGAGGTTATATAGAAGAAGCTCTTGAATTCATTGAGAATATGCCATTTGACTCGAGCGTTGCTGCTTGGAGCGCGCTACTCAACTCATCTCGAATACATGGGAATGCCAAGTTAGGTCAGTTTGCAGCATCCTGTTTGCTCAAGCTTGACCCTGAGAACCACAGCAACTGGGTTGCTCTATCGAGTGTGCATGCATCAGGGAATGATTGGCATGAGACCTGGACAATCAGGGAGAGCATGAGCAGAGAGGGTGTGAAGAAAGAGCCTGGGTGTAGCTGGGTTGAGTTGTGTGATGGCGTCCATGTTTTTATAATGGCCGACCAATCTTATCCTGAATTGTTTCAAATATTGCAGAGCCTTGATTCTTTGAAGGAGGATATATTGGTGATGCCTTGGCAAGTTTCATAGAAAATCTATATTTTATATCACCTCTTTGTTGTAGGTGGTTTAAATCTCACTGCACAGTAGGTGATAATTCTAATCAAAACAATCAGCTATGTAAAGTTGTTGCTCAATATACTGAATATGATGAGTTGATAACTAATTGTTTGGACCTGCTGTTGATTATTAAAATCAGGCGCTGATATTATTGAATTCTTTTGGTGAATATGCAGTTTGAAAAGCATACTCTTTCTTCCACATGTTGTGTGTGTTAGGTTGTCTACATCTCGCGATGTGGAAGCTGGAGTTTCTCTCATTGTCTAAAAAGGAATGTAGCATGCACAAAGGTATAAGCTTGCCATTTTGTCAAACATCCCAATTTTCTTCCTTCTCAATTTGTTCATTCAATTGTACCCCACGTTAATATTATCAATTTGTTAATTTAATGGAAGTCACATCCACATTATCTGGTTGTAGAATGTGATATGAGTCATTTTCTAGATACTTATTCTGTTTTTTATCGTAGTGTTAGTTACCAGAACATTTGCCAGCTACAAAGAGCATGGATGGAGATTAGGCTTATGAGGATTGAACGAGAAGTTCTTAGTGAGATGGTATGGACTTTGTTTTGATGAGAAAGTGATGGATGCATTCTGAAGCAAAGGAGATTGACAAATAATTAGTTTTTGATAATTATGCCTTTAGAAGCAAGACCTGTGGTCATGACTAGTCTAATAAACCAGAAAATTCTGAGTAAAAAACAACTCGATCCGAATGTTGATCTTCACTCATCATCTTGGCAGGCTGTACTAACTTTAAACCGGAGTTGGAATGGGACAATACAATGAAGGTAGTAGGCATCATAGTTTGACACTAGCCACTTTGAAGGAGATTTTCTTTATATGTACGCATGTGCTGCCAGTTACTTATTCAGTAGAGTGAGAAAACCAAAGTGAGGTAGACTTCTCTTCTACCTGAGAATACTTTTGTAGGCTTCTGTCTTCATAATCTTGTTTTGTTATTAGTATTTAATATTTAGTAAGGAATCCTTTTGCATTTCCTGTTTCACTTTCCAGGACTGAGCTCACACCCCGTTGGTAGCATGGGTGCAAGTTTCTATGGATGAATGGGCCTGAGCAGGAACCGAGATGTCAAGTTCTTCACAGTTCTGAACTCCACTGGGTATCCACTATCTTGAAGTCTGGGACTAACCAAAATTACTTTGTAGGCTAGCTAACTGGGAGTCTGGGACACGCTCTGACACACAGGCTAGCAAACTGGGACACACATGAAGCCAGGTGAAGCTCCACCAGAGAGGCCCTTATCTCCTCCGTCGAGCTGTGAGCTGAACGGTGATCACATCATTTCTGCTAGGCTGCTTTCAGGATTAGTCGTTTGTTCGGTTGTTTTAGAACCACGATGTCAGAAGGTGTACTCAGACCGAGACGAGTGAAATGCTACGATCGCTGTTACTTCTGTTGCTTACTTAGCTGCTGAGAATGCTATCAGCTTTGCTGAAATAATTTTTTTTCATCCATCAGGTCTGAACTCTGAACCTTACCAGAACCGGACTACCTCTCAATTCACGCAAATTTGTCTGCTGCAGAGATAAATTCTCTCAAATTTATCTGGTGCAACTCAACACGGGTGAAGTTTCTATGGACGAATTCCGACTAGTTGAAGAAAGAAAAGGGCCACCAGGCCCACGACCCAATTTTTACTCTAGGTTGGCCCAACAGGTTGCGGCCGGGTTTTCACTGGGCCGGCCGGATCAAATTGGGCTGTACAAGGACGGGCCACCGCCGATGCCCAAGGTCCACTTCCTCCCCTCAAAAAAAAAAAAAAAAAAGAAGCCCAGAACCCCTATTGCTCAAGACCATAGCTGTCACAAGGCGGCTGTCTCAACTCATCATCAACCACAGCTGGCATTATCCCAGATATAATTACCCATCTAGAGCTGTTCTTGCAATAAATAAAACACTTCAATATGTACACTTGTACAGCAGCATAGAAAAGGTGAAGTTGCATTATTCCAACAACTCTGATCAATCATCCTTACTCCTGCTTTATCTGAAAGCCTGAAACTTCACAATGGCAGCTCATGCCATGCAACCATAGCTAACCTATCAGAACCTTATGAGAATGCACATCATCATATTAGAAGATCAAGCCACACAAATGCATGAGAAGCATATATATAATATAACTGCAACTAGTTTCACAATCACTACAACACACACAAACCTTCTACTGAACTCAACTCTAGAACAGAACCTGCCCCGGCCTGAAACAAAATGTCTGGACAGAGACTACCCGGGCACTGCACTGGACAGAGATCATTCTAGCTTAGGACACCATTTGCCTAGGAACATCTATCACAAACGCCACAGGTTGTTCTAGTACCCTCCCTACTGCATCAACCAGTTACCTGACAGGACACAAAAGTTCACTCCAGACACCTCCAGTTTCAAACTAGACCTGTACATGTGCATTATCTAGGAGGATTTATACAATGCAGTACAGCAAATATATAACAACTTATGCTACCACAACAAACCGGTCGTTAACCTTCTTGATGACATGAACGCTCATAGTAACCCTCCTTTTGCCTTTCATGAGCTCGAAGACACAGATATCACCCTCGCGAAGCTTGTTTTCGCGCACAAACTTGGATAAATGGTAGCCTTTGAGGCTTCGGATGGCTGTCGTGTAATAGTACCTGACATACCACTTGTCTTTCCTGTTTGGCCTACGAAGTACGATCTCATGTGATCTCTCCCCAAGATGATCAGCAGCAAATTGGCTGGGGATGGTCTGCACAAAGCATCGGTTGTTTGTCAGTACTGATACAGGGTAAGATCAACAAAATTAACATGGCTGTCATAAATAGACGCACAAAATTACCGCTAGATAGGTATATACACTGTACCTGAATGACAATTATTTACAAGGCATAACCACTAATTTTGAGCTTCAGTAGCCTCAAACAGAATTTCACAACTTAAAGAAAAAAGGGCACTTCCCATTAGTGAGGGGTGCAGATTCGGTCCTTACTATAACTATAATTACAATAGATGTGCTAAACTACTTTCTCATTCTTATCAAGTATCATCAAACAAAAATGCTGGACTACAAGAGAATCTTCTACAGGCCTAAGTTAACGATAAAATGGTCTGCATTTATTGATTAATCTCACCAGAGAGTTGTTCCTAGGGCGACAATTGGTCAGCTGCAGGACAGTAATAAACGCAGGATTGTCCGGTTGGATTGAAGCCAAACTGATTATTTTCCTTTTTTCGTCATTGCTCAGTCGATTGGCGGCAGTCCTCGAGTAGTAGTACTTGGAGTCAGTGTATTCCTCGTCACTATCACTATCCTCTTCACGGATTCCTTGTTGCTTGACATCATAGTCACTAGTACGGTTTGGAGATCCAGGTTGTTTCCCTATGACATGAAGAAATTGCACATCATGTAGAGCAGATTATAAACTAGAATTTATTATCAATAAAATCACATATTTTTTTGTGTATTAATGCTAGCAGACCAATATGATCAGAGAGGAATATATTAAGACATCTCTAATTACTTAAGTATTAATAAACATGCTGGCTAGTGTTTCACTACAACTCTACAAGCATGTACAATTGTACAACTTTTTCCTTATTTGGCTTACTCTTGCAAGTAGATTTCTTCGAAGTAGAAGCATTGTGAGGGGATTCAACCAGCTGATGCGGCGGTGTAGTAGTATCCTCAGAATTACTTTGAGAGTAACACTCTGCTTCCTTGCCCTCCATATCGTTGAAATGTCTCCACATATTAGGACCAAATCTGTTGCCAAAAACAGAAGACACTTTCTCACAACCACTCCCTTCAAAGATGACCACCTCAAAGGAAGAGCTGCCTCTGCATGTGAAGAGAAGGAGGTCATTCTCCTTCAGTTCATGAGCCCTGACAAAATCCTCCCATCCTAATACAAAGAATAGCTCCTCTCCATTCTCAGTTACACCAACATGCCATGTTTCACCACTGGGTGTTTTTATGTCAACACCTTCGGCGATCTGCCCATTGATTTTCTTCACAAACTTCTCCGGTATGCTCTACAATGGAAACAGAAATAGATGGTTGGTTTCAGAAGGATGATACTGTAATAGCTAGGACAGGCCATTTCTTCATAATCACTGATCAATAATTGTTACCATGAAACTAGCTGAAATGCATCAGCACTGTTATAAGTGTTCCTAAGATCCATATAAAAGTACTAGAACAAATTATGTTTATTTGACTCTTTCACCCCTTTAGGCAACAAATCACAACTTCACCAATCACAGGGCTAGAACAGCTCTACATGATGCACAACTTCTTCATTCTGTTCTATTGTCATTTCCCACATCAGGTTTTCTTTTCTTTTGACGGTTATCACACATCATTCTTTATTATTGCCTTTGTCACAGTATATGCGACTTCCTCCGTTCCAAATTGCAAGTCATTTTCCTTTTCCAAATACATAAATTTTGCTACATACCTAGATATACATTATGTCTATATACATGGTGAAAGCTATGTATCTAAAAAATTCTAGAATGACTTACATTTTGGATCGGATGGAGTACTAAAATCATTATTCATTAAGGCACTGTTTGGCTCCCAGGAATTGAGAGGAGATGGAAAGTAATCTAATAATAAAATGGGAAACACTTTGTAAATATTAGTTTTAATTCAGGGAATCCAACAGGTCGAAAAAGCATGAAACTGAAGTATTTGTTGTGTAAAATGTAAAATGCACTAATATTGTTTTCACATGGAAAAACCAGAATGTTTTTGTGACTATTGGTGGTAAATTGTGGTTCTTCTGACAGAGTAGTCTACCACGGACACTAGTCTGCTATATATAGGAGTAAAATATAAACAGAATATTTGACTTGACATTTAACTATTTAAGACATCTGTAAACAAAGTTAGTGTTCATTGTCATGGTCTACAACTTACAATGCGATGAGCAAAATCTCCTGTCATGCGCTTGAAGAAGCGGATCTTGCTCACATCCATGTGCTCCCAGTAGTAGTGCTCTTGCCACTCCCTGCACCTCTCACACCCCTTCTCAACCATCTGCCTGAGTGCAATCCCACAACACTGTCACGGTGGCACAGCGAAAAAAAATAAAAAATAATAAAAATCACAGGATCAAATGCAGGAGAGAGAGAGAGAGAGAGAGATAGAGAGAGGGAGAGAGATATGGAGATTTTTTTTACTGAATCTTGACCGTGCTCTCTTGTTGGTTCCTGCGAGTCTGAGCTTTCGAGGCGAAGGTGGCTCCCCTCGCCTCGTCGATGTTAACGAAAGAGCGTTCTTGAAGAGTGATGACGGAGACCGGAGTAGTTACAAGCTTTTATTACACCACCAAGCTTTAGCAGATACTAGCCAGGGCCCCGTGCTTCGCGCGGGTAGGATTGGTTGCAAACAGGATGACTGTTTACGTGCTCGGAACTGTTCATACGTACTACTGTAGCTAATACTATAGATACTGTAGCCAACTCACCACGTTTAAAATCTTTTATACTTAGGTCAGTCTCAGTGGGGGTTTCATGGCTCAGTTTCCAACACAACAACTTTTTGAAAACAGTGCAGAAGAGTTTCATCCCCATGAAACTCTCTCTACTCCCATGAAACTTTCATCACCTCTTTCTTCATCAATACAGTGACATGTTAGCGTATTTAATACCCATGAAACTCTATAAAACCCCATTGAGGTTGGCCTTAATACGTACTACTGGACCAAGTGTTCGTAGACCTCGGTCATTGTGATGTGGGCCCACCGTGCCAAATTGATCAGGCTCTTGTTTAGTTTTCCTCCGAAATGCAAAAGGGACAAAGATTCCTATCACATTACTGTCACATCAATTTTTGGATATATACATTAAGTATTAAATGTAGGTAAAAAAATAACTAATTACACAGTTTGCTTGTACTTTGTGAGACGAATCTTTTGAGCCTAATTAGTTAATATTTGAACAAAAATTGACAAATACAAATGAAATACTACAATATTTCTGGCACCTCCTAACTTTAGAACTAAACAAGGGTGAGGGCTTTCGCAAAAAAAAAAAACAAGGGTGAGGGCAGTTCGGCACTGTTTATCTCATCTGAGAGAGGTGGAGAGCAGTTAAAGCAGGCAGTACTGGAGGAAAGCGTAGAGCAAGATTTTTTAAGCGTGAATTTGATTCCTAAAGATTACGAGTTATTTGATTTATAGCCCTAGATTATAGGTGTTTGGAGTTGTTTCACATGTATTATCTTCAAAGAATAGAAAGGAGGTGGATCGTTGGATTTTTCATAATTTGGTGATTGAAAATTATAAGAACCTCTCCTAGATCCAAATAAGCTTTAGGGCCGTTTGGAAAAGGTTTATAGGGCTCTAGCATCAAATCAGACACTGTTCATCGAAGCTGTTTTTCTCTCTCTTCTCTGATGAACTAGGAGATAGGAGGAGCCACTATTTTTTTCTAGAGCAACTAGCGCCGAGACGTCCGGACGCTGCTCGTGTGCCCACGTCCGGCGCACGCCCACCCGCACCAGATTGTCGGTGTCTAGAGGATCGGGTGTCTAAACAGAGCGACTAGTTAATTTGTATCTGCGCGTCTAGGCCTTGATGGTGTGCAAAGCGGACACAAGTATGTATACTGGTTTTGGCATGAACGGCCCTACGTCCAGTGGGTTTCGCTGCGGTTCGTGTTGCCTTACACCGGGGTGCTTGTAGTAGGGGTTACAAGCTTTCGAGAGAGGGAGCAGATCCCAGATCTCTTGTGATTGGTGGTGGTGTGTGGTTTCGATTGAGGTGGGCTCTAGCTGTTGTTGCTTGATCGCCCCTAGATGGGAGCGAGTACCGTAGTTGAGGCCCCCGTGGCTCCCCGTCTTGCCTGAGGGTTCCACGTGCCCCTCGGGCGAGACGGAAACACACCGCGGGAGGTCGGATGCTTTTGATGATGCCGCGGGGGCTCGGGCGAGGCGGAGAGATGTTGCCCGAGACGCCTATCATGCCCAAGGCCTCTTCGCAAGGCTCGGGCGAGATAGAGTTTGCCGTTCGTGCCTTGAGCGGCTGACATGCTGTTAGTGCTTTTTGGGGTCCCTACGATGGGGTTCTTTAACAAACGGCAGGGTACCGTATTTTACCCCCGGTAGGGTACCCTGGGTATTTTGATACCCGACATAGATGGACGCCCACCTGCGCCCAATGCACGCTCCGCGCCCGGCGCATGCCCCACGCTCATCCCCGCTCCAAAGGCAGCAATTGTCCGGGCCGACCTTCCCACGCCTGCGCCCGACGCATGCAGAATGGAGGCGCGTGTCCCATCCCACCCGATGCGCCGTGCCTACGCCCATCCCGACTGATCTACCGCAGCATCCCATCCCTGCCGCTCTCGTGTCCATGGCCTCCATCTTCGCCACACCAGGGAGTCGTAGTAGCTGGACCACCGAGGGCTTAGGCTTTGTCCACACCTACATCCAGATCAACTTTTGCAACAACAATTGCAACATACACCTAAAATAGATGAAACATTCAGAACATACACTTGCAACATATGCAACATCTAGATAAAACACTTGCAATATACGTTTGAAAACAAATGAAACATGCTCTTGAACACATGTGTGTATATAGCTATAGTAACATATGCAACATTCAGATCTACTTTTGCAACATCTATATGAAACACTTGCAACATAAGTCTTAAAACATCTGAAACATTTAAAATATACGCTTGAAACATGTGTGTATTGCCATAGCAACATATGCAACATCCAGATGAAACACTTGAAACAAACGTCGGAAAGCGTCGCTGGCGGTCACGGCTTACCTGGTGGGGAATTGTGGTAGCGCAGGCCTCCCCTTCCTGCTGACACTACTACAGGATTGATTTTGCGTGGCGTTGCACTTTAATTAACGGAGGTGGTCACAAAATCCAACCGCCTCCGAAAATGCTGGGCAATTAATGGAGGCGGGCACACTACAATGACCGCCTCCTAAAAAGGCCAAGGCCCAACTGGCCTAGACGAGGCTCGATAGCTCTTCGTATATATACATGCACTTAGGGTTTGGGCGGCTCCTCATCCAACCAGACGAGCGGTGACTCCTCTCACTCATTCTCAGCCAAGCGGCGCCCTCCCTCCCTCCCCCGTGCAAATCTCTCTCCCTCTCACTCCCTTCCTCCCTCTGCTTATATCTGGCGGCCTCCCTCCCTCTGTCTGCTCAGATTTGGCGACTTCCCTTCCTCCCTCTCCTTCGGTGGACAGCGAGCTCCTCCTCGATGTCATGCTCGGCGCGCCTCTACCGCTCAGATCCGCCTCAGGTATGGCTCCCTCCCTCCCTCCCTCTCCCTTGGCAGCACGCGGTTCGTTTTCTCTCCTCTCCATCTCGCTCACCCTCTCTTCATGTCAGGGCAGCACGTCCAGCAGGAGCAGCGGCGGCGGTGTGCAGGAGCTTGGTGTGGAGGAGCTTGACGCGACCACCAAAGCATGGCGCGACGGGAAGGAGCGGACCGACAGCGCGACAGTGTGGTGTGGTTGCGAGCGGCCTAGATCTAGGCCCAGACCCGCCGGGTCTAGGCTTTTTTTGTTATTTTATTTGGATTAACCGATGCGGGCATATTCAACCGCCTGTGTAAATCATGATTAACCGTGACCTTTGATTGGAGACAGTTGAGATACCCACCTCAGGAAATCGTTTTTGCTCGCCTCCATTAAGATTTTCTTTAGTAGTGTGATGGCGTGAGGTGGATGGGGGCGCAGGCCTCCCCTGCCTCCTCTTCCACGACAGGCGGGGTGGATGAGGGCACGGGTGGGAGCAAGCAAGGGCGCACGAAGCAGCGAGGCGGGTGAGGCGCGGGGCGCATGGACCTAGCGAGGCGGGCGAGGCACGCGGAGCAGGCGCGGGTGACGTGGGCGATGAACGCGGAGTGGCCCGGGCAACATGGACGGGGCTTGCCGAGCAGGCGCGGGCGATTCGTTGGGACGCAACGGACGCTCGTGACGTATCATTTCCATTTTTTCTCCTTTGGCTCCTTAGCCACTGTAGAACGAAGTTAGAGGTAGGAGATGCTCGACCAAAGGGGTCCTTAATACAAACGCTCCTGTGTTGCTCTTTGTAGGTGGCTCGAGCGAAGGAACCCCTGCCGACCCCATCGTTGCCCACCTCCCTACCACCACCAGAGATATTTTTAATTTTTAATCTTTTATAACTTTTATTTTAAAAATAACCCACTTATTTTTTTATTTTTTTTTGTCACGCCAACTCACCTAGGGTCACAAAAACACACTATCACGTCTGCAAAATCTATCACGTTGGATGACGATTTTCACGTAGAAAACCTTATCACACCACTCACGTTAGCGTTACAGTGCTGTTTTGTCGTGCCAACGAGAGTGAGGTGACAAGGCTCACACTTAAAAATATTATATATTTTTTATTTAAGGTTGTTAAGATGCTTGAAAAAATAATATAAAGTTTCAACAACACAGTAATCACGAATCACGTACAAGCGCAGGTGTCAAATGAAAGTTATTTTTATACTCCCTCCATATTAGAAAATAAAGTCGTTTTAGGGTGGGGAAGCTTTTGCACAAATGAAGTTGTTTTAGCGCTGTGAACCATCTTTTTGACGCTAATGCCCCCTGCGAGTCCTGGATTCCTGTGCGCATTAATGGCTGGCCTCCCCATTAATCGGGGCCCTTCGGTGCGGTCCCCTCCCCTCGGTGACATGCAACGCGAGCGCCCGCGACCGCCCCCCCCCCCCCCCCCCGAGGTGATTGGCTGCGCGCACAAGGCCGTCCAAAGGGCCATCCTGCACCTTTTCGTGCACCTGCAGGGGCGGATCCAAAGGGGGGCTGGGGGGGGGCTCCAGCCCCCCTAATTTCTTGATTTCAATGCTAATTACTGTAGCAAAAACTTGATTTCACCGTTAAATCTTCGTGCAAATCAACATCTCTGTTGTTTTAGCCTCCCTTATCCCGCATCCCACATCCGCCACTGTGCACCTGGTGCTGTTTGGTTCACCCACGTACACAGGTGAATCCAGCCCGAGAAATGACCTAGGGCGGACTTATATTATAAAATTTTGGCTAAGTAACGACATACATGTTCAGGAAAAAAATTGTAGAACAAATAAGAATTGAGATGTTACCTTTTAATAGCAGAATTATAAACATTACATGTTTCAATGGACAAATATAACAAAGAATGTGTCAATTTTGAAAATAAGTCAATTAGAAAATGACATTATAATCATAAAAGCCTTAAAGACAAGTCAATTAGCAAATAACAGTATAGAACCTATCAATAATAGCGGAATTATCAATGTGGGTTGGCTTGCTGCCGGTTGAGGCAGGCAGCACCGCAGCAGGCTGCAGCAATGCAGCTGCCAACTGCAGGCAGGGAGCGCCTGTGCTAGAGGCCAGAGCGGGAGTAGGGCCAGTCGGCGGCCGCCGAGGCGCCGAGAGCTAAGCCGCGGGGTGGCGGGTGGGCTGGTGGCCGGCGGGAGCTCAAAGCTGCCGGGACGGCAGGGGAGGCGGGCGAGCCATCGGCGGCCGGTGCGGTCGCTGGCGGGAGCTCAAAGCGGCCGGGACGGTGGGGAGGCGGGCGAGCCATCGGCTGCCGGCGCGGCCACAGGCGGTGCCAAATCCGTGTGCGCTGGGATGGCAAGGATGAGCTCGAGCGTGGAGGTCGTGGCGGCACGTCCGCGTGCGCGTTGGTCAGTCGCGTCGCGCAGGAGCTGGAGCGGGCGACGGTGCCACCTACGTACCCTAAAGCCGCTTCGCCTGGGCTGGGTGACTGTTGGGCCGCAGCCCAGTATCAGCCAACTAGGCCCATGAAGCTCTCCATATCCGCCTCGTACGGGAGCTAAGGTCCTAGACGGGAGCAGCGCTGCTGTCATCTTCGACCTCGGTTCCTCGCCTCCTCAACTTCGCCAGCGCCAACTCCAACCGCCTCCGGAGGTGGGGAAGGGGTGCCCGGCCACAGGGACCTAGGGCGGCCGCCCTAGCTCGCCCTAATGGTGGCTCCGCCTTTGCCCACCTGCATCATTTACCTGCACCTGCCCATTCACTTGAGTTCCTCCGTCCTGGCTCCCCTCGTATGCAAAATTTGAGCTTCCCTTGTGAGCCAGGATCAGTTGATGCATGCGCGATGCAAGGACCCATGTGTCATGCTCCTGGTACTTCGATGCTACATGCATCCAAACAAAACTTGTTCCCATACAGGACCTGTAGCAAGAACAACCAAACACAATCACCTACACAAGACCGACCTGGCTAATTTGGGCCTACACTGCCCGGCCATCCCAGCTCCTGGCGTGGAACGCAACCAATCAACCCCTCCGTAGCCCGCCCGCCAATCACTAGCATGCAAAATTCATTGCAGCAACAAAAACCGGGCCAGAAAGGGATCGAACCTCGGACCTCTTGCCTCGAGACTCACCGTGCTAACCAGTCCAGCTGCAAGCATTTGTTGCATAATAGGTACCTGCAACCCTATTTAATAAGGGCAAATAGAGAAAAAATACCCCCTAATTAATTACTCCTTAGTATGCTAAATCATGTCCTAAATGACTTTCTTTACCAGTGTGGAGGGAATCTTAAAGTTATAGCTCTCAATGAGATCAATAGTTATATAGTTTCAGGTTTTTACATTTGATGTCGTTGAGATGCTAAAAAAATAATATAAAGTTTTCATCAATTTTCTTGTATATATCAATATGACTTTAAGTGATTCTGAAAATTGAATCATTTTGGGACGGAGGTAGTACCACAGCTTATGGTCATATATAACTTTATAAATATATTTTTAATAATGTTTTGTAGATAATATTTTTTCTACGTAACCTTTGAAATCCAACTTTTGTTCATAGCTACACTAGTGAGCAAACTTATTCATAACAATTGTTCCACATACCTTTTATAGCACGACTTTACATAATAAACTTTACGAATAACATAACTTATACACATATGTTATTGCTATCCAACGTCTTTCAAAAAATTTACATACAACTTATCTACGATTTTTCTTTGTAATTTGTTTTGGGTAAATCTATTAATACAACAATGTTAAAAGGAGTCGATGGGCCGAGAAATTATGAGATTTATTGAAAAAAGTATGCATTGTTCAATTTTTTATGATCTAACTATGTAGGTTTAACCAAAGAATCTATACTCAAAACCATAGTATATAGCTAGATTCAAAATTAAAAATTTAAAAACTACTAATTTGAAAGGCATATGTATTGAGAAACAAAATAAGTAAATAAAGAGTTAATGCACGGTACGATTAATATGCAATCAAATCTGAAACAAAATGACAAAATGGTTCCTATTCTATTTTGGTTAGAAAACAAAACAACTAAATAGAAAACCATGAAAATAATTTTTAGTTGATGTTTAAAAAGGCTATGTGCTACTGGTTGTGCGCCCAAATTCTAATGGTTTAGATATGATACGAGATTAAGATTAAACGAAACTAAATAGGATATATACTATATCATTAAATTTAAAAAGCACACGTAAATGGATTACAATGAAACGGACGTTCAAGATTAAAGAATCAAGAAATTAGATCATGAATTGAAGAGGCTCAAAGAGCATAAAAATTACGATATTAATTAAGAAAAAGAAAACAGTATCCACCATTGGATTTCATGATGATCTAACCTTCTAGATCTATCAAAAAAAAATTATGCCACATACAATGTATGTTTAAATATTTGTCTCTATTCTAATTTAATACATACGGTGTGGCTAGCGCCCGGATGTTCGGACGCTAGCCCCCGTTCGGACGCGTGCTCCTGCTTGCCTAATGCGCATGCTACTGCTGCCTACTCCTTGTCCGCTGCACGCGCCGGCTGCTGCGTGTCTATACATGCTGCTGCTGCCTGCCCCGCCTACTTCACGCGCCCGCATGCTCCTGCTAGCTCTTGCTACACGCGCCCACACTGCGCTTGCACGCCGTGTTGTTGGGCATGCACGCGGAGACCGTCTCTGCCTGTGCTCGCTTCTCATGCCTGCTAATGAAAACACTTTAACATGAAGCACTTGTTGCAACATACGTCTAGAACAGATAAAACATTTGATAACATACGCTTGGAACATATGTGTATAGCCACAACAACATATGCAATATTCAGATAAAACACTTGCAATATACTTTTGAAAACAACTCGAAACTTTTGAAATATACAGTTGCAACATACATGTATAGTCATTGCAACATATATAACTTCAGATAAACACTTACAACTTGCAACATAAAAACACTTGCTGCAATATAAGACTAAAACATTTGGAACATACTTTTGCAACATATATGTAAAACATATGCAACATCCAGATCAAAACGCTTGCAAACATACATCTGAAACAGATGAAACATTTTAAACAAACGCTTACAACATTCATCTGAAACACTTGCAATATATGCAACATGATGTGCAACATCCATAGAATACACTTGCAACATCCATAGAATACACTTGCAACATACCTTTGAAACATCTGAAACACTTGAAACATACCCTTACAACATACACTTTTAGCGCAGCGCAACATTTTCATGCTGCTTGGGAGAATAAAGGCTCGTTGGCCTGTTGAGTTTACTAGAGGCAGCGGCCCGGCGGCGGCAGCTGCATAATACAGCAAGGAGGCAGCGCCCGCACGACTAGGAAAGGGAGCCAGATCCGTGGGGGAGCTACTCGTGTCGGCCCTGCCGCGCTAGTCTGCCCTTGACTAGGGCCGCCGGCGCCGTTGCGCCGCCGTGCGAGGGCCACTCGGGCCTCCTCGGCGTGGCCTGCTCACACCGAGGCCACTGTGCCGTCGTGCTGAGACGCTCGTCCGCACCGCAAAGAGAGAGGGAGAGAGTAGCGCCGGAGGCATGAGAGAGATGAGCAGTGGGCGGTGGCTAATAAGGCACGCATGCGGACGAAGGCGTGTCAAGGTCGGGGTAAAGGCAAGGCTGAGGTACAGGTATAGGCGTGGCGCGGGCCAGGATCCGTTCGGACGTCCTCACATAAGGCAAATATTTTTTTTAAAAGGAACCCATCTGCACACGTAAGCACATAAGGCAAAATATTTTTTTTTTGAAAGGTACTATCTATACGGAAGTATTTCATCTGTATAAGAAGAAGACAATCAGCCTATCACCTCATCACTTGCTGCACCTGTAACTCCAATAATTCATGTTTTGATTACTATGCTATGTCGAGTCAACTTATTAGAACATAATCGTTTATTCGTGTCTTTGTCAAGAATTGTTGTACTGTTGCGTGGTTTGCCACTATTTGAGACCTATGATGATGTGAACCGTGTGGTTTCAGCCTATGATCTTATCAATTGTGGTTTTATTTATTATTGTCATGTGAAATAGGTCGAGTTATATGGATCTTATGTTCTACGATTTGATGTGTTTATCGTTTTTGAGGATATCGTTCTCATAGATTCTGATCGTTATCGATGTATTTTTCGATTAACTACTGTCGTTTTCAAAATTACCGGAATATCGGCGCCATATTCATTTCCGACAATATCGTATCGGTTTCATTTTCAAGAATAAAAAAGTAAAAATAAAAGTAATTTGACCTCCTATCGATCGTTTCTGAATAAACCTAGCAGAATACTCCCTGGCTCCTAAAATGATTGTCTCAATGAGTTTATGCTGATCAAGTTTTTTAAATTTAATAAGATTTCTAAAAATAATTAGAAACATTTATATTTTTAAATAAGTTCATTATAAAACTAGTCAACGATTCATCTAATGATATCATTATACATTATAAATATTAAATTTTTTATTTTATTTGATAAAAAATGAAATGTTTGACTTGAGGTGAGAATGATGCTCTTTACGAGACAACGAAGGTAAAATTCTCTCGGAAAATAGACAGATTCTAGCTGACCACATGCTGTCGTAGTGTTGTTTTTTTTCTGAGGCCACTGTCGTAGTGTTGTTGTGTCAGATCAGATGACGCGTACACTAGCGTTCAGAAGCATGATGATCACTTGGAGGACTCTATCGGCTAGCGCACTAGCTCGCCACTCGCCAGGACTTGCAGTCGTCGTCGCCTCGTCCAGCAATGGAGAAGACGACGCTGGTCCTGTACCCGGGCTTCGGCGTCGGCCACCTCTCGCCGATGCTCGAGCTATCCAAGCTGCTCCTCCGCCACGGCGGTGGCGCCGCGCTCGACGTCGTCGTCGTGCTCGTCCAGTCGCCGTTCGGGGACCCCATCTTCGACGACACGGTGGCGCGCGCCAAGGCCGCCAACACGTCCGTGGCCTTCCACGTCCTCCCCTCCCCCGAGCTCCCACCAGCCTCCAACTCCGACGGCGGGCAGGAGCAGGCCCATGACCACATCGCCCGGATGTTCGGCTTCCTCCGCGCCACCAACGCGCCGCTCCGCGACTTCCTCCGCTCGCTCTCGGCGTCGTCGTCCTCGTCCCGCTCCCGCTCCGTCCGCTGCGCGCTCGTGCTCGACACGTTCTGCGCCCACGCGCTTGACGTCGCGGCGGAGCTCGCCGTGCCGGCCTACTTCTTCTCCTCCACGGGCGCGTCCAGCCTCGCCGTCTTCCTCGCCCTCCCCGGGATGCGGGGAACTCTGGGCGCGGCGGGATTTGGGGAGCTCGGCGACGCCGTCCTGACGTTCGCGGGCGTGCCTCCGCTCAAGGCCTCGGAACTGCCCCAGCTGATCCGCGACGACGGCGCCGCGTGCAAGGCCAGCCTCAGTCTGGCTTCCCGAATGCCGGAGGCCCGCGGGATCTTGCTGAATTCCTTCGAGTCGCTGGAGCCACGCGCCGTGCGCGCGCTCAGGGACGGCCTGTGCGTCCCCGGCCGCGCCATGCCTCCGGTCTACTGCGTCGGGCCTCTGGTCTCGCCCGGCGGAGACATGGACCGTCGCGGATCGGACCACGGATGCCTCCGGTGGATGGACGCGCAGCCGGACCGCAGCGTCGTGTTCCTCTGCTTCGGGAGCATGGGTGCGTTCCCAAAGAGCCAGCTTGATGAGATCGCGGTCGGGCTGGAGAGCTCCAGCCAGAGGTTTCTCTGGGTCGTTCGGAGCCCACGAAGCCCCGGCGAGTCGGCCGACGACCTCGACGCAATCCTCCCCGACGGGTTCCTGGAGCGGACCAGGGACAGAGGTCTCGTCGTCAAGTCCTGGGCGCCGCAGGTGGACGTGCTGCGGCACCGCGCGGCCGGCGCGTTCGTGACGCACTGCGGGTGGAACTCGCCGCTGGAGGGCGTCGTGGCGGGCCTGCCGCTGCTGTGCTGGCCGCTGTACGCTGAGCAGGGGCTCAACAAGGTGTTCATCGTGGAGGAGATGCGGCTGGGGGTGGAGGTGAAGAGGACCCTCGTCGGGGACGAGGACGTGGTGAAGGCCGAGGAGGTGGAGGCGAAGGTAAGGTGGGTGATGGAGGAGTCCGACGGCGCGCGGGCGCTCAGGGAGCGCGCGGCGGCGGCGAGGGACAGAGCGACCGAGGCGCTGGCGGAAGGGGGGCCATCGCATGCGGTCTTCCTGGGGTTCCTCGAGGATTTGGAGGCCCGGTAGGCGCGGTAAAGGCTAAAATTTCTTTGAATTTTATTTTACACGATACTTTGTTGGGTATTCTACTTTGTATGTACATATGGGTGCTTTACTTTGGCTTTATACTAAAATCAGCTTGTAGTATATAAAACATCAAATTACTTTTATTAAATTTCTCATAAAGTATGTTTTGGTTGTGGATTTATTTGAACATCTATAAGTATATGTTTTTTTCAGAACATACAACCTGTCTTGTTAATGCTTTGTTAGTGTAGTTATAACTTAGCTACATGCTCTGTCAAAAAATTAAATCCTATGTTACTATTAGGGTTGACTAGAAGTTGATGAATCGTCCTTACGATCTTGAACTAGAAAACACACCCCTACATCGGTTGATAGGGCGGCTCCGGTGCCACCAAGTGTCTTTCATGTGCCGTCGTCTGATCCAACCACAGGATGCCCAGATGGAGGCAAGGATGGCGCTGACAGGGCTCCACTCCAGCATTTGGGCTTGCGCCGGCCGAGGACGTCGGCTCCTAGATTCGATCGGAGTTGGCCCCGCCATGGGGATCTAGACGTGCATAGTCGCAGCGGTAGCTACCCAAGGCGGCCGGCGTAGGCCCCCATGTCGCTCTCCGCAGATAGCAACACGAGAGGTGTGCAAAGAAGCCACTACACGGTCGCCATCCTTTCCCTCCCCTTCCCATCGCCTCGCCACCGCCGGAGGCAGCTGCTGGACAAGGACAACGGTAGCAGGGATTAACGCCCTTCTTGGCCAACATGCCTGGATTTGCACAGGGGAAACTAGGAAAGGCGTGTGGCCAACGCTAGGATGGTGTGGTGATGGTGTTTGTTGGTGTTGGCGGTGTGGTGGGCTTGTGTGTGGGTGTGACCGAGCTCTGTGGTGCCTGCTCTCTTGACCGACAAGGTGGGGCTGTGTCGATGTAAGGCAATCATAGAGACAAGGTGAGGTGGCGCTTTGGTGGCGACCAGCCGACTATGTAGCCGTCAGCTGCTTCTTTTTTTAGAGGAGTCGTCTGCTCGTGAGGCGAATCCAAGTTTTTACCTAAGTTTGCAGCGGCGCGATAGTGCTCCGCGAGGATGGTGAACGAATTGGCAACGATGTTATTTCTTTCATTGCTGATGGCAGCCCTTCTAGAGTCTAGAATTGAGTCAAGATGGGTGGAGGCCAAGTCGAGGACTCGAGGCATGGATGTTCATGGTGACGAAAGGCTTTCAGGCAGAAGGTGTTGGCATAGCATTAGAGGGTAAGACTTCTGCATGGCAGTGGAGGACGATGGTTTGGTGGGACCGTGCGCCAATGGTGTCCGTTAAGTTGGCAAGAAGGTCGGCGCGGGAGAAGGTGGCTAGTAGAGGTGGATTGTCGAAGTGACATGTATAATGTGGCGGTGGGTTGTTCTGTATAACGGTGGCTGTTCTGGTGCAAGGAGACCTTCTATCGGCAGTTGGAGGCCCCATGTGCATATATTCTGCTATTTTCGGTGAGGCAACTTGGTTACCCGAAGCTATGGTGTATGCATCGGATCTTGATGGAAATGGATGCATGAACGCTCATAGTAACCCCTCTCATAATTATTTGATTTATAGCCCTAGATTATAGGTGTTTGGAGTTTTTCACATGTATTATCTTCAAAGAATAGAAATGAGGTGGATAGTTGGATTCTCATAATTTGGTGATTGAAAATTATAAAACCTCTCGGATCCAAATAAGCTTTGGGGGCCGTTTGGCAGGGCTTAATTATAGGGCTCGGACTTCAACTCAGACACCGTTCATCGGAACCGTTTTTCTCTCTCTTTTGTAAATGAATTAGGAGCCAGGAGAAGCCATTGTTTTTTTTCTCTCCTCTGACTCCTCGGCCAATGTAGCGCGAAGTTAGAGTTGGAAGGAGCTTGACCAAATAGGTCCTTGATACAAATGCTCCCGCGAGCAGGTGGCTTAGGCGCCCCCCATCGCTACCCTCCTCTTGCCGGCGTGCACCACCAGACGCGAGATCAAAATATACTGTAAATCTTTGACCAAATAGGTCCTTGATGCAAACGCTCCCGCGAGCAGGTGGCTTAGGCGCCCCCCATCGCTGCCCTCCTCTTGCCGGCGTGCACCACCAGACGCGAGATCAAAATATATTGTAAATCTTTTATTGTTGTTTTCTCCTCAAATATAGTAAATAATACCAAAATGCACATATACATACACGCGTCCTATGAGCAAACACGCAGACACCCTATATTTTTTATGAGCACCTATAATCGACATATCTTAAAAATTCACAAAATCACCGTAGACAAAAATCACCTATAAGGGAGTATGAATGAATATATGTTTTCCGTTGTTCATTATTTGATTGATTTTTTTAAGCAGTGATAGAGTAATTTAAGAGCGTTCTCTGTGTTCTGTTTTCCCCTCTGATTCATTATTTGATTGAGAGATGAGAGGAATGTTCGGTGTCCTTCTTTGCACAACTTGGGCCGCAATCCAGCCATGTGACGCCTCGGCCCATATATACGGTGAGCCTCGGCCAGTGCGAAAGCATGGGGCCTTCTCTTTTGGCCCTTAATTTTCAGTGTTGGAGGTGGTCCTGCTGTAGCTGTTCACATCAGATAGTACTATAGGAGTCTGAGAAGATGGATGGATGAATACAATTGGAGCTGGTATAGTGGTGTGTGTGTGGCAAACTGGATGCATGGCGGATGAGCAGCTCGGTCACAACAACACCCCTCACGGCCGCCGGCCGGCGTCGCCGGTGACACGCGCGACCGACGCATGGACCGTTTGTTTGGGTGGCCTACGTCGATCTGAACGTCTCCAAAATCTGGACGACGCCGATCCCATCCATATGACACAGGACGTTTGGTTTGCACTGGCACGCGTCCCTGCCGGGCCATGCCACGCCACGCACGTACGCCTAACCGGCCGGCTACAGTGACGGAGCCAGGATTTAAAACTTGAGTATTACTATTTCTACGTCATAAAAAATAATCGAATTTCTAGACTTAAAATATAGTCATAGCACTACAAATCAGCAACTTTGGATCAATATTTGCTTTCTAGAATCTAGACTTCTAATTGAAAGGCCAGTTTTTTTTACCTATTTTGAGCTGAAATGTGCGAAAATACTATAGATTATAACATTATATATTTATATATATAAGTATATACATATATCTATATAAAAGTGTACCAAAATAGTTGGATATTTCCAGAAATACTGGGGAATACCCTAGATCCGCCCATGGCCGGCCATGACCTAGGTGGCTAGGTCTCCTCTAGTCCGTATCGGACACCACCACCACAGTGTAGTTAGAGAGACCTTGTTGACCTGACCACTAATTTTATTGCAAGTTGCAACTCGGTCAACCATGCATCCACACGCCATGCATGCCAAACAATTTCTTGCGCATCTTCCACACGCAATGCGTCAGTGCGTGCATGACACCAACCAGTGACGGATCCACAAAAAATATTATGGGGCCCGGGCCAAAGCCAACTTTACTCAATTTAGGCCCCGTTTGGTTTGGGTGTGTTAAAGTTTAACTTCCATCACATCAATGTTCCCTTAAATGCATAGAGTACTAAATGTAGACTAATTGCATGCATGTCGGCACAGATTAGGAGTAATTTACGAGACGAATCTATTAAGCCTAATTAGTCCAAGATTGAAAACTTTTTGTCAAATAAGACGAAAGTGTTACAGTGTTTGTTAAACTTTAATACCCAAACCAAACGGGGCCTTAGATATACATTTGAAAGTGCGTCATAAAACACATGAGAACAAGTTAAAGATACAATTTTTATAACTAACCAACAAAATATCGATCGATGACGACACATTCACGCTGCCATATTCTTCATGAATCATTAGAAGCAATCTATATACAAGAAAAAAATAAATTAGTGACATAAATTTCAAGTATTTAACTTCAAAGTTTTGAAGATAGAAGAGAATGTATATCATACCACTAAATTGTTTCGAGGCACTAACATATGCCGGGTTTTCATGTCTTCAAATCGTTTTATGATTTTGTCATTCTTGATGCTTCTAAATATCTCCTTTCTCAGTGTAGCATATCATTAAGTCATTGAGCCATTCATCACCGATTTTGTTAAGCAAATCTGTCTTTACAATAGACATATTAGAAAATATCCTCTCAACTGAAGTTGTTGCCACCAGAAGAATTAATGTTGAGATAAAATTGTTCAATTTTTTTGCACCTTTTAATATATGCATCCTTAAGAATCTCAACTTTATCTTTGTACCAATCAACCATTTCTTTGAATGTACCCTTGTTGAAAGTAGAGGACTCATGGTGTCCATGGAAAGCATCACCTTGCATTATGAAAAATCTTGCTACATCTAAAGAAGATGTCAAGCAAATCTCATATCTTTTCTCTTCCTCCTTGCTAATTGCATCAATTTTTCTAGCCACATTTGTTCTTTGGTTCATAAAGTCATCACACTTGAGCCTAGCATCATTGGGACTTGCTAAAATTCAGAAGTGCCTGAATTTTAGCTTTCTTTTAGGCGATGGTTATTGCATATATTTTATACTAAAATTACAACTTTAGCTTGTTGCAATTCATGTAGGCATAATCTGTAGTTTTTTATTCTGAGAATAGAAAATCCGATAGATAAAATAAAAAACCTGACAAAATCTAATATATATGTTGACACAGAGACAATTAATAATTCACAATTTTTTTATAGTTAGACAAGGACAAAAATTTTGATATATTATGATACAAAGACAAATAACAAATCATAAAAGTAACAATTTAATTGTACTAGTTAATTGTACAAGAGTGTTGCCTAAAATTATTTTTAAAATTTAAGCACTTGAAATATAGGAGAAGCGTTTAAAAAGTTTACACCTTGGACATGTGGGAGTAAAGAATTCCAGTATGGATACTCGTTAACAAATCTTAAATCAGCAAAAAATGTTCTACAGCTGAAATAAGTACTGTGACCACGTGGCATGTGGAAAATTTGCTTTGGGATAGGGTCCTATGGTTATTGGGTTGGACCTCGATCAGTTGGACAACATACACGGAAAGGATGCTGAATTTGAAAATATAAAAAAGAAAAAAAAGAAAAAGAATATGGTGCCATGCTGGCTGGCCCAGAAACATCCTTCTGCGCTATAGACAAACCCTTCAATTTTTCAGATATAAATAGTGGAATAGGTTTTCTCAAAAAAAATGTAGAATAGGTACTAAATCTCATGGCCAGTCAAAAAATTATTTTTTTTATTAAACAAGGAGTTGTGAGTTTTCGTGTCTCTGCTTCATCCCTTCCCTTCACTGTCCTCAGTGACATCATGCATGACATGTTTGTCAACACTAGGCTGCTAGCGCAGACTCCAGAATGACCGTAGTGGCAGCATGCTCGTGTCGCCGTTTGCATACTCCGATTCTGTCCCAGAACCAGGCAGTGCTGGTGCGAAGCTAGCAAGCGGTTGAGTGAGTCGTCGTCAGCCGAGCCATGGAGAAGAAGACGGTGGTGCTGTACCCGGGCGTCGGCGTCGGCCATCTCGCGCCGATGCTCGAGCTGGCCAAGGCGTTCCTCGGGCACGGCGGAGCCCAGGTCGACGTCGCCATCGTAGTCTTCGAGTCGCCCGTCTACGCGAACGGCTTCGCCGCCACGGTCGCGCGCGCCAAGGCCTCCAACGCCTCCGTCGCCTTGCACGTGCTTCCCCCGCCGGCATCCGAATGTGGCGGCGGCGACGACGACGCCGAGCCTGACGACCCCTTGGCCCGGATGCTCCGCTTCCTCCGCGCCACGAACGCGCCGCTCCGCGACTTCCTCCGCGCGCTGTCGGCGTCGCGCCGCGTGCAGGCGATCGTCCTCGACATGTTCTGCGCCGACGCGCTCGACGTCGCGGCCGAGCTCGGCCTGCCCGCCTACTTCTTCTTCCCCTCGGGCGCCGCCGGCCTCGCCTGCTTCCTCGGCCTCCCCGCCATGCGGGCCAGCGTGGGCACGAGCTTCGCGGCGCTCGGCGAGTCCGCTGTCCTGTCGTTCCCGGGCGTTCCTCCGCTGAGAGTCGCGGACCTGGCGCAGGGGCTGGCGGACGACGACGAGGCGTGCAAGGGCATCATCGGCGTGGCTGCCCGGATGCCGGAGGCCCGCGGAATCCTCATCAACTCCTTTGAGTCGCTGGAGCCGCGCGCGATGCGGGCGCTCAGGGACGGGCTGTGCGTGCCGGACCGCCCCACGCCGCCGGTCTACTGCGTCGGGCCGCTGGTCTCGCCCGGCGGCGACACGGACCACGACTGCCTCCGCTGGCTGGACGCGCAGCCGGACCGCAGCGTCGTGTTCCTCTGCTTCGGGAGCCTGGGCACGTTCCCCAAGAAGCAGCTCGAGGAGATCGCCGTGGGTCTGGAGAGGTCCGGGCAGAGGTTTCTCTGGGTCGTGCGGAGCCCTCCCGGCGGACCACCCGCCGACAACGTCGGCGCGCTCGTCCCGTCCGGGTTCCAGGAGCGCACCGAGGACAGGGGGCTGGTCGTCAAGAACTGGGCGCCGCAGGTGGACGTGCTGCGCCACAGGGCGGCCGGCGCGTTCGTGACGCACTGCGGGTGGAACTCGACGCTGGAGGGCGTCGTGGCGGGGCTGCCGCTGCTGTGCTGGCCGCTGTACGCGGAGCAGAAGATGAACAAGGTGCGGATCGTGGAGGAGATGAAGCTAGGCGTGGAGATGAGGAGGGACGACGACGACGTGGTGACGGCTGCAGAGGTGGAGGCGAAGGTGAGGTGGGTGATGGAGGACTCCGACGGCGCGCGGGCGCTCAGGGAGCGCGCGGTGGCGGCGAGGGACCGAGCGGCCGAGGCGCTGGCGGAAGGGGGCCCGTCGCGTGCAGCTTTCCGCGAGTTCCTCAAAGACCTGTTGGCTTCTGAAGGCATGGTTAATGTTTGAATTTAGGAGTAAAATATACTTATAAAAAAAGTTTGTACTCTCCCTCCTTCAGAGTGCTTCATTGTGTTGATCATTTGTATTTGGAAATATGTACTGCAGCTTTAGTTTTAGTTATGAGATGTGAGCCTTATTGATGTATCATGACGGTTGAATTTCATATTTGTATCATGTGTGTGAGGGATGAGACTATGTGCTATGGATGTATGTTATGAGACATGATCTTTAACCTTGTGATATAACCTATCTTAATGGTTTGGAGACTTGAGAAATCTTGTGATGAGTCCTAGTATTAAAAAAAAAGCAATTATAGCATTTCCTAAAACAAATACAATTATAGAATTTGTGTCAGTCAAAGTAGCTTTTAACTAAATGTATGTGAATAATATTAACATTTATGTCTCCAACTAGGTTTACTAGAAAAATATTTTATAGTTAATTTAATGATACTATTACTACATTTTTATATAACTTTGATTGAACTTTAAATTGTTTGACTTTTTGAAAAATAAAAACTATCTATTTTTAAGCACGAGGGAGTGCTTTTTTACTTAAGTTTCTCCCTTTCTTTTGCCCAACTTACACTGAATGCACCAATAAAAGAAATTTACACTGTATGTACATGGATACATATACAAATACTTTTCTATTGATAAGAAAACTCTCCTTTTTTATAATTGCTTTTTTTCTCGCCATACAAATCGATTTTTTGGCAACAGTTTCTCCTATATGGTAGGCCATGCATATATGACCAACAAAAAACATGTGGCTCAGGAAAGTATTTTTTTTTCTACTAAAGGTGACGAGTGACGACGACCCTAGGAAATAGCAATGTGCAAGCGAAAAGTTCACTTTAAGATGGGGCCCGCATACATGCACAATAGTTGTCACCTAGTGGACAGTTTAAATTTATATGGTACATATGCATGTTAGGGCTATTTTGTAGAGTTCACAGAGCAGCTTCCAGGCTAAATCCAAGTGTCACATAATTTTTTTATTAATAAGTGATTCTTTGCTGATTCTGTAAAGTGATTCTTTGAATTGAACTAAGAGGCTAGGAGCTGAAAGAAGTAGTTTCTACTGATTCACTCTGCGCCTAGAATCACTATATGCATAGAGTTTATCTTAGAAAATCATAGAGAACCAGTTTTAGTTAGAGAATCACTTCTCACAGAAAATCAACTTCCATAGAAAATGTAGAGCAGAGAAGCTCTACCAAACTGGCCTTTAGATGTGACCCACGCTTTGATAAAAATTAAAAGCAACTCCCAACCGTCACCACCAAGCCCAGGCAGCCTCTCATATCCCTTCCACCTCTCTCCTAAACTCATTCTCGTCCATGGCTGTAAGGTTGCAAATCCAACCAGATCTCCCTAGCACACAACTAACAATAGTCAGAATCGGAGCTAGCATCTCTTGATTCGAGTTCTCCTGCTGAATCGAAGCCATGTGCATGGGATTGGGTGACCTCCACCTACACATGGGGGTCACAGACGAGCAAGCACCGCCAACTGGCTGTGGGGAGCAACGGTGATGAAAAGGATGCCCAGTATTGGAAGCTAAGCGTGGAATTAGGAGGGGGATAGGGAGGAGGTTGCATGTCTCATCCTCCAGCTCATGGCTCCAACCGTTCTTGTTACCGCCATGGCAACCGGAACTCCTGGACCTATATTGTTCTGCAACTGTTGTGGGTGGTGGTGCTCGAGGTGACTCCAAGAGGACTTCACTCTACCTCTTCTACCCTTTCAAGTGAGCTCCTTGCGATGGCGCCAACACCAACGGTCGGTCATTTGAAGGTACACAATAGATGAGAGAGGAGGGACAAAGAAATGTTATTTTATTTCTTATGGATGCACCTTACCCTTTCGGTCAGCTCCTTGCAATGGCGCCAACACCAATGGTTGTTCATGCGACGGAAAACGATAGATGAGAGAGAGAAAGAAAGAAATGTCATTTTATTTCTTATGGATGCACCTTAATTCTTGCGGTGTGGTTGCACAATGTTTATGGTCTATTCCTGTAGTAGCAACAAATGTTTAACATCACCTTTTTAACATATTGTGGGTGCCCTAAGGATAGATACATTGCTACATGTCAACCGTCTTAAAGGTTGTCTCATGTAATGCCACATGAAATTTTGATGGTGTAGAGGAGAGAGAGGAATAAGGTGAGAGAAAGAGAGGTGGTTTGTTTCGTGAAGGAACCTTCTCATAAGCAAAAGACTATAAGACAAATATGAGAGTTGTTAGACCATAGGCGTCTGAATTTTGCTTTCTTTTCAGGCGACGAACATCATCCATCTAATCTGAATCCAACAATCACTACTCATCCTCATCCTTATGACTAAGCACCTTCTCCCTTGCTGCTAGTTCATTTTCACTTTCAGGCGCTGTAGGATAGGAAACGTGGACAAATATCTCACCATTATACAATTTAATATTGTTGTGAAACTTACAAATTTCCTTGGTTAATTGTACAAATTATGGATAATTAAATTACTATAAGATAATTTAGAAGACAACCCATTGTATATGTTTACTGTTTGATTGTCGCGTGATTATGTGGAGTATTGCATTAGACCATTTATGGAACACTATGCACTTGCCCTAAAGGTCATGTGCCTAAATTTTTAGAGAGTTACTATATTCCAGGTGCCTGAATTTTGAAGAATTTTTAAGCAACAATCTTACACAATCAACCAGTATAATTAAAAGGGCAACTTATAGCCACAGGCAACAATTCACATTCTTTTCTATAGCCAAACAATGATATAATTGTATGTTGACTGAACAACGATAGAAAAATCAGGCATCATTAGAGATACATGAGAATTGAAATTTTTAACATCTACGAGTGCATATTTTGAGACGATGATCAATAATATCCGTCGTGTGCCAAATGGACTTTTGCTAGCTAGACTTTTGCCAACATATAACCAGTGGCAAACGCTCAAATGAAATTACATCCTCCCAAAATCTTTGAAAAAATTGACACACGGACCCCATTATTTCTTGCAAAATTGCCAAGAAACCTGTCCTGCTGGATCAAACATGTGGCGTGAGGACTGGATCACGTCCGATGTACCTCCATTTTAAAATTTGTAAATCATTTGTTTTTTTAAGTGGATGTAAACCATTTTTGTTCCTTTTTAAAACCTTTTAATATTTTTGTGCCACGTGCGCCGCTCTGGCTGGGCCACGTCCATGCGGGAAGCCCGTTTGCTCAATTGGTGGGCTTATCCGTGCACGCTGGCCAGGCCAGCGGGGACGATGGGTCCGGAGCATATGCAGCAAGAGGGACTGCCTTCGAACGTGGAGCAAACGAAACTTGTGAATTCAAAGGTTGCTCATCTTTTTTTTCACTGCTAGTGCACCCGCGACTGCAGTCCCTTTCGCGTGTCCATGCGGAGGCCCGCGCTGCCCGGACACCACCCGCTCGTGCCTGCGTTTCATGCGCCCATGTGGGTCCCACACGGGGCCCACACTGGGACCACTCGTGCTCATACCGCTTCTCACGTGCATCTCATGTGCAACACCTGATCTACTTTCAAACATCCAGATGCAACACTTGCAACATACAAAATAAGACAGACGAAATAACTGAAACATGCGTATCAAACACTTGAAAACCATTACAAATATACGCAACATCCAGATAAACACATGTGAAACATATGCAACATGCAGATAAAATACTTGCAACTTGCAAAAACACTTGTTGCAACATAAGACTAAAAAACAAATAAAAAATTTTGAACATACGCTTACAACATACCTATGAAATACTTGTAACATGTGCAACATCCGGATCTACTTTTGCAATATCCATATAAAACATTCACAGCATGCCACTTAAAACATCTGAAACACTTGAAACATATGGGAAGGGGAGGCTAGGGACGGTCGATTCCGGTCATTGGGGTGGGAACCGGCGACTAGCAGCGGCGCGCGAGAACCACCAGCACTGCCCATGCTCATGGGTGCCCTTGGCCTGGCTGTGTGAACCGAGGAAGGAGGCGGTGTGATTGGCTTGGGTGGAGGAAGGAGGCAGCGGTGACGCTCTGTGATTTCACGGAAACATGGATAAGAGAGAGATGAGATGGAACGGAAGAGGATAAGCCTGAGTAGCCACTTGAGAGGGAGGTATCTTTTTTTTACGTGTGGTAGATACAATACATGGACAACATGAGGCCACTTAGCATTTGAAGGGACTCCCGGTGTCCAGGTGCTCTAATCGTAGCATTACCATTTTTTTTTAAATCAAAGGTCGCTCATCTAGTACAGTAACGTGCACACAGAAAAATGTTAAAACATGTTTGACCGTTTCCACAGTACCAATTTTAATTTGTACAAGCTTCCAGGTACAATAAGAACCTCTCTAATAACATGGACACTATGCCATGGCCTCCCATCTCTAAGAATCATGGCATAATGAGCAAGATGTCCTCGAGCTTTGCATTTTACATTTCACCAGTTTCAAGTTCTTCGTTGCTTTAGAATTGGCACAGACAAAGGTTAACCTGTCCAAATAAAACTCTATCAACTTCAATCATAATTCCATCTTTGCTGGTTCACTATTAAGTTCAAGTTCTCCGTTGCTTTAGAATTGGCAATGGCAAAGATTAACCTGTCCAAATAATTAAAAGTCTAGCAACTTCAATCATAATTCCACCTTTGCTGGTTCACTATCAGAATTCGGGGTAAGATTGCTCTTCATTGGAACTTTCAGTTCAACGTTCGAGCCATAGCCAAAACATAAAAGCATTGCTTTACGACACGCCAGGTCACCAGATAATAAAAATAAAAAATGAACCTTGCACTATGGTTTATCTTAAAACCCCAGAATTTCAACAATCTCGGGTTCTTATATATACCAGACTAAAACAAGCAAATTTCATATTAATTTCTAACCCTGTCATGTGAGCTAAGAAAATCTGAGCTGATATAGCTCTGTTTTAGTACCAAAATGTTAGTTATATACTCCCTTCCACAAACTTGAATACTTAGGACCAAACAAACATAAAATTACAGCAAATTTGTGATCTTCACGGGCTATTGCATGAGTATCCTCTATATTAGGAGACCAATGGCTTGGCATGCATGTTAAATTGGATCTTGCTGTTAGGATGGCACACGCTGCGATCCGTGTGTTTGTAGTACAAAAGTTTAACTTTCCCATAGCAACGCATGGACATGCTACCTAGTGGAATAAAACATATACTAATTGCAAAACTGATACCCCTCCTGAACTTTAGTCCCTGTTACATCGAATGTTTAGACATTAAGTATTAAACATATACTAATTACAAAACTAATTGCATAGATGGAGACTAATTTGCGAGACGAATCTATTAAGCCTAATTAGGGAGTGTTTGATACTCCGGACTAGTCTCTGTCACATCAGATATTTGGACACTAATTTAGAGTATTAAAATAAGCTAATTACAAAACTAATTACAAAAATGGGGACTAATTTGTGAGACAAATCTATTAAACCTAATTAGTGTAAAGTGGGAAGATGAAGAAATTTGTTTTATGGTTTTTAATCTGAAAGTCTACACCATTGACTACATTAGGTCATAATAATTAAATAAAAACTTTACCAGCTTATCCCCCATGTCAGAGCAATTTTGTTGGCCCAAGGAGCATCTCCTTGTGCAGGTGATGCCTGAAGGCATGCATCACCCGTCGACCTTCCTCTTCTGCTTCTTATCCAATTCCAGTTCCTGTCAATATCATTTGGAGAAATTTTACAATGATTAAAAAAATATAGACCATCCATAAGGAGAGATCGAACGGTGTAAAAATAAGAGGTAGCAAAATAAAAGTACGCCAAAGTACCAAAAATGTGAGAGGAGGTACCAAACTAGGTGGGCTTAGTACCAAAATAAGTGGGGTCATATCTCAATTTTTATTTATTAATTAAATTCAGTGAAGGGTAAAATAGTAGTTTGTCACTCATTTGTTGTCTCCTCTGCCACTATTCTCCCCATCGCCTGTCCACCGATCATCAGACCAGGCCCGCGACAGCTGCTCGGCCACAAGCACGAGCATGGTGCATGCCGACGCCACGCCAAGGTGATGCCGTGGATTGATCTCCTCACCCTTGATGATGAATTGATGACTGCGCGAGCAAGCTGTTCAACGTCCACGATGGTCACATTCACCCTGAAAGTACATTTGCCCCCTATGTGAGTTTTGATGTATTGATGACATCCAAATTAGGGACTAATGTGATCTTAATGAGATATGTTGTAGTAATTAGTACCATGAAAGATTCAAAGAGTTGATAAAGATGAAATGGTATCCCTAAATTCTTGAAGTTAAAAAAGGTGTCGAACTCAAAGCGGAGCTTCAAAGTTAATTCTTTTGTCTTTGGGTTTAGGTATGCCGTACTATAAAGAGGGATGCAAAACTTAGTTGGTCTGAGGAAGATAGAGTGCTCAAGTATTAAAACTAAATAATAAGAGAGACACTCTAGCACTCTACGAGCACATAGAACAGATTTTGAGACTGTTAGTGTCGGAAGTCCCGACGTGAGTCGGAACTCCCGGCAGGTTGTGCACAGGCCTTGGTCGTCAGCAGTCCCGACGTAGTCGGAACTCCCGACGCTGGGCTCTGCTCGTGCCCACCCTTCAGCAGTCCTGACGTTCATCAGGAGTCTCGACACTAAGCCCATCGGTTGCGCGCTCACGCCGGCTGCGCACTCATGTCAGCAGTCCCGACATGTGTCAGAACTGATGACGTGTCAAAAGTGATGACGTATGTCAGAACTTCCGACGTTGACTGATTTCGCGCAGACTTCTGACCTAGCATGAGCAGTGTTTTCTATACACGTCGGAAGTCCCGAGATCTACGTTAGCAATCCTGATGTAGATCTAAACGGTTAGATTTCTACTATGAGTATAAATAACCCTCTCTTCACTTCTAATTGTTTACTACTCATTCATTGCTCACCAACTCACGGCCAAACATCTCTTAAGCATGCAAGAGCTCTCTCTCCTCTCGCCTTTGCTCCTAACTTTGATTCCCCACGGATTTGAGTGATAGGAGAGTGGATTGAGTGAGAAAATCATCTTCGCAAGCTTGAGCACTTGATTTCTTCGTCAGACCGGTTGGATTTGTGTCTATTACTCTTGGGGCTTTGCCCTTAGCCAGCTAAGCGTCGCCCAAGAGCTTCCATCTTGAGGAAGAGCCTTGGAAAGTTTGTATTATCCTTGATTTCTTAGTGGAAACCTCGAGTGACCTTTGTGGTTGCTTTGAGAGAGGCAAGGAGGTGAAAGAGACTCCGACCTTTGTGGTTACCTCAACAACGAGGACGTAGGAGCTCCTTAGTGGGGTTGCTGAACCTCGAAATAAATCTTTGTGTCCCGCATGCTTGTTGTTGTTATTATAATTCTCTCGATATTACTTGTACTTGTTTATCTCTCTCTCCCAACCTCTCTCTTAGGCCTTGGGCTTGATCTATGATTTGGAGGCTTCTCGGCATCAAGGAAGTGGTCTAACATCTTCACCTTACCACTAGGAAGTGGGGTTGTAAGTTATTGGCCTCACAAAGTTCATTTGAGCACTTATAGTTCCTTCCCCGTAGGCATTGGGACTTTTGACAGTTTGTGCCGAAACTTCTGACGACGTCAGGAGTTCTGACCCAAACTATCGGGACTTCCGACAGTTGCTGACAAGTGATTTTGAGTTTTATATAGAAATTTTTAGATACGCCTATTCGCCTCCCCTCTAGACATTGTTTAGACCCTTTCAATTGGTATCAAAGTAAGGTCTTCTTTAAGCGCTTCACCGCGTGAGAAGAAACAATGTCAGAGTCCAATGCCACCGAGATGGCTAAGAAGATAACTGAAGAGTTGATGGCTACAAAAGTTAAGTTTTTTCAAGATGAAATGAAGAAGATGCAAGATGAGATGAGCAAGATGAAGGAAAAGTTGAGCAAGAAAGTCGAATATGCAATAAGTGGCAAGAAGGTTGAGGATGCAACAAGTAGCAAGAATGATACAAACAAAGATGCCACAAGTGATATTGGAGCTGGTGAGCCCGCTCAAGGAAAAGGAATCTATTCAAACATGAACTTCGACTATGCCCAACTCATCAAGGGTTCACCTCTACATACTCCTTCCGTCAACCTTGGCAAGCCACCTCACTTTGATGGAAAAAGATACAATAATTGGGCTTACAAGATGTAGATGCACCTCATTACCACAAAACTTGGGGAAGTTGTGGATGTTGGTGTGTTGTTTCCTACCGATGAAGATAGAGAGATAACTCCGGAAGAAGTGCACACACTCCATCAAAATGCACAAGTCGTTGCTTTGCTTGTTTGAAGTCTAGGTCTGGATGAGTTCAACAAAGTGAATGGAAGAGAAAGTGCTAAGGAGATTTGGAAAATCTTAAGAACATCATTTGAAGGTGATAAGAGTGAGGAAAGGCAACATTAAGCTGCTTCATGGTGAATTGGAAAGATTTGTGTTCTTGCAAGGTGAAACAACTTAAGCAATGTTTGATAGGCTCAGGCGTTGGCCAACCGCATAAGAGCTCTTGAAGCACCGAATGGGATGACAACAAGGTTGTTAGGAAGATATTGAGAACATATAGAGCCAAGAACAACATGCTAGCTTCCGTGATCATGGAGAGGCCGAGTTATGATGATATGACACCCCCATGAAGTTCTTTCAAAGCTCAAGCATCATGAGTGTCCAGATGAAGATGCAATCAACGCTCACAATCAAAATCATAATGCAATGGGATATAATAAGAATGCAGCCCTAAAAGCAACTCATACTCATGAAGGCAACGGGTGTTGTCAAGAAAATAAAAAGAAAGTGAAGGATGATTCCTCAAGTGAAGAAGAAGATTCTGATGCGGAAGTTGCATTTGTGATTAGGAATCTTAGAAAGTACATGAAGAAGAAGAGCAACCGCACGACTTATGGTGATGGAAGAAAGAAGTACAGGAAGAGGTTTTTGCTATCGGTGTGGTAAAACCGGTCACTTCATTGCCGATTGTCCCGAAGAAAAGAAGAAGCACAAGCACGACAAGGATGAAGACAAGAAGAACAAAGGCAAGAAGAAATTGAAGCTCATCTTGGTGAAGAATGGGAGTCAAATGATGATAGTGACTCAAGTGATGATGAGAAGAAGAAGAAGAAGAAGAAGAAGAAGAAGAAAGGAGTTGTGAACATCGCCATCCACCACTCTTCATCACAACTTATGATCTTCTCCGACTCGACTTCGCCACCAAAACTCTTCCTCAACCTATCTTCATCACCAAGGCTCTTCTCCAATCTCATCGACAATGAATACTACACTCCAACTTGCCTCATGGCTAAGGAGAAGGTACATGTCTCATCCGATCCCTCTAGTGATGAGTATGATAGTTGCGATGAGAACATAGAACAAATTGAAGCAACCATGACAAAGAAATTTGGTAAAAAGGCCTACACTAAAATAAAAAACACTAATGAAGAAATTAGAGAAGGGGAATAGATGTTTGGAGATGAAAGGTGACATAATCACTCAAGAGAGAGAAAAGAATCAAGCTCTTGAAGCATCTATCGCCGAGGAAAAGTCGAAGGTTGAGAAGTTTACCATAGAATTATCTTTAGTCAATGACTCACTTGGGAAATTGACTAAGGAATATTCTTTGGTTAATGATCAAGTAGCTAGCCTCAAGAATGAGAAGAGTATAGTTCAAGAAAGCCTCACAATCTTAGAAGAATAATCTTGAGCTAAACTATAGTACTCTTTGGGCTAGCACTTCAACTTCTCCTAAGGCAACCAAAGACTCTAATGTCTCCACTAGCAATGGTTGTAAAAGATGCAATAAAATTGATGTAAGTGCATATGCAACTAACCTTGTTGAGCTAGAGAAGAGAGACAAGGAGATCAATAGGTTAAAGATGGACTTGAAGAATGGGTGCAAGTGTCAAGAGCAATCCAACAAGACTATATACAAGGCATTTAGGCACCAATCTATCAAGGAAGGTCTTGACTATAATAGGTATGATGAGAAGGCCAATGGAAGAAACATGGTCAATGGTGTGCCTTGTGTGAAGTTCAACAAGGGTGTTGCTCTTGATGAGCTCATATGCAAGGCCAATAACAAGGTCTACATTCTCAGGATCCAACCTACAAGCAATAAGACAATCAAGACAAAGCAATTCAAGGCCCCCAAGTCACAAGCACCACTTCCACGATGCTATGCTACTGACTACATGTGTTGTTGGGGCAAGGATGGCAGCATTGTGAAGTATGTTGGTGCCCAAAAGAGGAAGGAGATCATGAGGAGTGTTTGGGTGCAAAATTTTTATGTGACTAACCCCCTAACCCAAATCTTTTTGGGTACCTAAAATACATGCTTGATTTGTCTTTGTAGGAATATTCCTCCGGTGGAACAAGTAGGGTGGTGGATAGTGGATGCACCAATTATATGACCGGAGAGAAGAACATGTTCACATCATTCCAACCTAGTAATGATGAAAGTGGAAACATTGTGTTTGGTGACAATGGAAAATGAGAAGTCCTTGGCTTGGGTAAAATTGCCATCTCAAATGACAATTCTATTTCCAATGTTTTACTTGTGAATTCGTTGAGATGCAATTTGTTGTCCGTCTCACAACTTTGTGAGATGGGTTACAATTGTCTCTTTACGGATAAGGGTGTGGAAGTCTATAGAAGGGAGGATTCCTCTATTGCATTTACAGGTCTAAAAGGGAAACTCTATCTAGTTGATTTCATATCAAATAGAGTAAATCCTGAGACTTGTTTAATGATAAAACTAGCATGGGTTGGCTATGGCATCACCAAATTGCCCATGTTGGGATGAGGAACTTGGCCAAACTTCAAAAAGGCGAACACATCCTTGGACCAACAAATGTTTCTTTTGAGAAAGATAGGATTTGTAGCACATGCTAAGCGGGAAAGCAAGTTTGAGCTAAACATCCCGTCAAGAATGTGGTGTCAACCGAAAGGCCATTGGAATTACTTCACATGGACATATTTGGACCCGTCGCTTACATGAGCATTGATGGTAACAAATATGATTTCATAATTATTGATGACTATTCTCGTTTCACTTGGGTATTCTTTTTGCGTGACAAGAGTGAAGTCCAAGGCATCTTCAAGAAGTTTGCAAGAAGAGTCTAAAATGAGTTTGATGTCAAGATCAAGAGAGTTAGGAGTGACAATGGGACGGAGTTCAAGAACGTCAACATTGAAGAGTTCCTTGATGAGGAAGAAATCAAGCATGAGTTTTTGGTTCCGTACACTCCACAACAAAATAGTGTTGTGGAGAGGAAGAACCAGACACTCATAGAAGCCACAAGAGCAATGTTGGATGAATACAAGACTCCAATCAACTATTGGGCGGAAGCGGTTCACACGGTGTGTCATGCTATCAACCGCCTCTATCTTCACAAGATGAGAGACAAGACCGCCTACAAACTTCTAACCGGTAAAAAGCCCAAGGTGCACTACTTTAGAGTTTTTGGATCTAAGTGTTTCATACTTAACAAGAAATCCAAAAGCTCAAAGTTTGCACCAAAGGTTAATAAAGGTTTCATGCTTGGTTATGCTACTAACGAACATGGATATCATGTTTTCAATAAAACCACTAGTTTGATTGAAATCACGGTAGACTTGACTTTTGATGAAACCGACGGCTCTCAAAAGGAACAAGTCAATGTTGAGATTGTAGGTAAAGAAGAAGCTCCACATCAAGCTATCAAGAAGCTTGCCTTTGGTGAGATAAAGCTCATCGAAGATGAAGATGAAGACCATGTTGTGCATGTTGATCATGATCCTACCATTCATCATGTTCCATCCTATGGGCATGGTGAAGCTTCCGCAATAAGAAACATTCAAGATGGAAGATCAAATGATGCACAAGGTCATTCTCATCAAGAAGGTGCCAACAATGTGCAAGCTCAACCTCAACTCAACAATGAAGAAAGAAGTGAAGACAACCCTCCACAAGCTCATGATTGTGATCCTCCAATCGATCATGACCATGATGATGAAGATGATGGCCCCATCCAAAGATCAACTCAAGTGCCACATCCTAGAGTGCATCAATCCATCAATCCATTCAATGAGACCATCCCGTTGATAACATATTAGGGAGCATACGACGAGGGGTAACTACACGTTCCCGTTTAGCAAATTTTTGTGAACCTTACTCATTTGTTTCTCCTTTGGAACCTAGCAAGGTGGAATAGGCACTTGAGTATGAGCATTGGATGATAGCCATGCAAGAGGAGTTGAACAAGTTCACTCGGAATGAAGTCTGGTCCTTGGTGGAAAGGCCCAAGCAAAATGTGATTGGAACCAAGTGGGTCTTCCGCAACAAACAAGATGAGCATGGTGTGGTGACAAGAAATAAGGCAAGGTTGGTGGCTTAAGGATTCACTCAAATTGAAGGCTTGGATTTTAGGGAGACCTATGCACCGGTGGCAAGGCTTGAATCCATTCGTATTCTATTAGCCTACGCCGCTCACCATGATTTCAAGTTATATCAAATAGATGTGAAGAGTGCATTTCTCAATGGCCCCCTATCCGAGTTGGTGTATGTAGAGCAACCACTGGGATTTGAAGACCCCAAGTATCCCAACCACGTCTACAAGCTCGACAAGGCGCTCTATGGGCTCAAACAAGCCCCTAGAGCTTGGTATGATTGCTTGAAGGATTTCCTACTCAAACAAGGGTTTAAGATAGGAAAGGCCAATCCTACTTTATTTATCCGCAAAGTTAATAATGATATCTTTGTTTGCCAAATATATGTCGATGACATAATATTTGGTAGTACTAATGTAGCTTTTTGTGAGGAATTTAGTAGGATTATGAGGAATAGGTTCGAGATGTCCATGATGGGAGAGTTGAAATTCTTCCTTGGATTTCAAATCAAGCAACTCAAGGATGGCACATTCATAAGTCAAACCAAGTACACCAACGACATGTTGAAGAAGTTTGACATGGACAAGGCCAAGCCCATCAAAACATCCATGCCAACCAATGGACATCTTAACCTTGATCAAGGAGGAAAGGACGTAGATCAGAAGGTATATCGCTCCATGATTGGATCCCTCCTTTACCTTTGTGCATCTAGGCCCGATATTATGCTTAGTGTGTGCATGTGTGCAAGATTTCAAGCTAATCCAAAAGAATGTCATTTGGTGGCTATTAAGAGAATTTTTCAGTATTTAGTGCACACTCCTAATCTTGGCTTGTGGTATCCTAAGGGCTCCACTTTCGAGTTACTTAGCTATTCTGATTCGGATTATGCCAGTTGCAAAGTAAACCAAAAGAGTACTACCAGGACTTGCCAATTTATTGGTAGGTCTTTGATGTCTTGGAGCTCTAAGAAGCAGAACACCGTAGCCTTATCAACTGCTAAAGCCGAGTATGTGGCGGCCGGTGCATGCTATGCCCAACTACTTTGGATGAAGCAAACCTCAAGGACTACAGATGTGAGTTAACCAAGATCCCTCTTTTGTGTGACAATGAGAATGCCAGTAAAATGGCAAACAATCCTATAAACCACTCTTGAACAAAGCACATAGACATCCGGCATCACTTTTTGAGAGACCATGAAGCAAAAGGAGATATCGCAATTCACTATGTGAGCACCAAAAAGCAACTAGCCAATATCTTCACAAAGCCCCTAGATGAGTCAAGATTTTGTGCTTTGAGGAGTGAGCTAAATATCATTGATTCTCATAACGTGGCATGATGTCTTGCACATACTTTGTTTGATCTAGATAGGAAGAAGAGTTTGTGAAAATATTGTATGTCACTTTCAAAATCTAATTTTATAATTTTCATGAGTGACTATCGCTATGTAATGGTTGAATGAAATCTAGTCACTTGTGAAAATGTGTGTGTCCATCATATTTTTGCCCCACATATAGTAGTGAGTACAGGTTTGAAATTGTTTCGGTCTTCCTGCGTCGGAAGTCCCGACGTTCGTCGAAACTTCCGACGTCCAGCAGTGACGCGTGCTTTGACTGCATTGGGTGTCAGCAGTGCTGACCTGCACTGGGGGTCCCGACATTGCTCTGCGTCACGCGCCTTGACCGCGTCCGGTGACAGCAGTGCTGACTCGGGCCGAGAGTCCCGACGTGGATCTGGCCGCGCAGTTTTGACCGCACGTCTTTACCCTTTCACCACCGCCGGGCCCGTTTTTTCACCCACGTTTTTTCACCATGTCGGCCTCTCTCCCCCCACCCGAACCCGTAGCCATCACCCCTGTGCCGTCCCCACGCGCGCTGCCGGGAGCTCCAGCCTCCCTACACGGCCCGCGGCCCCGCGTCCCGGTGTTGGAACTCCGATCGCGGTTGCGGGGTGCCCTAGGCTGTTCCCTCGGGACCCCCGATGCCCCCTGCTCCTCTTCGTCACCTGTTGGATCCTGCCGTCGCCGGTGTTCTATTCTTCCCCATCGGCGTCATGGCTCTTCTGGTGGTGCATCAGCTGTGGATCTGCTCGCTCTTGGTGCCCGTGCTGCGGCTTGCTTCCCCATTCTCTTCTTCCCCTTTGCTCAAGGTACTACCCGAGTGCCCTAACCTTCATGTCAATGTACCTTGAGATTTGCTTCTATTCCTCTTCCCCATCTCCTCTGCTATCCTCCTTGTGTGTGGATGAATGTCTCTAGGTGGGGAATGGTGCATGGATTTGTGACCTTGACGTTAGGAGTCCTGACCCACGCCGGCAGTGCTGACCGTCAGCACTTCTGACTTAGGCTAGGATTGCTGACACCTTGGTCAAACATCCATTCACCCTTCTTCACTCCAAGATGTTTGTTTGCATTCCTTCGCTTGATTCTTAGTTGCGCCACGCGTTTTTCTTCACAGTGATGGAAGGTGATAGTCCGTCGTGCCGCTCGGAGAAGAGTTCCAAGCTAAATCAAGATCGTGTTGCGTGGTCATCCGGCCACACCAAGGCCTCTTACCACCGTGTTGGTGCCGGTGGTCCCAGTCGAGCCGCTATCCATGCACGTGGTGGAGGGCAGTGATCGTCTACTACTGCCTCTTCACATCAAGCGCCTTTCTATGTTGGTGGTGATCCCATTGTTGATGCAGACAAAGAAGCTCTTGAGCGTGCCGGTAGCACCATTGCTATTCCAGTGCAGCAGCCCCCTTATTCTAGTCCGCAGCATCCTATCCATGAGCTTGCTCCATTTGATGCTCCTACTCCTCACGTGCGGGAGCCCGCGCTTGCTCCCAATCATGGTGGTTGGGCCCCTCCTCGTCCTGTCCACTACCGCCACAATGTCCAGGAGATCAGATCGCAGTGTAGCCGCAACTTGTATGCTGAGGTTGAGAAGGATCTTCACCTTGAGTATCGTTTCTAGCACCCTTTCCACTATGACTATTATGATACCATCCTCCACCGCATGTTTCTCAGGAAAGGGAATCCCCCGGTTGTTCAGATGAAGTGCATTACTAAATATTCACTCAAGATGTCATTCAAGGAGCAAGATCTAAAATACATGGTGACAGATTTGCGCAACATGGATCTCATTTCCTTGATGGAGTTCTAGAAGCATTGGAATAATGAGATTATTCTGCAGTTTTATGCTTCCTATCACCATGAGAAGGACACCAATGGTGCTATTGACATCATTCACTAGACCATAGAGGGTTAGCACTACAAGGTGGATTTCGTTACCTTCTCTCGCTTGCTTAGTTTCAATGGCCATGATCATCGTGGTGCTGAGCTTTCTGACTACGACGATGTTGATATGGATGATTACTAGCACATGTACCTTGATGGATTTCCAGCAGATGGTCAGATAGTTTATCTGAAGCCCTATTACTATGTTCTTAACAACATCTTGAGGCAGATCTTGTATCTAAAGGAAGGGGACTCTACTTATCTCAGGGACTCTTAGAAGGTCCTTAATCGGTTTGGTGATGATTTCTAGAAGTTTTCAATCAGCAAGTACATTTGGAACAAGATTCACGATGTTCCTGAGGATCCGATCAAGAACCTTCCATATGCTCCTTACATCATGCACGTCATTGAGCAAGTGTCTGACATTCGCTTCCCTTCTGATGGTGCTAATCACAAGCTTCTCGAGCTCGCCAATAAGACGTCTATTACAGCTACAAGGGCACTCACGAAGAAGGTTGATGAAGCAAAAAGCAAGGGCAAGGGTGCTTCAACCTCCCATCCCCATTGTGGTGGCTCTTCACCTCCTGCTATTTTTTGGTCTACTAGTTCTGAGCCCCTCATCTCTTCCTCCTCCGGCAAGAGCAAGAAGCCTAGCAAGTTCAAGTTTCTCATGAACTACATGTTTGGACAGTATTGTGCTAGTGCTCAAAGAGAGCATGACATGCAAGAGAGACTTTATCGGATGAAGCAGCGGGCTAGTATTGTGTCTTCTCCTCCATCGGCGTATGTGCCACCCCGTGACCCTATGAAGCTATATGGTGAGGCTTGTCATGCTTATGCAGATGAGGGTATTCCCGCCGTCATGGAAAGACCACGGCTGCCCCTGAGGACGAGGAGTACCACGAGGAAGATGACAATGACAATGACGACGACGACGATGATGGAGATGATGAGGACTACAACATCGAGTAGTTGTTTCTTCTTCACGGCATACCCCTTTTGGCACTTGGTGACAAAGGGGGAGTGTTAGGCTTTGATCTTTATGTAATAAGCTAGTTCGTCGCTTAGTGGTTGTGAGACTTTAAAACTTTTAGACTTGTATGAACTATGTGGTGTGATGGCAACTATGTGGTGGACAACTATATATTTGTGTGTAATGGATGATTGTAGGATAAGTAATGCTTATCTAGTTAGCTTATTAGCTATCATGCTTGTCTTGTGATGATGTATGATATTTTTGGATGGCCATGTGTTGCCTTAAAGTTTACTTTGAGATCTTAGCCATCATGTTCTCTTTATTTGTTGAAGTGAATATATCATGTCATATTGCATTTCTTTTCATGAATATATTTACTTGTTCACACACACTTGTTGCACCCCACGGATTGCAAAATTTAGGGGGAGCTTTTGTCTTGATATATGCAAATGATGGATAAATGATCATTATTGAAATTCAAGTTCATGCATACATCAAGGGGGAGCTCTTCATAAATTTTGGGGTTCAAAATCTTTAAATTCCTACATTTTTATGAAAGCCTAAGTTGGTTGTCATCAATTAACAAAAAGGGAGAGATTGAAAGTGCATTTGCCCCCCTATGTGGGTTTTGGTGTATTGATGACATCCAAATTAGGGACTAATACGATCTTAATGAGATATGTTGCAGTAATTAGTACCATAAAAGATTCAAAGAGTTGATAAAGATAAAATGGTATCCCTAAATTCTTAAAGTTGAAAAAGGCGTAGAACTCAAAGCGGAGCTTTAAAGTTAATTCTTTTGACTTTGGGTTTAGGTATGCCGTACTATAAAGAGAGATGCAAAACTTAGTTGGTCTGAGAAAGATAGAGTGCTCAAGTATTAAAACTAAATCATAAGAGAGACACTCTAGCACTCTACGAGCACGTAGAACAAATTTGAGATTGTTAGTGTCGGAAGTTTCGACATGAGTCGGAACTCCCGATGGGTTGCGCAGAGGCCTTGACCTCGAGTGACCTTTGTGGTTGCTTTGAGAGAGGCAAAGAGGTGAAAGAGACTCCGACCTTTGTGGTTACCTCAACAACGAGGACGTAGGAGCTCCTTAGTGGGGTTGCCGAACCTCAGAATAAATCTTTGTGTCCCGCATGCTTGTTGTTGTTATTATGATTCTCTCGATATTACTTGTACTTGTTTGTCTCTCTCTCCCAACCTCTCTCTTAGGCCTTGGGCTTGATCTACGATTTGGAGGCTTCTCCGTATCAAGGAAGTGGTCTAACATCTTCCCCTTATCACTAGGAAGTGGTGTTGTAAGTTATTGGCCTCACAAAGTTCATTTGAGCACTTGTAGTTCATTTCCCGTAGTCGTCGGAACTTCTGACAGTTTGCGCCAGAATTTCTGACGACGTCGGGAGTTCCGACCCAAACTGTCAGGACTTCCGACAGTTGCTGACAAGTGACTTTGAGTTTGGTGTAGAAATTTTTAGATACGCCTATTCACTCCCCCTCTAGGTATTGTTTAGATCCTTTCACACTCAACAAGAAGGGTAAAGTTAAATGTGCCTTTGAGGGCATGTGCTCGTACCACACCTACCCTTAGATTCGCATTGAGAAGTGTGCGCACACACATCTCAATGCGAATCTACATCGATATATATGTGTGCACACTTCTCAGCCCGTTCTTTCCTTTCCTTCCTAGCTTTGAGTGCAGCTTTGGATCCAATACATCATGGCGGAGCCGTCAAGGTCGTGGATTTGGATCGATTTTGGTTTTATAGGTTCTTTCCATTCTCTTGATCAATAATTCACTTATAGAAAGTAGAAAGACTCTTATTTCGAAGATCCATATCTAATCCCATTTCGTTCGTAGCGACCGCACCCAACAAGAAGCAATAAGTAGGCAGATAGCATGCAAGCCGGCTGTGTATGGGCTGTAGGTCATCTGCGTGGAGGGCGTCATGCTGCGAATGCCACCAGGTCACTACGCGGCGTCACCTTGGTGTTTGGCATGGCAGCGACGGCGAGCAGCTGCACAGCAGTGCTGCCGATGACGGCGAGGGTGGTAGCGGGCGTGGCGGGGTCGGCACTGTCGGCGTTCAGTTTCCCGAGGCTGCCCGTCATTTTGCGCTGCCACCGCCGCTCGCCCGACCTGTCAGGATGTTCTGGTCGGCGAATGCGATGCACCCGAGCGAACAGCGGCCGCATGTACTCTCCAGCACGAACACGCCCGTGACTCCTTGTCCGTGCGTACCAGTTCTGAAATTTCCAGTGGATTACAATATTCTCCTTGTCCTAGTCATGTGGAGGTACAGCGAGGCGACTCTTGAACGTCTGAAATCTCTGCTCGCAATCCAGGACGGTCCAAGGTAGTTAGAAGGAGAGGAAATAACCAATTACCAGTATACCCTCAAGAATAAATTTAAAATTTTACAAATAATCTTCCTAAATTAAATAGTCAGCCAATAAAAAAAGAAAGTACGTAGAAGTACCATGGTACTTTTCTAACAATCGTAAAATTTCTCTATCATTTGTTCATGACAGTGAACCGAATAAAATGAACTCAACTAAAGATTAACCCATCTAAATCCCTCAACACATGGCCCAATCTGATCCTAGACATAGCAAATCCCAAGAATGAGACACAGTCAACATCAGAGAAGGAAGCCCTCTATGGTTCACCTCGCATTGGAGTTTCAGCTGAACTGACAAAAATAGGCTAAGTTCATAGGTATGTAAACACGATTTGGTAATCAATTTTTCCTTTCCTGGAGAATAAACTAATCAAAGCACAGAATGACAAGGTAGATTTGGTTAAATTAGCACAGCTACCATGTAGCAGACATTGTATATCACTGCTCCATGGCGATTTTTTTTACATTAAATCTCAAGTGAGTAGATCTAAAATCGCAGATTCACTGGCAAAAATTGAAGGCTAGCAGGAAAGGGTAGCTCGGGTAGATCTTTTGCCTTGTAAAATAATGTTTTCCAACCTTGCTAAGACATACTAAGACTCTGGTTTCCTAGTCATAGAAACATACCGAGTTCAATTTGATCAGATGGAATCATGAAGTTGGTGTAACATATACTAAGACTCTGGTTTCCTAGTCATGGACACATAGCATTTAATAAAGTTCAACAACAATAATAGTCAAATAACCTGTTGCATTATCAACCATATTGATAAATAATGTCTAGAATTTTTGATGCAAATGAGCAGATTATTAGTTACCTGGCATAAATCATGTCGAAGTAGACAACAAAACCTGCAGTAGACAAGAATCGAAAGGTCAGCACTTGATCGTGGCAATCATCATCATCAAGAATCAAATCAACTCACTTGCTGCGAGACAGATCTGTAGCATGAGTCACTTGCTGCTGAGCCCCGGCGTCCTCGATCTGCAGGTCAACCAACAGCGCCTGCATCACCCACATTCTATTTGGCCTGCACGGCACATGAACCTCATCTCCCACAACTAATAAAAAGAACAAAAGGAGACAATTGTTTGGTGCGGTAATTTTTCTTTGGTGTTACCACCATCTGCGTGCGACGAAACGATGCGTCGACAGGTGGGACCAATCTTGCGATCCATCCCCACCGCGATCCCGCTCTAATCATAACTCCCTCACGCGCACGCCCACGCAGCCGCCTTCTCTCCCACGCTGCCTCCTCCTCGCACACGCCGTTGCGCTGACCCACGCCTCCCTCCCTGCTGTGAAGCCGCTCGCCGTTTGCACCGTCGTCCTTGCCCATCCCCGATCCACGACTGATGGATCGCCGAGAAGACCATTCAGTGGCCTCGCCGAGAAGGAGAATGACCCGCGCCGTCGACCTCCCCGTTTGCGCCCGTACAGTCGTCCTTGTTTTGCTCCGATCGCGCGCCCACGAGCAGATCCAGCTCCATGTACGCTTGTGCCTATCCGTCTTCTCGATCCTGTTTCTATGCTCCACCTCCTCCTGCCTCGATCTCTTCGCCGCGAGCGCTGGGGTTACTTGTGGCTCTAGATCTAACCGGTGTTTACTCTCCTCGTGTCATTTACAGGAGGAGACGCTTGACGACTTCGCCGACAGTGGCGACTGGCGTCGATGACCTGGTGGTATGGCTACTGCTGATCGAGAAGTACACGATGCATATCTCTAGGTCCAACGGCCTCCTCAGCCGCCTGTCGCTGCAGGAGCACCGCTTCGCCAAGAGGTACCTTCCGACTGCGCTCGTGCGTCTGCAGCAGTTGCCACATTAGTTTATGTTGGCAGTGTTGCCTTATGAAAATAACCGTGGTTCTGATGGGGATGGATTTCTCATGTCTGCTCTGTCAGAAGTTGCGCTGAGATCATGGAGAAGCATCTGGAGGAGTAGTTGTTGTCTAGGCTCCTATGCGGCTATGATTCGGTTAACCAGGCAGTCATTGTCCAGCACTGAGGATGACATGGGTATATATTCCCGCCACTTCATCTCCCAAATTACCGTGTTCCTTGTTCCTTCCTACTATTACTGCTATACCATTCTTGTCGAGTTCTTGCTATACGCAGCTTCAATAAAGTGTGTGTATGGTCGGTAGAAATTTTTGCCATTTCAATTTCAAGTGCGCAGCCTGGCATGTATCCTTGGGGACTCTGATCGTTAGTTGTGCTCAAAAGTCTAAGTTACTACGTAATAAAATTTAGTTGTCAAATTAATCAGGCTGTCAAATTATAAAGAACATATTTGTGGCCATATGTGCAAGTGTAATTTTATCTGTGCAAGTTGTCAATTTGTCTGTGTAATCTAAATTAGGGTACCGTACATAGGTTAGGAAATTAGTTGCAGAAAAATTATATATTCCAATCTGAATGTTGTTTGCCTACGTGTTCACTTGAGACATGTGAGAATTATACACAATGTTGTCTCTGGGCAATTGTTGTGTTTAACTGTATGCTCTTGCTTGCTGAGTGAGTCTCAATAGACAATGAATTTTCTGTGTACCCAATAATTCAAACTGCATGATTTTGGCTTTGCCATCATATATAATGTGTATCTTATAAATTCTTAACATTTTCTAGGGAAGTAACTGAGCATTTGATGAACTTGTTGGGACAGAAATTTTGTAAAGCATGTCTCTTGCTGGATGGTAAAAATAGAGGCTTGCTGAAACTAGGCATTATTGGAAGGACCAAAGTGCCTGATCCTATTTTTACAGGAATTATTCGAAAGACCAGCACAATCATGGAGTGTTTGCACCGGATTGTAGGGATTGTATAGATAAATAATGTGTCTTGGGTATGGTTCCATATGTTATTTGTCTAATATGCCTTGCGCCAGTGTCATTTCATAAAAAAAAATGGAGTCCTAATCTGGTTGTATTTGTAAAACAATGAACTTTCAGTGCTCAGTTCAGTGCTACGAAAACAACGAACTTCCAGGTGGTCTAGGCCATAAAAAAACTCACTGTTTCTGCAGTTTCGGTGCTCTCCTGAACTTAGGCTACTACTTTTTTTTTACAATTTCATTATTTTCATTATGCTTATAACAACTAGACGTAGAAGTGCTTTTTAATCGGTGTGCTGTGTTTTTCTTGTTCCATTTCATTCGGCAAACAACTGCACAACTGCTTCTGAGGAGAGACTTGGGCAATTCATCCAGAAGTTGAAAAAGGTGTTAATCCTAAGCAGTGGAGATTTGGAAATTTTCAACGCATGTTATGCCCACAGGTATGGAGCATCTGTTCTTTACAACCTTGTTCTGCTGCTTTCAGTTTAGTGTCTTTTTCATGAATTATATCTAGCTTTACAAACAAGCAGTCTAATTGATTTAAGACATGAATGATAAGAAATTGCTCCCAAGAAGTGACGCATCCCTAAATCATCCATTCAAATTGACTTGATTCAAGATAACATTGCAAGTTACTGTTGTATCATTTCTTTTTAGTGATCCATTGCATTTCGGATCGGTGAGCTATCTAGCGACAAATAATGAACTATAACTTACATCGGCCCTCTTGTTGCTTGTCACGCTGGACAAGACCAGCAGCTGGAGGTGGGAGTTCATTAGGGGAGTCTGATTAGACAGGAGATATTTAGCTAGAGGAGGATAGAGATTTAGATTTTATTTGTTTCATGAGCTTTTCTGAAATAGATCTACATGTCCTCTGCTTGGTGGGGTTGCAGGTGAGGAAGCACGCGATCCGGACGGCGCACTAGAACATCGACAGTACCATCAAGGCCACCAACAACATCCTCTCCCAATGGCTAGCTGAACTCATTGCATTGAGAATATAGTAATATTGCAAGTTACTGTTGTTGGCTTACTCAGGCTTCAAGTGCAAATGTTGCAATTTTGCATCTTCACTTAGCTTCTGTGATTTTGGGCATTGTGGTTTAGGCTTCGTTGTATGTCTATGTGACAAAAAAATAGCTCTCTCTCTCTCTCTCTCTACAAGAACCTTGTATCTCATTCTATGCTTGATATCACGATATTCATTGCCTTTTGATTGTTTGACTTGCATTATGAAATATCCTATAGTGTTAGCACGGACAAGATTTCTACCACGAGCTTGGTTGCTTGATTTAATTTATATGATGATCAAATTGTTCAAAGCAATGTTGTTGCTTTTTGCTTCACTATTTTTCACAAAATTAAGTATGGTAAATATCTTCTAAGAATGAGATGTTTATAGGAAACTGTCGAATCTTGGTTGCATTCCGGCCCAACACTCAAATGTTACCATCGAGTTCACAATTATTGTCGCCATTATCTTCTCTCTTATAAAGGAACACTTAAAACTATCCTACATACACCTCAAAAATTATCCACCGTTGAGATGCCCCAACCACTATACACCAAAAAAAATTGTACCTAGGATTCCAACATTATTAAAATCTAAGGCTCATAATCCTCTCTTATAGGCTTTAACTTGATCCGATGAATCCCTCTTCCATCTGAAAAAAAAACTCTACACCTGCATCTACCCGACAACACGATTTATTTTATCCACGTGCATCTTGGATCACAAATTCTTGATCTAAACTCTGTCATGGCATAAAAAATTGCAATAAAAACTTAAAAAATAAGTTGTAACAATATTGGTTATTAGTATCCAAAACAAAAAAAAAACATTTAGATTTTTCATATATACCTCGCATTGGAGTTTCAGCTAAACTGACAAAAATAGGCTAAGTTCATAGGTATGTAAACACGATTTGGTAATCATTTTTTCCTTTCCTGGAGAATAAACTAATCAAAGCACAGAATCACAAGGTAGATTTGGTTAAATTAGCACAGCTACCATGTAGCAGACATTGTATATCACTGCTCCATGGCGAGTTTTTTTTTTACATTAAGGCAGTGTTTAGTTGCTTCAAAATTCCAAAAATTTTACAAGATTTTTCGTCACATCAAATCTTTGGACGCATGTATGGAGCATTAAATATAGGTAAAAAAATAACTAATTGCACAGTTTGTCTGTAAATGTCGAGACGAATCTTTTAAGCCTAGTTAGTCTATGATTGGATAAATTTTACCAAATAACAACGAAAAGTGTTATAGGAACTTTACACACACTTTACAACCATCTAAACACACCCTAAATCTCAACTGAGTAGATCTAAAATCGCAGATTCACTGGCAAAAATTGAAGGCTAGCAGGAAAGGGTAGCTCGGGTAGATCTTTTGCCTTGTAAAATAATGTTTTCCAACCTTGCTAAGACATACTAAGACTCTGGTTTCCTAGTCACACAAACATACCGAGTTCAATTTGATCAGATGGAATCATGAAGTTGGTGTGTAGATTTTTATTATTCTTTGAAACCTCACACATAGCATTTAATAAAGTTCAACAACAATAATAGACAAATAACCTGTTGCATTATCAACCATATTGATAAATAATGTCTAGAATTTTCGATGCAAATGAGCAGATTATTAATTACCTGGCACAAATCATGTCGAAGTAGACAACAAAACCTGCAGTAGACAAGAATCGAAAGGTCAGCACTTGATCGTGCCAATCATCATCATCAAGAATCAAATCAACTCACTTGCTGCGAGATGTCGATCTGTAGCATGAGTCACTTGCTGCTGAGCCCCAGCATCCTCGATCTGCAGGTCAACCACTAACAGCGCCTGTGTCACCCCCATTCTATTCGGCCTGCACGGCACACGAACCTCATCCAGTAAAAAAGGAGAACATACTGGCGATCGAAGAGGAAGCAGTCGGCCTGGCACAACTTGGCGCGGAAGGCCTCGATGACGGACGGGAAGCCGATGCCGCCGCGGCAAGGCGGCCCTGATGGGGACGCAGTGCGCGGACATGGTGCCGAGCCTGGAGATTGATGGATCCACCTAACATGAAACGACTGAGTAGGGACCGGCTTCGGTTCTCATCGATGGCGTGGTACACGAACTCCATATATTGCTTTTGAAGGCTTTTTGATGAATTTTTTTCTCAAAACAGGTCTTGTTCCGGGTCTTCCAAATCGCCTAACATATTGCAGCAATCCCCCAGGGATAAAATTTCTTGCCATAAGGAAGCCAGACTTCACACCACTGCCAATTTTGATTCAACCTGCTAGGAATGTTATTACTTATTAGCACCAAAGCACTTTGCCACAATAGACCACCTACCAGCCAGCAGTACTTTTCTCTCACATCAATTCAGCACCAGCCACCAACAACCTACCAGTCAACAGTATTTAGCTCTCAGTCCACCCATATAGTAGTTAGCTCTTCACTGTTAATATATGGTCCACTTGTCTGTCTCACAGATTTTCTTGATTCTTGTGCCCAAGTCGGTTGTAAGCTTGTCGGACACCGACTTGGGGATGGCGTCCACGAACCGCAGCCGCCGAAGCTTCTTGCACGACGCCACGCGCCCCGGCCCCGCCACGTACGCCATCATGTCCGCCTCGTTCTCCGCCGCACCACGCACGACGCCGGGATCTCACCGGCCCCCACGTCCGGCAGTCGGCATGCATGGCATCCATTATGGCCTTGTTCACTTCCCATCCCAACCCAAAATATTTCCTCTTTCACCCATCACATCAAATCTTTCGACGCATACATGGAGCATTAAATGTATGTAAAAAAGATAACTAATTGCATAGTTTGTCTGTAAATGTCGGGACGAATCTTTTGAGCCTAGTTAGTCCATGATTGAACAAATTTTGCCAAATAACAACGAAAGATGCTACAGTAACTTTTCACCTACTTTTCGCGAAGTGAACACACCCTATACTAGGCGCCGTTTAGATGCCAAAAATTTTGCCAAAATTTTCAGATTTCCCGTCACATCGAATCTTTGAACACATGCATGAAGCATTAAATATAGATAAAAAATAAAACTAATTACACAGTTTAGACGAAATGGACGAGACAAATCTTTTAAGCCTAATTAGACCATGATTGGATAATATTTACCAAATAACAACGAAACTGCTACAGTAGCGTTTCGCCAAAAATTTTGCCATCTAAACAGCCCCTAGTATTGCCGCAGCACAGGAATAGGAAACACACACAAACACGGATGGGAATATTGGCTTACCCGAAGACGGCGGCATCTTTGGGGCTGTTTAGTTGGCAAATTTTTTTGGCGAAACGCTACTGTAGCAGTTTCGTTGTTATTTGGTAAATATTGTCCAATCATGGTCTAATTAGGCTTAAAAAATTTGTCTCGTCCATTTCGTCTAAACTGTGTAATTAGTTTTATTTTTTATCTATATTTAATGCTTCATGCATATGTTCAAAGATTCGATGTGACGGGAATCTGCATCTAAACGGTGCCTTTGACTGACGGACAGGTCGAGTGCAGTAACCTCACGTCACACCAGACCTGAGAGCGACGCCGGACAAGTCGAGCTCGTCGGCCACGGGGCTCTTCACCACCGTCGTGCCGGACGAGTAGGGACCACCGTCGTGCCGGACGAGTAGGGCCTTGTTCATTTCCCCATGCCAACCCAAAATATTTCCTCTTCCACCCATCACATCGAATCTTTCGACGTATGCATGGAGCATTAAATGTAAGTAAAAAAGATAACTAATTGCATAGTTTGTCTGTAAATGTCAGGATAAATCTTTTGAGCCTAGTTAATCTATGATTATACAAATTTTGCTAAGGGTGTGTTCACTTTGCGAAAAGTAGATGAAAAGTTACTGTAGTATCTTTCGTTGTTATTTGGCAAAATTTGTCCAATTATGGACTAACTAGGCTCAAAAGATTCGTCCCGACATTTACAGACAAACTATGCAATTAGTTATCTTTTTTACCTATATTTAATGCTCCATGCATGCGTCGAAAGATTTGACGTGATGGGTGGAAGAGAAAATATTTTGGGTTGGGATGAGGAAGTGAACAAGGCCCAAATAATAACGAAAGATACTACAGTAACTTTTCATCTATTTTTCACAAAGTGAACACACCCTAGGTCAGGTCGGACTGCGCATGGATCGGATGAGAGCCCTGTTTAGTTCCTAAAAAATTTTGCAAAATTTTTCAGATTCCCCGTCACATCGAATCTTTGGATACATGTATGAAGCATTAAATATAGATAAAAAATAAAACTAATTACACAATTTAGACGAAATGGACCAGACAAATCTTTTAAGCCTAATTAGACCATGATTGGACAATATTTACCAAATAACAACAAAAACGCTACAGTATTCATTTTGCAAAAAAAAAATTGCATCTAAACCGGGCCTTACATGGAGGAAAGGAATAGACTACAGAAATTGAGTAAACGATGGAACAGATACAGGGGAGAAGGGCAGATGACAGAGAACAATAAATGAACCTCCAGCTGCCGCAATAAATTTGCGCTTGTTTAGATGCATCCTAAAAGTTAGAATTTTTTCTCTCTCTCCATCATATCAATCTTTGGACGTATGCATGCAATATTAAATATAGGTAAAAAAATAACTAATTACACAGTTTAGTTGGAAATCACGAGATGAATCTTTTGAGCCTAGTTGGTCCACGATTGGACAATATTTGTCAAATAAGACGAAAGTGATACTATTCATCGGGTTAGAATTTTTTGCAATCTAAACAAGCCCTTGATGGTCGGTGGAAATCCACGTGGCTTCCAGCGTGTCCTCATAATGCTTTAAGGGGGTGTTTGGTTTTAGGAGTTAAAGTTTAACTCGCACGGTAGCACTTTCGTCTTATTTAACAAAAAATTTTCAATCATAGAGTAATTAGGCTTAATAGATTTGTCTCGTGAAAAACCCCTAAACTGTGTCAACATGCATATAATTAGTCTATATTTAGTACTTTATATATGTGTCGCAACATTCGATGTGATAGGAGTTAAAATTTAACTCCTCATCCGCAAGAGTCCTAGCTAATTGCTAGCTAGGAGCCATCCACCTCAGCACTAAATAGCTAGCAGTACGTACAACCATCTATATACTATTTGTTATTTTTAGTACTTTCATGCACAGAGAGAACGGATGTGCTGTGAACATTATCTTTGTGCCTCTCTATATGGAGAACAACACTAAACATCTCATCTGAAGAAACATGTCATCTCAGTATAACCAACTGGTAGCAACCATGATAACATGGACAAGCTTTTGAGCGCAACAATAAAATAAAATGTCCATATGTTACTACATGATGAACTGATAAACATGACTCAAGCCATTTCATTACATGACCAACTAAAGATAAGCAACTAGGACAACCAAAGGTTTTAAACATGGAAATAAAATAGAATGTCCATATGTTATTACTACATAATGCACTAATTGATAACCATGATGATGAGGACATGGCACCTTCGGATACGAACAATGATTATAAGGTGCGCTCGTTCCTAAATTTGCATAGTGGCTTTGGTTATAATTCACTTGGTTCCACATGTACATGTCACTATTTGATTGTAGGTTCAAATGTGTTTCATAATGGAAGTTCATCAAAGTTGAACTTTCGGTTCGTCGGCAGCCCGACAGTGCCTCGTTGGGAAGGCCATAACTCATCCATCCGGAGTGCGATCGAGGTCAATGAGCACTTGATGGAAAGCTTGTTTGATAAGCTTTCAAATAGATCTGATCCCATCCCAATATCACGTCGGCAAGGCCTCCAAATCACCAATATATTCTGTCGCTATTTCTGGCGAGAGCTACACTGTCGTCATAGGCTTGTTAGACATCCTTAGAACCCAGGCCCAAGTTGGAGCACGCCCCAAGAAGATGGAGAACACCTAAGAGATGGCCTTGGACGTACACCTCCTTGGCCACCACCTTAGGAGGCCAGCAAGGACGTCCAAGCCAAGTCAGAGGCCCAGTCCAATCCGAGTTCGAGTCTGCCTCGGCCATCAGGACCAGTTTGCAATAAAACGGACGTCCAGGACGCATCCGAACTCCGTTTTTGATGATCCACATATGGATGGAAAGATAATTTAATAAGGAAGCCAATACAAGTGGTTTCACATCAAAAGCTCTTCGGAATCAACGGGAATCGTCAAAACAAATCAGCGTCTAGAATCTGACAGGGTGCTGCGACACCTTCTTTTGGGCCGTTGGGCCTTGTAACTTGTTGGAACACATTTAGGACATGAAGAGGGATCCTTGGACGTCCCTTAGGCTATATAATTAGTAGCCACCACCTACTTTAGGGTTTGGGTTTTGCTTAGATAATTCTATCAAGAAACAGTTTCGCCGTTCTTCGGTTTGTGAGACCCCAACTTGTGAGATTAATCATACATCTGCAATTTGGTTGTGATCTTTCTTGTTCTTGCTTGTGTTCTTCGTTGCGTAGGCAGGGATTAGCCTTCTTGGCGAGGTCAACCTGGTCCGTGACTCGGTTGATAACCGGAGGAGCTGTGGTGCTAAGATTGCAGGGTTCGATCTTTCGATCTGAAGCCGGATCGGTGTGTCATTCTCCGCCACAACGATAATTACCATCACCTGACAGAAGATTGGGACCCCGTCTCCATTACTTGACTCCAGCCATACATGTTTATTTCAAGCCACAAAAGCAAACTGAACAGCTAACTGCATCGTTGAGGAAGAAGCACCAAAATCCAAAAGTCAACCTCCATGATAGCCTGCTAGAAATGCTAATCAACCGCATACCAATGATTCTGGAAAAAGAAAACAAGCAGTAAGTCAACTTACTCAATATAATTAACAGTGCCAATAAGAAAAAGAAATTCATGACAGATTTTACGTGAGGTTATTATCAAAAAAATTACTAGTGGGGAGCCCTATGGCCAAAACACTGCCAAATGTGCTCAATTAAATCATCTTTAAGTTAAGTGTGGATAGAGTGAGCACGGATAGCAGAATTTTTACGTCGAACATCATTGAAGCATGGGTTACTGTTTGTGGCCTTTTGCACTTCAGGAGGAAGAACAATTGATTCTCCAGGAATTGCATTCAGATCAATAGACTCCTTAGCCATTTCTCCCTCATCTTCCACTATCATGTTGTGGAGAATAACACAAGCTTTCATGATCAGTCCAATAATCCTTGTGCTCCAAGATCATGCTGGACGACGCACAATGTTGAAGCGAGCTTGCAGAACGCCAAAAGCACGCTCCACATCTTTCCTTGCACCTTCTTGTTCTGTTGCATACACCTTGTGCTTGTCTAGTTGAGGTGAATTTATAGACTCCACAAAGGCTGCCCATTCTGGGTAAATTCCATCGGCTAGGTAATAACCAGTGTTGTATTGCCTACCATTGACAGAAAACTAAACCCGAGGAGCTTCACCCTTTATCGCCTCAAGAAATAAAGGGGACTGATTGTGCACGTTGATGTCATTATTAGACCCAGCAACACCAAAGAATGCATTCCAAATATGGAGGTCATGTGAAGCTACCGCTTCAAGGATCATGGTTGGGAATCCATAGCGACCAGTGGTATATTGCCCCTTCCATGCTGTTGGACAATTTTCCCATCGCCAATGCATGTAGTCAATACTACCCAACATTCTAGGGAATCCACGAGACTCTCCAACTTGGAGCAGACGCTCCATGTCTTCAGCTGTAGGGCGTCGAAGGTGTGGTGGCAGGGCCATCTCTCGCTTCCGGCGGCTCATCACAGCAGCAACAAGGATCTTGCGGGCCAGAACTGAATCAAAAGAGTCAAGCATAGGAGCTAGATTGTGGAATAAGATAGATGGGAAGATATGACGGAAAAGAAGAGGAACGAACCATGCTTTTGATGGCTCCAGAACTAAATCGGAAGAGCAAGGGCGGGAGAAGTTGGATTGTGGGAGGATTTTCACGCGCAGTGACGCGAGAGAGAAAATGGATTCACGCGCAGCGGATGGGGGAGAAGGATTCCCGTGCAGGGGACGGGGGAGGAGAGGGTTGCACGCAACGGATCTGAAAACGCTAGAAGAATAGCTAGCAGATGGCGATGAAGCTAGCAATTTGGCGCATCGTTGCCGTGTGAGCTGAGCGACGAGCAAGTCGCTGGCTCAAATATTTTTGCATCTTCTCTTTCCTCCACATAGGATACATGCTGAGCTGTACACTCAAATAGCTAGCTGACTCAGTACCATTGCGGACGCCCTAAGAGCAGCTCCAGTGTGGGTTTAAAAGCCAACCATGGACTGTTTAGATCAAACCATCAACATTGGAACAGTCGAACCGAGGTTGTCAGTGTTAAAATCGGACCTTGCAGAGTAAAGTTTTCCAAACGGGCCGCGTGAAATAGGCTGGCCCGAGCTCGGTGCTAAAAACATGGTCCTAACCTGGCCCTGGCCTGCCCCAGCCGTGCCCGTGCCTAGGCCGAGGAGGTGGCCCGTAGTGCCAGCCCAGGCACGGCCCGTTCCAACGGGCGGCACGGTGCCAGCACGGCTTCCGGCCGTTGGATTGGGGTGGCGGGGGGAGAGCCGTTGGATTGGGGAGGAGGGGGTATATAAGCAAGCCACCGCGGGTCGCGGCCTCCTCCACTCTCCCAACCCTAATCCCCTCCACTCGACCCGTCATCTCCCTCGCGCCGCTCCTCTCTCGCTTGTCTGCTCTCGCCAGCTCGCCGTCGCTCCTCGCTCTTGCCTGCTCGCCGTCGCTCCTCGCTCTCGCTCGCTCGCCTGCAATCGACTCGTTCCCCTGCTCCGCCGTGTCCATGGCGTTCTCCGGTGGGTAAGGGGACATAAGATCCAGTGGGTTCCGCCCTCAATCTCCCTGGTTTCCCTTCCCTCTCTGCCCTCAATTCCCTCTTCTCTCTCAGATGTGGTGGTTCCCGCCCTCAATCTCTATCTGTTCTCTTGTTCTTCATCCCTGAGAGTCGATTGAGATTCGTTCTTGGCATCCTCGACTCCTCTCCGTCTTCTGTCCGTCGTTCTCATCGCCGGCCGCCGCCACCTCCGGGGCTCTGGTCTCCGTTGAGGTACCGGGGGTGTGCATCCCGTCGTCGTTTCTGGCGCTCCGGCTCCAGAGGTAAGTGCTAACCCTAACCCTAATCCCCTCCATCTTCTGTCCATCGTTCTCATCGATGCCTAATCCCTAACCCTATTTCTGTTCTTGAATGATGCAGCCATCGAGGAACCAGAGACGGCTAGGGCTAGTATGGCCCCATGCGCAGGCGTCCACGATGAAGGGGAGTTTGATCACTCGCAGAACGACGAGCTGTGGATGTGCGGGTTAACCGGGGATGATGAAGAGGACAATGTCCGCGATGACTGCACCGAGCTATTTGGCCGGTCTGCTGCTGATGCCCATCCCTGTGACCAAGATGCGGTCCCAGTGGATGTGGATGCGGCCGATCCCGATGGCGACGATGCTGAGGGTGACAGTGAGGTAGCAGGCTCTAATCGGCCTTCTACCTCTGCTGTCTAGGATGATTTTGACAAGCTTTTCAACAAGGTGCCAGGTAAGAAAAATCTCGTCAGGTATGCTGCTATTTGCAAACACTGCAAGAAGCAATACTCTGCTTATTCTGCTAATGGAACTGGGCATCTTACTCGACATCTTAAGGTTTGTGTTCAGCGTCGTGACAAATGTCGCATGTCTCAAACTCATATTGGTTTTAATCATGATGGAACTGTTAGAAGCTGGAGTTACAATTCTGATCTTGCTCGTGTTGAGCTTGTTCGTATGCTTGCTAGGCTAGATTTGCCCTTAATGATTGGTGAAACAGAAGCATTTAAAGAGTACATTAAAAAGGCTCATAATCCTGCTTTTAATCATGTGTCTAAGCAAACAACTGGTAGAGATCTATTTAAGTACTTTAATGCCCAACGCGAAAAGTTGATTGCTTGTTTGTAAGATAATGTTGTATCATCTGTTGCTGTTACCTCTGACATTTGGTCTGGAAAGGCCAAAGAAGATTATCTGTCTGTTGTGGCTCATTTCATTAATGCTGATTGGCAATTAGAGAAAAGAGTGCTTGGTTTAAGGTTGATTGATGTCTCACATAATGCTGATAACATTGCTGAGCGTGTTAAATCTGTCCTTGCTGAGTATGGTATACTTAACAAGGTTTTCTCTGTGACTTTGGATAATGCATCTGCCAATAAAAATACAATGGATAAACTGAAACCTATACTGAAAGAGTATTTAGGTGTTGATCTGTTTTTGCATCAAAGATGTGCTTGTCATATTATCAACCTGATTGTTAAGGAAGCATTGGTTGCTGTTACTCCTCTCATTGACAGCTTTAGAACTGCAATCTCTTTTTTGAACTCATCTAATCAAAGAATTACTGCATACAAGAGTTATTGCATTGCTTCATCTGTTAGACCTAGGAAGTTCTCACTGGACATGGATGTGAGGTGGAACTCCACCTACCTTATGCTGAAAACATTGTTACCTCACAGGAGTACTTTCGGTACTTTCATTGAGGCTAATTATCCTAGAGCACCTGGTAGTCCTTTCCTGTTGACTGATGATCACTGGGAAATGGCTAGTAAGATGTTAAAATTTCTTGAACTGTTTTATGACTCCACTGTTGATTTATCTGGTGTGTACTATCCTACTTCTCCACTTATGATTCATCATATTTTAAAGATTGCTATTCACCTCCATAAATATCAACATGATCAACACCTAAGAGCTGTTGTCCAGTCTATGATTGACAAATATAATAAATACTAGAAGAACATACCTGATCTTTATTCCATTGCATTCATACTAGATCCAAGAGCTAAGATTAAGGGCTTTACCAAAGTGCTTAGAAAATTGAATTCTCTTTTTAATGTTGATTACACTAACAAGTTGCTGGACACAAGAGCTCTTCTTTTTAAAATGTACAACAGGTATGATGCAATGCATGGCTCCGTTAGGCTCAAAAGGGTTGTTCCTGCATCCCTTTCTGGTAAGAAAAGAACAGCTTGGGCTGACATTTATGATGATGATGAGCTTGACATTGGGGCTGGTTGTGCTTCCCTCCCTCCTAATCTTGATCAGTCAAGGGGTGTGTCTGCCACTTCTTTGCTACAGGCAGCTTCTGCTCCTAACTCTAGTGAGCTTGCCACCTACTTGGACTCAGGTACAGTGAGCCAGTTAGATGATGATTTTGACCTCATGCAATGGTGGCATGAGCACAAGCTTACTTATCCTGTGCTTTCTATTCTTGCAAAAGATATCTTTACTGTGCCTGTGTCAACCATCTCTTCAGAATCTACTTTTAGCACTACTGGCAGAATCATCGAGGAGCGTCGTCGGAGGCTGAACCCTGAGACTGTGGAGGCACTGACATGCATCAAAGACTGGGAGAATGTTGAATCAAGACTGCAACACATGGTGGAAGATAAGGAGCTGGAAGAGGTTTTTGAAGCACTTTATCTTGATGTTGATTAAGTTCCCCATTTATGTAATGGTTTTGTAATAGTTATTAAGACTTGGAAATGCTGGATGATGGATTTAATGAACCTATGAACAATATTTGGAGCTGGCTGTACTCTTTTCCTATTTAGGGTTTTTCACAAGGGTGAGTTTTACCTAAACAGGTTTTTAATGAGGCAGCCATTGCACAGCTCCTTTTTAAATTAGTTTTAGTTTCACAACTTGTCTGTGTTCTTTGCTTGCTGTTTTTTCCTTGAATTTTGTGATGATTTTGATGACTTAGAAGTTGCCTGTGTGAAATTCTAAGTTGATTATTGTTTTTGAAAATTCAGTTTCAGGGTCGGCACGGGCACGCTGGGCTGGCGTGCCGGCACGACACGCCAGGCACGGCTCAGACTCCTTAGGGCCTTGCCTGGGTCAGCTTTGCGGCACGGTAGCACGGCCCGGCACGGCACGCTTCATATACCGTGCCTGCCGGACCGTGCCGAGGCGTGCCGTGCCCGGCCGGGCTAGGGCCGTGTAGTGCCGTGCCGGTACGTTTGGAAAACTTTGCCCTTGTTTAGTTCCCCCAATTCTCCTCTAAATTTCACTATGCAAAAAGAAGATTCTCTGTCACATCAAAATGTCGGCAAATGTATGGAGTACTAAATGTTGATGAAATCAAAAACTAATTGCACAGTTTTGTTGTACTTTGCGAGATAAACATTTTAAGCCTAGTTAGTCAAAATTTAGATAATTTTTACCAAATACAAACGAAATACTATAGGAATTCTGATACAGTATTTTTCTCCCCGATTTACCGAACTAAACGAGGCCTTTATTACAGAGCATCCGAACCGAGTGGATTATTTTAATCGCCGCGGCCGCGGCCGCTGCGACCCTGCTAGCGCGTGCCCCCTCTATGCCAGATGCCAGCTGTTGAGAGATATATTTTTTTTATTACACCATGTGGGCTCCACATATTGATGTCAACCTACAGCAATTGAACTTTAGGGCCTGTTAGGTTTCAATGTGTTAAAGTTTAACTCCTATCACATTAATGTTTCCTTAAATGCATAGAGTACTAAATGTAGACTAATTGCATGTATGTCGGTACAGATTAGGAGTAATTTACGAGACGAATCTATTAAGCCTAAGGTAGTGTTTAGATGATGTAAAAGTTGGTGTAAAGTTCCTGTAACACTTTTCGTTGTTATTTGGTAAAATTTATTCAATCATGGACTAGCTAGGCTCAAAAGATTCGTCTCGACATTTACAGACAAACTGTGCAATTAGTTATTTTTTTACCTATATTTAATGCTCCATACATGTGTCTAAAGATTCGATGTGACGGGGAATCTTGTAAAATTTTTGGAAGTTTAAAGGAATCTAAACACTGCCTAATTAGTCTAAGATTGAAAACTTTTTTTATTAAATAAAACGAAAGTGCTACAGTATTTAATAGACTTTAACTCCTCCAACCAAACACGCGTGACTCGTTTAACACTGGCGGTGCCCTAGCCCCTAAGTGGAACCTGCTGGTACACGTAAGCGAGGCCAACCCGAATCTCAACACAAAATCTGACGCTGCACGTTACGGTGGGTACATGACGCGGGTGTAGCCAGAACATTTTCGGTGTGCATAGTCCTGTCCCATTCCAGAAAGACGCGGGCAGTGCTGGTGCGCAGCAAGCAGTTGAGTCGTCGTCAGCCGAGCCATGGAGAAGAAGACGGTGGTGCTGTACCCGGGCGTCGGCGTCGGCCATCTCGCGCCGATGCTCGAGCTGGCCAAGGCGTTCCTCCTCTACGCCGGAGAGCAGCAGGTCGACGTGGCCATCGTGGTCTTCGAGCCGCCCGTCTACGCGAACGACTTTGCCGCCACGGTCGCGCGCGCCAAGGCCTCCAACACCTCCGTCGCCTTGCACGTGCTCCCCCCGCCGGCCCCGCTCTCCGACGGCGGCGAGTCTGGCGACGACGCCGAGCCTGACGACCCCTTGGCCCGGATTCTCCGCTTCCTCCGCGCCACGAACGCGCCGCTCCGCGACTTCCTCCGCGCGCTGTCGGCGTCGCGCCGCGTGCAGGCGATCGTCCTCGACATGTTCTGCGCCGACGCGGTCGACGTTGCGGCCGAGCTCGGCCTGCCCGCCTACTTTTTCTTCCCCTCGGGCGCCGCCGGCCTCGCCGGCTTCCTCGGCCTCCCCGCCATGCGGGCCAGCGTGGGCACGAGCTTCGCGGCGCTCGGCGAGTCCGCTGTCGTGTCGTTCCCGGGCGTTCCTCCGCTGAGAGTCGCGGACCTGGCGCAGGCGCTGGCGGACGACGGCGAGGCGTGCAAGGGCATCATCGGCGTGGCTGCCCGGATGCCGGAGGCCCGCGGGATCCTCATCAACTCCTTCGAGTCGCTGGAGCCGCGCGCGATGCGGGCTCTCAGGGACGGGCTGTGCGTGCCGGACCGCCCCACGCCGCCGGTCTACTGCGTCGGGCCGCTGGTCTCGCCCGGCGGCGACACGGACACGGACCACGACTGCCTCCGCTGGCTGGACGCGCAGCCGGACCGCAGCGTCGTGTTCCTCTGCTTCGGGAGCATGGGCGCGTTCCCAAAGAAGCAGCTGGAGGAGATCGCCGTCGGTCTGGAGAGGTCCGGGCAGAGGTTCCTCTGGGTCGTGCGAGGCCCTCCCGGTCCCGGCGCCGCTGACGACATCAGCGCGCTCCTCCCGGCCGGTTTCCAGGAGCGCACCGAGGACAGGGGGTTCGTCGTCAAGAACTGGGCGCCGCAGGTGGACGTGCTGCGCCACAGGGCGGCCGGCGCGTTCGTGACGCACTGCGGGTGGAACTCGACGCTGGAGGGCGTCGTGGCGGGGCTGCCGCTGCTGTGCTGGCCGCTGTACGCGGAGCAGAAGATGAACAAGGTGCGGATCGTGGAGGAGATGAAGCTAGGGGTGGAGATGAGGAGGAGGGACGACGACGACGTGGTGACGGCTGAAGAGGTGGAGGCGAAGGTGAGGTGGGTGATGGAGGACTCCGACGGCGCGCGGGCGCTCAGGGAGCGCGCGGCGGCGGCGAGGGACCGAGCGGCCGAGGCGCTGGCGGAAGGGGGGCCGTCGCGTGCAGCTTTCCTCGAGTTCCTCAAAGACCTGTTGGCTTCGGAAGGCATGGTTAATGTTTGAATTTAGGAGTAAAATATACTTATAAAAAAAGTTTGTACTCTCCCTCCTTCAGAGTGCTTCATTGTGTTGATCATTTGTATTTGGAAATATGTACTGCAGCTTTAGTTTTAGTTATGAGATGTGAGCCTTATTGATGTATCATGACGGTTGAATTTCATATTTGTATCATGTGTGTGAGGGATGAGACTATGTGCTATGGATGTATGTTATGAGACATGATCTTTAACCTTGTGATATAACCTATCTTAATGGTTTGGGGACTTGAGAAATCTTGTGATGAGTCCTAGTATAAAAAAATGCAATTATAGCATTTCCTAAAACAAATACAATTATAGAATTTGTGTCAGTCAAAGTAGCTTTTAACTAAATGTATGTGAATAATATTAACATTTATGTCTCCAACTAGGTTTACTAGAAAAATATTTTATAGTTAATTTAATGATACTATTACTACATTTTTTATATAACTTTGATTGAACTTTAAATTGTTTGACTTTTTGAAAAATAAAAACTATATATTTTTAAGCACGAGGGAGTGCTTTTTTACTTATGTTTCTCCCTTTCTTTTGCCCAACTTACACTGAATGCACCAATAAAAGAAATTTACACTGTATGTACATGGATACATATACAAATACTTTTCTATTGATAAGAAAACTCTCCTTTTTTTATAATTGCTTTTTTTCTCGCCATACAAATCGATTTTTTGGCAACAGTTTCTCCTATGCGGTAGGCCATGCATATATATCCAACAAAAAACATGTGGCTCAGGAAAGTATTTTTTTCTACTAAAGGTGACGAGTGACGACGACCCTAGGAAATAGCAATGTGCAAGCGAAAAGTTCACTTTAAGATGGGGCCCGCATACATGCACAATAGTTGTCACCTAGTGGACAGTTTAAATTTATATGGTACATATGCATGTTAGGGCTATTTTGTAGAGTTCACAGAGCAGCTTCCAGGCTAAATCCAAGTGTCACATAATTTTTTATTAATAAGTGATTCTTTGCTGATTCTGTAAAGTAATTCTTTGAATTGAACTAGGAGGCTAGGAGCTGAAAAAAGTAGTTTCTACTGATTCACTCTGCGCCTAGAATCACTATATGCATAGAGTTTATCTTAGAAAATCATAGAGAACCAGTTTTAGTTAGAGAATCACTTCTCACAGAAAATCAACTTCCATAGAAAATGTAGAGCAGAGAAGCTCTACCAAACTGGCCTTTAGATGTGACCCACGCTTTGATAAAAATTAAAAGCAACTCCCAACCGTCACCACCAGGCCCAGGCAGCCTCTCATATCCCTTCCACCTCTCTCCTAAACTCATTCTCGTCCATGGCTGTAAGGTTGCAAATCCAACCAGATCTCCCTAGCACACAACTAACAATAGTCAGAATCGGAGCTAGCATCTCTTGATTCGAGTTCTCCTGCTGAATCGAAGCCATGTGCATGGGATTGGGTGACCTCCACCTACACAAGGGGGTCACAGACAAGCAAGCGCCGCCAACCGGCTGTGGGGAGCAACGGTGATGAAAAGGATGCCCGGTATTGGAAGCTAAGCGTGGAATTAGGAGGGGGATAGGGAGGAGGCTGCATGTCTCATCCTCCAGCTCGTGGCTCCAAACGTTCTCGTTACCGCCATGGCAACCGGAACTCCTGGACCTATATTGTTCTGCAACTGTTGTGGGTGGTGGTGCTCGAGGTGACTCCAAGAGGACTTCACTCTGCCTCTTCTACCCTTTCAAGTGAGCTCCTTGCGATGGCGCCAACACCAACGGTCGGTCATTTGAAGGTACACGATAGATGAGAGAGGAGGGACAAAGAAATGTTATTTTATTTCTTATGGACGCACCTTACCCTTTCGGTCAGCTCCTTGCAATGGCGCCAACACCAATTGTTGTTCATGCGACAGAAAACGATAGATGAGAGAGAGAAAGAAAGAAATGTCATTTTATTTCTTATGGATGCACCTTAATTCTTGCGGTGCGGTTGCACAATGTTTATGGTCTATTCCTGTAGTAGCAACAAATGTTTAACATCACCTTTTTAACATATTGTGGGTGCCCTAAGGATAGATACATTGCTACATGTCAACCGTCTTAAAGGTTGTCTCATGTAATGCCACATGAAATTTTGATGGTGTAGAGGAGAGAGAGGAATAAGGTGAGAGAAAGGGAGGTGGTTTGTTTCGTGAAGGAACCTTCTCATAAGCAAAAGACTATAAGACAAATATGAGAGTTGTTAGACCATAGGCGTCTGAATTTTGCTTTCTTTTCAGGCGACGAACATCATCCATCTAATCTGAATCCAACAATCACTACTCATCCTCATCCTTATGACTAAGCACCTTCTCCCTTGCTGCTAGTTCATTTTCACTTTCAGGCGCTGTAGGATAGGAAACGTGGACAAATATCTCACCATTATACAATTTAATATTGTTGTGAAACTTACAAATTTCCTTGGTTAATTGTACAAATTATGGATAATTAAATTACTATAAGATAATTTAGAAGACAACCCATTGTATATGTTCACTGTTTGATTGTCGCGTGATTATGTGGAGTATTGTATTAGACCATTTATGGAACACTATGCACTTGCCCTAAAAGTCATGTGCCTAAATTTTTAGAGAGTTACTATATTCCAGGTGCCTGAATTTTGAAGAATTTTTAAGCAACAATCTTACACAATCAACCAGTATAATTAAAAGGGCAACTTATAGCCACAGGCAACAATTCACATTCTTTTCTATAGCCAGACAATGATATAATTGTATGTTGACTGAACAACGATAGAAAAATCAGGCATCATTAGAGATACATGAGAATTGAAATTTTTAACATCTACGAGTGCATATTTTGAGACGATGATCAATAATATCCGTCGTGTGCCAAATGGACTTTTGCTAGCTAGACTTTTGCCAACATATAACCAGTGGCAAACGCTCAAATGAAATTACATCCTCCCAAAATCTTTGAAAAAAATTGACACACGGACCCCATTATTTCTTGCAAAATTGCCAAGAAACCTGTCCTGCTGGATCAAACATGTGGCGTGAGGACTGGATCACGTCCGATGTACCTCCATTTTAAAATTTGTAAATCATTTGTTTTTTTAAGTGGATGTAAACCATTTTTGTTCCTTTTTAAAACCTTTTAATATTTTTGTGCCACGTGCGCCGCTCTGGCTGGGCCACGTCCATGCGGGAAGCCCGTTTGCTCAGTTGGTGGGCTTATCCGTGCACGCTGGCCAGGCCAGCAGGGACGATGGGTCCGGAGCATATGCAGCAAGAGGGACTGCCTTCGAACGTGGAGCAAACGAAACTCGTGAATTCAAAGGTTGCTCATCTTTTTTTTCACTGCTAGTGCACCCGCCACTGCAGTCCCTTTCGCGTGTCCATGCGGAGGCCCGCGCTGCCCGGACACCACCTGCTCGTGCCTGCGTTTCATGCGCCCATGTGGGTCCCACACGGGGCCCACACTGGGACCACTCGTGCTCATACCGCTTCTCACGTGCATCTCATGTGCAACACCTGATCTACTTTCAAACATCCAGATGCAACACTTGCAACATACAAAATAAGACAGACGAAATAATTGAAACATGCGTATCAAACACTTGAAAACCATTGCAAATATACGCAACATCCAGATACACACATGTGAAACATATGCAACATGCAGATAAAATACTTGCAACTTGCAAAAACACTTGTTGCAACATAAGACTAAAAAACAAATAAATTTTTTTGAACATATGCTTACAACATACCTATGAAATACTTGTAACATGTGCAACATCCGGATCTACTTTTGCAATATCCATATAAAACATTCGCAGCAGGCCACTTAAAACATCTGAAACACTTGAAACATATGGGAAGGGGAGGCTAGGGACGGTCGATTCCGGTCATTGGGGTGGGAACCGGCGACTAGCGGCGGCGCGCGAGAACCACCAGCACTGCCCATGCTCATGGGTGCCCTTGGCCTGGCTGTGCGAACCGAGGAAGGAGGCGGTGTGATTGGCTTGGGTGGAGGAAGGAGGCAGCGGTGACGCTCTGTGATTTCACGGAAACATGGATAAGAGAGAGATGAGATGGAATGGAAGAGGATAAGCCTGAGTAGCCACTTGAGAGGGAGGTATCTTTTTTTTACGTGTGGTAGATACAATACATGGACAACATGAGGCCACTTAGCATTTGAAGGGACTCCCGGTGTCTAGGCGCTCTAATCGTAGCATTACCATTTTTTTTAAATCAAAGGTCGCTCATCTAGTACAGTAACGTGCACACAGAAAAATGTTAAAACATGTTTGACCGTTTCCATAGTACCAATTTTAATTTGTACAAGCTTCCAGGTACAATAAGAACCTCTCTAATAACATGGACACTATGCCATGGCCTCCCATCTCTAAGAATCATGGCATAATGAGCAAGATGTCCTCAAGCTTTGCATTTTACATTTCACCAGTTTCAAGTTCTTCGTTGCTTTAGAATTGGCACAGACAAAGGTTAACCTGTCCAAATAAAACTCTATCAACTTCAATCATAATTCCATCTTTGCTGGTTCACTATTAAGTTCAAGTTCTCCGTTGCTTTAGAATTGGCAATGGCAAAGATTAACCTGTCCAAATAATTAAAAGTCTAGCAACTTCAATCATAATTCCACCTTTGCTGGTTCACTATCAGAATTCGAGGTAAGATTGCTCTTCATTGGAACTTTCAGTTCAACGTTCGAGCCATAGCCAAAACATAAAAGCATTGCTTTACGACACACCAGGTCACCAGATAATAAAAATAAAAAATGAACCTTGCACTATGGTTTATCTTAAAACCCCAGAATTTCAACAATCTCGGGTTCTTATATATACCAGACTAAAACAAGCAAATTTCATATTAATTTCTAACCCTGTCATGTGAGCTAAGAAAATCTGAGCTGATATAGCTCTGTTTTAGTACCAAAATGTTAGTTATATACTCCCTTCCACAAATTTGAATACTCAGGACCAAACAAACATAAAATTACAGCAAATTTGTGATCTTCACGGGCTATTGCATGAGTATCCTCTATATTAGGAGACCAATGGCTTGGCATGCATGTTAAATTGGATCTTGCTGTTAGGATGGCACACGCTGCGATCCGTGTGTTTGTAGTATAAAAGTTTAGCTGTCCCATAGCAACGCATGGACATGCTACCTAGTGGAATAAAACATATACTAATTGCAAAACTGATACCCCTCCTGAACTTTAGTCCCTGTTACATCGAATGTTTAGACATTAAGTATTAAACATATACTAATTGCAAAACTAATTGCATAGATGGAGACTAATTTGCGAGACGAATCTATTAAGCCTAATTAGGGAGTGTTTGATACTCCGGACTAGTCTCTGTCACATCAGATATTTGGACACTAATTTAGAGTATTAAACATAAGCTAATTACAAAACTAATTACAAAAATGGGGACTAATTTGTGAGACAAATCTATTAAACCTAATTAGTGTAAAGTGGGAAGATGAAGTAATTTGTTTTATGGTTTTTAATCTGAAAGTCTACACCATTGACTACATTAGGTCATAATAATTAAATAAAAACTTTACCAGCTTATCCCCCATGCCGTCAGAGCAATTTTGTTGGCCCAAGGAGCATCTCCTTGTGCAGGTGATGCCTGAAGGCATGCATCACCCGTCGACCTTCCTCTTCTGCTTCTTATCCAATTCCAGTTCCTGTCAATATCATTTGGAGAAATTTTACAATGATTAAAAAAATATAGACCATCCATAAGGAGAGATCGAACGGTGTAAAAATAAGAGGTAGCAAAATAAAAGTACGCCAAAGTACCAAAAAAGTGAGAGGAGGTACCAAACTAGGTGGGCTTAGTACCAAAATAAGTGGGGTCACATCTCAATTTTTATTTATTAATTAAATTCAGTGAAGGGTAAAATAGTAGTTTGTCACTCATTTGTTGTCTCCTCTGCCACTATTCTCCCCATCGCCTGTCCACCGATCATCAGACCAGGCCCACGACAGCTGCTCGGCCACAAGCACGAGCTTGGTGCATGCCGACGCCACGCCAAGGTGATGCCATGAATTGATCTCCTCACCCTTGATGATGAATTGATGACTGCGCGAGCAAGCTGTTTGACGTCCACGATGGTCACATTCACCCTAAAAGTGCATTTGCCCCCTATGTGGGTTTTGATGTATTGATGACATCCAAATTAGGGACTAATGTGATCTTAATGAGATATGTTGTAGTAATTAGTACCATGAAAGATTCAAAGAGTTGATAAAGATGAAATGGTATCCCTAAATTCTTGAAGTTAAAAAAGGCGTCGAACTCAAAGCGGAGCTTCAAAGTTAATTCTTTTGTCTTTGGGTTTAGGTATGCCGTACTATAAAGAGGGATGCAAAACTTAGTTGGTCTGAGGAAGATAGAGTGCTCAAGTATTAAAACTAAATAATAAGAGAGACACTCTAGCACTCTACGAGCACATAGAACAGATTTTGAGACTGTTAGTGTCGGAAGTCCCGACGTGAGTCGGAACTCCCGGCAGGTTGTGCACAGGCCTTGGTTGTCAGCAGTCCCGACGTAGTCGGAACTCCTGATGCTGGGCTCTGCTCGTGCCCACCCTTCAGCAGTCCCGATGTTCGTCAGGAGTCTCGACACTAAGCCCATCGGTTGCGCGCTCACGCCGGCTGCACACTCGTGTCAGCAGTCCCGACATGTGTCAGAACTGATGACATGTCGGAAGTGATGACGTATGTCAGAACTTTCGACGTTGACTGATTTCGCGCAGACTTCTGACCTAGCATGAGCAATGTTTTCTATACACGTCGGAAGTTCCGGGATCTACATTAGCAATCCCGATGTAGATCTAAACGGTTAGATTTCTACTATGAGTATAAATAACCCTCTCTTCACTTCTAATTGTTTACTACTCATTCATTGCTCACCAACTCACGACCAAACATCTCTTAAGCATGCAAGAGCTCTCTCTCCTCTCTCCTTTGCTCCTAACTTTGATTCCCCACGGATTTGAGTGATAGTAGAGTGGATTGAGTGAGAAAATCATCTTCGCAAGCTTGAGCACTTGATTTCTTCATCAGGCCAGTTGGATTTGTGTCTATTACTCTTGGGGCTTTGCCCTTAGCCAGCTAAGCGTCGCCTAAGAGCTTCCATCTTGAGGAAGAGCCTTGGAAAATTTGTATTACCCTCGATTTCTTAGTGGAAACCTTGAGTGACCTTTGTTGTTGCTTTGAGAGAGACAAGGAGGTGAAAGAGACTCCGACCTTTGTGGTTACCTCAACAACGAGGACGTAGGAGCTCCTTAGTGGGGTTGCTGAACCTCGGAATAAATCTTTGTGTCCCGCATGCTTGTTGTTGTTATTATAATTCTCTCGATATTACTTGTACTTGTTTGTCTCTCTCTCCCAACCTCTCTCTTAGGCCTTGGGCTTGATCTATGATTTGGAGGCTTCTCAGCATCAAGGAAGTGGTCTAACATCTTCACCTTACCACTAGGAAGTGGGGTTGTAAGTTATTGGCCTCACAAAGTTCATTTGAGCACTTATAGTTCCTTCCCCGTAGGCATCGAGACTTTTGACAGTTTGTGCCGAAACTTCTGACGACGTCAGGAGTTCTGACCCAAACTGTCGGGACTTCCGACAGTTGCTGACAAGTGATTTTAAGTTTTGTATAGAAATTTTTAGATACGCCTATTCGCCTCCCCTCTAGACATTGTTTAGATCCTTTCAATTAGTATCAAAGTAAGGTCTTATTTTAGCGCTTCACCGCGTGAGAAGAAACAATGTCAGAGTCCAATGCCACCGAGATGGCTAAGAAGATAACTGAAGAGTTGATGGCTACAAAAGTTAAGTTTTTTCAAGATGAAATGAAGAAGATGCAAGATGAGATGAGCAAGATGAAGGAAAAGTTGAGCAAGAAAGTTGAATATGCAATAAGTGGCAAGAAGGTTGAGGATGCAACAAGTAGCAAGAATGATACAAACAAAGATGCCGCAAGTGATGTTGGAGCTGGTGAGCCCGCTCAAGGAAAAGGAATCTATTCAAACATGAACTTCGACTATGCCCAACTCATCAAGGGTTCACCTCTACATACTCCTTCCATCAACCTTGGCAAGCCACCTCACTTTGATGGAAAAAGATACAATAATTGGGCTTACAAGATGTAGATGCACCTCATTACCACAAAACTTGGGGAAGTTGTGGATGTTGGTGTGATGTTTCCTACCAATGAAGATAGAGAGATAACTTCGGAAGAAGTGCACACACTCCATCAAAATGCACAAGTCGTTGCTTTGCTTGTTTGAATTCTAGGTCTGGATGAGTTCCACAAAGTGAATGGAAGAGAAAGTGCTAAGGAGATTTGGAAAATCTTAAGAACATCATTTGAAGGTGATAAGAGTGAGGAAAGGCAACATTAAGCTGCTTCATGGTGAATTGGAAAGATTTGTGTTCTTGCAAGGTGAAACAACTCAAGCAATGTTTGATAGGCTCATGGCGTTGGCCAACCGCATAAGAGCTCTTGAAGCACCGAATGGGATGACAACAAGGTTGTTAGGAAGATGTTGAGAACATATAGAGCCAAGAACAACATGCTAGCTTCCGTGATCATGGAGAGGCCTGGTTATGATGATATGGCACCCCCATGAAGTTCTTTCAAAGCTCAAGCATCATGAGTGTCCAGATGAAGATGCAATCAATGCTCACAATCAAAATCCTAATGCAATGGGATATAATAAGAATGCAGCCCTAAAAGCAACTCATACTCATGAAGGCAACGGGTGTTGTCAAGAAAAGAAAAAGAAAGTGAAGGATGATTCCTCAAGTGAAGAAGAAGATTCTGATGCGGAAGTTGCATTTGTGATTAGGAATCTTAGAAAGTACATGAAGAAGAAGAGCAACCGCACGACTTATGGTGATGGAAGAAAGAAGTACAAGAAGAGGTTTTTGCTATCGGTGTGGTAAAACTGGTCACTTCATTGCCGATTGTCCCGAAGAAAAGAAGAAGCACAAGCACGACAAGGATGAAGACAAGAAGAACAAAGGCAAGAAGAAATTGAAGCTAATCTTGGTGAAGAATGGGAGTCAAATGATGATAGTGACTCAAGTGATGATGAGAAGAAGAAGAAGAAGAAGAAGAAGAAAGGAGCTGTGAACATCGCCATCCAACACTCTTCATCACAACTTATGATCTTCTCCGACTCGACTTCGCCACCAAAACTCTTCCCCAACCTATCTTCATCACCAAGGCTCTTCTCCAATCTCATCGACAATGAATACTACACTCCAACTTGCCTCATGGCTAAGGAGAAGGTACATGTCTCATCTGATCCCTCTAGTGATGAGTATGATAGTTGCGATGAGAACATAGAACAAATTGAAGCAACCATGACAAAGAAATTTGGTAAAAAGGCCTACACTAAAATAAAAAACACTAATGAAGAAATTAGAGAAGGGGAATAGATGCTTGGAGATGAAAGGTGACATAATCACTCAAGAGAGAGAAAAGAACCAAGCTCTTGAAGCATCTATTGCCGAGGAAAAGTCAAAGGTTGAGAAGTTTACCATAGAATTGTCTTTAGTCAATGACTCACTTGGGAAATTGACTAAGGAATATTCTTTGGTTAATGATCAAGTAGCTAGCCTCAAGAATGAGAAGAGTATAGTTCAAGAAAGCCTCACAATCTTGGAAGAATAATCTTGAGCTAAACTATAGTACTCTTTGGGCTAGCACTTCAACTTCTCCTAAGGCAACCAAAGACTCTAATGTCTCCACTAGCAATGGTTGTAAAAGATGCAATAAAATTGATGTAAGTGCATATGCAACTAACCTTGTTGAGCTAGAGAAGAGAGACAAGGAGATCAATAGGTTAAAGATGGACTTGAAGAATGGGTGCAAGTGTTAAGAGCAATCCAACAAGACTATATACAAGGCATTTAGGCACCAATCTATCAAGGAAGGTCTTGGCTACAATAGGTGTGATGAGAAGGCCAATGGAAGAAACATGGTCAATGGTGTGCCTTGTGTGAAGTTCAACAAGGGTGTTGCTCTTGATGAGCTCATATGCAAGGCCAACAACAAGGTCTACATTCTCAGGATCCAACCTACAAGCAATAAGACAATCAAGACAAAGCAATTCAAGGCCCCAAAGTCACAAGCACCACTTCCACGATGCTATGCTAGTGACTACATGTGTTGTTGGGGCAAGGATGGCAACATTGTGAAGTATGTTGGTGCCCAAAAGAGGAAGGAGATCATGAGGAGTGTTTGGGTGCCAATTTTTTATGTGACTAACCCCCTAACCCAAATCTTTTTGGGTACCTAAAATACATGCTTGATTTGTCTTTGTAGGAATATTCCTCCGGTGGAACAAGTAGGGTGGTGGATAGTGGATGCACCAATTATATGACCAGAGAGAATAACATGTTCACATCATTCCAACCTAGTAATGATGAAAGTGGAAACATTGTGTTTGGTGACAATGGAAAATGAGAAGTCCTTGGCTTGGGTAAAATTGCCATCTCAAATGACAATTCTATTTCCAATGTTTTACTTGTGAATTCGTTGAGATGCAATTTGTTGTCCGTCTCATAACTTTGTGAGATGGGTTACAATTATCTCTTTACGGATAAGGGTGTGGAAGTCTATAGAAGGGAGGATTCCTCTATTGCATTTACAGGTCTAAAAGGGAAACTCTATCTAGTTGATTTCATATCAAATAGAGTAAATCCCGAGACTTGTTTAATGATAAAATCTAGCATGGGTTGGCTATGGCATCACCAACTTGCCCATGTTGGGATGAGGAACTTGGCCAAACTTTAAAAAGGCGAACACATCCTTGGACTAACAAATGTTTCTTTTGAGAAAGATAGGATTTGTAGCACATGCCAAGCGAGAAAGCAAGTTCGAGCTAAACATCCCGTCAAGAATGTGGTGTCAACCGAAAGGCCATTGGAATTACTTCACATGGACATATTTGGACCCGTCGCTTACATGAGCATTGATGGTAACAAATATGATTTCATAATTATTGATGACTATTCTCGTTTCACTTGGGTATTCTTTTTGCGTGACAAGAGTGAAGTCCAAGGCATCTTCAAGAAGTTTGCAAGAAGAGCCTAAAATGAGTTTGATGTCAAGATCAAGAGAGTTAGGAGTGACAATGGGACGGAGTTCAAGAACGTCAACATTGAAGAGTTCCTTGATGAGGAAGAAATCAAGCATGAGTTTTCGGTTCCGTACACTCCACAACAAAATGGTGTTGTGGAGAGAAAGAACCAGACACTCATAGAAGCCACAAGAGCAATGTTGGATGAATACAAGACTCCAATCAACTATTGGGCGGAAGCGGTTCACACGGCGTGTCATGCTATCAACCGCCTCTATCTTCACAAGATGAGAGACAAGACCGCCTACAAACTTCTAACCTGTAAAAAGCACAAGGTGCACTACTTTAGAGTTTTTGGATCTAAGTGTTTCATACTTAACAAGAAATCCAAAAGCTCAAAGTTTGCACCAAAGGTTAATAAAGGTTTCATGCTTGGTTATGCTACTAACGAACATGGATATCATGTTTTCAATAAAACCACTAGTTTGATTGAAATCACGGTAGACTTGACTTTTGATGAAACCGACGGCTCTCAAAAGGAGCAAGTCAATGTTGAGATTGTAGGTAAAGAAGAAGCTCCACATCAAGCTATCAAGAAGCTTGCCTTTGGTGAGATAAAGCTCATCGAAGATGAAGATGAAGACCATGTTGTGCATGTTGATCATGATCCTACCATTCATCATGTTCCATCCTATGGGCATGGTGAAGCTTCTGCAATAAGAAACATTCAAGATGGAAGATCAAATGATGCACAAGGTCATTCTCATCAAGATGGTGCCAACAATGTGCAAGCTCAACCTCAACTCAACAATGAAGAAAGAAGTGAAGACAACCCTCCAGAAGCTCATGATTGTGATCCTCCAATCGATCATGACCATGATGATGAAGATGATGGCCCCATCCAAAGATCAACTCAAGTGCCACATCCTAGAGTGCATCAATCCATCAATCCATTCAACGTGACCATCCCGTTGATAACATATTGGGGAGAATACGACGAGGGGTAACTACACGTTCCCGTTTAGCAAATTTTTGTGAACCTTACTCGTTTGTTTCTCCTTTGGAACCTAGCAAGGTGGATAGGCACTTGAGGATGAGCATTGGATGATAGCCATGAAAGAGGAGTTGAACAAGTTCACTCGGAATGAAGTCTGGTCCTTGGTGGAAAGGCCCAATCAAAATGTGATTGGAACCAAGTGGGTCTTCCGCAACAAGCAAGATGAGCATGGCGTGGTGACAAGAAACAAGGCAAGGTTGGTGGCTCAAGGATTCACTCAAATTGAAGGCTTGGATTTTGGGGAGACCTATGCACCGGTGGCAAGGCTTGAATCCATTCGTATTCTATTAGCCTACGCCGCTCACCATGATTTCAAGTTATATCAAATGGACGTGAAGAGTGCATTTCTCAACGGCCCCCTATCCGAGTTGGTGTATGTAGAGCAACCACTGGGATTTGAAGACCCCAAGTATCCCAACCACGTCTACAAGCTCGACAAGGCGCTCTATGGGATCAAACAAGCCCCTAGAGCTTGGAATGATTGCTTGAAGGATTTCCTACTCAAACAAGGGTTTGAGATAGGAAAGGCCAATCCTACTTTATTTATCCGTAAAGTTAATAATGATATCTTTGTTTGCCAAATATATGTCGATGACATAATATTTGGTAGTACTAATGTAGCTTTTTGTGAGGAATTTAGTAGGATTATGAGGAATAGGTTCGAGATGTCCATGATGGGAGAGTTGAAATTCTTCCTTGGATTTCAAATCAAGCAACTCAAGGATGGCACATTCATAAGTCAAACCAAGTACACCAACGACATGTTGAAGAAGTTTGACATGGACAAGGCCAAGCCCATCAAGACACCCATGCCAACCAATGGACATCTTAACCTTGATCAAGGAGGAAAGGACGTGGATCAGAAGGTATATCGCTCCATGATTGGATCCCTCCTTTACCTTTGTGCGTCTAGGCCCGATATTATGCTTAGTGTGTGCATGTGTGCAAGATTTTAAGCTAATCCAAAAGAATTTCATTTGGTGGCTATTAAGAGAATTTTTTAGTATTTAGTGCACACTCCTAATCTTGGCTTGTGGTATCCTAAGGGCTCCACTTTCGAGTTACTTAGCTATTCTGATTCGGATTATGCCGGTTGCAAAGTAAACCAAAAGAGTACTACCAGGACTTGCCAATTTATTGGTAGGTCTTTGGTGTCTTGGAGCTCTAAGAAGCAGAACACCGTAGCCTTATCAACTGCTAAAGCCGAGTATGTGGCGGCCGGTGCATGCTGTGCCCAACTACTTTGGATGAAGCAAACCTCAAGGACTACAGATGTGAGTTAACCAAGATCCCTCTTTTGTGTGACAATGAGAATGCCAATAAAATGGCAAACAATCCTATAAACCACTCTTGAACAAAGCACATAGACATCCGGTATCACTTTTTGAGAGACCATGAAGCCAAAGGAGATATCGCAATTCACTATGTGAGCACCAAAAAGCAACTAGCCAATATCTTCACAAAGCCCCTAGATGAGTCAAGATTTTGTGCTTTGAGGAGTGAGCTAAATATCATTGATTCTCATAACATGGCTTGATGTCTTGCACATACTTTGTTTGATCTAGATAGGAAGAAGAGTTTGTGAAAATATTGTATGTCACTTTCAAAATCTAATTTTATAATTTTCATGAGTGACTATCGCTATGTAATGGTTGAATGAAATCTAGTCACTTGTGAAAATGTGTGTGTCCATCATATTTTTGCCCCACATATAGTAGTGAGTACAGGTTTGAAATTGTTTCGGACTTCCTGCGTCAGAAGTCTCGGCGTTCGTCGAAACTTCGGACGTCCAGCAGTACACGTGCTTTGACTGCATTGGGTGTCAGCAGTGCTGACGTGCACCGGGGGTCCTGACATTGCTCTGCGTCACGCGCCTTGACCGCGTCCGGTGACAGCAGTGCTGACTCGGGCCAAGACTCCCGACGTGGATCTGGCCGCGCAGTTTTGACCGCACGTCTTTACCCTTTCACCACCGTCGGGCCTGTTTTTTCACCCATATTTTTTCACCATGTCGGCCTCTCTCCCCCCACCCGAACCCGTATCCATCATCCCTGTGTCGTCCCCACGCGCGCTGCCAGGAGCTCCGGCCTCCCTCCACGGCCCGCGGCCCCGCGTCCCGGTGTTGGAACTCCGATCACGGTTGCAGGGTGCCCTGGGCTATTCCCTTGGGACCCTCGACGCCCCCTGCTCCTCTTCGTCACCTGTTGGATCCTATCATCGCTGGTGTTCTATTCTTCCCCATCGGTGTCGTGGCTCTTCTGGTGGTGCATCAGCTGTGGATCTGCTCGCTCTTGGTGCCCGTGCTGCGGCTTGCTTCCCCATTCTCTTCTTCCCCTTTGCTCAAGGTACTACCCGAGTGCCCTAACCTTCATGTCAATGTACCTTGAGATTTGCTTCTATTCCTCTTCCCCATCTCCTCTGCTATCCTCCTTGTGTGTGGATGAATGTCTCTAGGTAGGGAATGGTGCATGGATTTGTGACCTCGACGTCAGGAGTCCTGACCCACGCCGGCAGTGCCGACCATCAGCACTTCCGACTTAGGCTAGGATTGCTGACACCTTGGTCAAACATCCATTCACCCTTCTTCACTCCAAGATGTTTGTTTGCATTCCTTCGCTTGATTCTTAGTTGCGCCACGCGTTTTTCTTCACAGTGATGGAAGGTGATAGTCCGTCGTGCCGCTCGGAGAAGAGGTCCAAGCTAAATCAAGATCGTGTTGCGCGGTCATCCGGCCACACCAAGGCCTCTTACCACCGTGTTGGTGCCGGTGGTCCCAGTCGAGCCGCTATCCATGCACGTGGTGGAGGGCAGGGATCGTCTACTACTGCCTCTTCACATCAAGCGCCTTCCTATGTTGGTGGTGATCCCATTGTTGATGCAGACGAAGAAGCTCTTGAGCGTGCCGGCAGCACCATTGCTGTTCCAGTGCAGCAGCCTCCTTATTCTAGTCCGCAGCATCCTATCCATGAGCTTGCTCCATTTGATGCTCCTACTCCTCACGTGCGGGAGCCCGCGCTTGCTCCCAATCATGGTGGTTGGGCCCCTCCTCGTCCTGTCGACTACCGCCACAATGTCCAGGAGATCAGATCGCAGTGTAGCCACAATTTGTATGCTGAGGATGAGAAGGATCTTCACCTTGAGTATCGTTTCTAGCACCCTTTCCACTATGACTATTATGATTCCATCCTCCACCGCATGTTTCTCAGGAAAGGGAATCCCCCAGTTGTTCAGATGAAGTGCATTACTAAATATTCACTCAATATGTCATTCAAGGAGCAAGATCTAAAATACATGGTGACAGATTTGCGCAACATGGATCTCATTTCCTTGATGGAGTTCTAGAAGCATTGGAACAATGAGATTATTCTGCAGTTTTATGCTTCCTATCACCATGAGAAGGACACCAATGGTGCTATTGACATCATTCACTAGACCACAGAGGGTCAGCACTACAAGGTGGATTTCGTTACCTTCTCTCGCTTGCTTGGTTTCAATGGCCATGATCATCGTGGTGCTGAACTTTCTGACTACGACGACGTTGATATGGACGATTACTAGCACATGTACCTTGATGGATTTCCAGCAGATGGTCAGATAGTTTATCTGAAGCCCTATTACTATGTTCTTAACAACATCTTGAGGCAGATCTTGTATCCGAAGGAATGGGACTCTACTTATCTTAGGGACTCTTAGAAGGTCCTTAATCGGTTTGGTGATGATTTCTAGAAGTTTTCAATCAGCAAGTACATTTGGAACAAGATTCACGATGTTCCTGAGGATCCGGTCAAGAACCTTCCATATGCTCCTTACATCATGCACGTCATTGAGCAAGTGTCCGACATTCGCTTCCCTTCTGATGGTGCTAATCACAAGCTTCTCGAGCTCGCCAACAAGACGTCTATTAAAGCTACAAGGGCACTCAAGAAGAAGGTTGATGAAGCAAAAAGCAAGGGCAAGGGTGCTTCAACCTCCCATCCCCGTCGTGGTGGCACTTCACCTCCTGCTATTTTTTGCTCTACTAGTTCTGAGCCCCTCATCTCTTCCTCCTTCGGCAAGAGCAAGAAGCCTAGCAAGTTCAAGTTTCTCATGAACTACATGTTTGGACAGTGTTGTGCTAGTGCTCAAAGAGAGCATGACATGCAAGAGAGACTTTATCGGATGAAGCAGCGAGCTAGTATTGTGTCTTCTCCTCCATTGGCGTATGTGCCTCCCCGTGACCCTATGAAGCTATATGGTGAGGCTTGTCATGCTTATGCGGATGAGGGTCTTCCCGCCGTCATGGAAAGACCATGACTGTCCCTGAGGACGAGGAGTACCACGAGGAAGATGACAATGACGACGACAACGACGATGATGGAGATGATGAGGACTACGACATCGAGTAGTTGTTTCTTCTCCGCGGCATACCCCTTTTGGCACTTGGTGACAAAGGGGGAGTGTTAGGCTTTGATCTTTATGTAATAAGCTAGTTCGTCGCTTAGTGGTTGTGAGACTTTAAAACTTTTAGACTTGTATGAACTATGTGGTGTGATGGTAACTATGTTGTGGACAACTATATATTTGTGTGTAATGGATGATTGTAGGATAAGTAATGCTTATCTAGTTAGCTTATTAGCTATCGTGCTTGTCTTGTGATGATGTATGATATTTTTGGATGGCCATGTGTTGCCTTAAAGTTTACTTTGAGATCTTAGCCATCATGTTCTCTTTATTTGTTGAAGTGAATATATCATGTCATATTGCATTTCTTTTCATGAATATATTTACTTGTTCACACACACTTGTTGCACCCCACGGATTGCAAAATTTAGGGGGAGCTTTTGTCTTGATATATGCAAATGATGGATAAATGATCATTATTGAAATTCAAGTTCATGCATACATCAAGGGGGAGCTCTTCATAAATTTTGGGGTTCAAAAGCTTTAAATTCCTACATTCTTATGAAAGCCTAAGTTGGTTGTCATCAATTAACAAAAAGAGAGAGATTGAAAGCGCATTTGCCCCCTATGTGGGTTTTGGTGTATTGATGACATCCAAATTAGGGACTAATACGATCTAATGAGATATGTTGCAGTAATTAGTACCATAAAAGATTCAAAGAGTTGATAAAGATAAAATGATATCCCTAAATTCTCAAAGTTGAAAAAGGCGTAGAACTCAAAGCAGAGCTTTAAAGTTAATTCTTTTGACTTTGGGTTTAGGTATGCCGTACTATAAAGAGAGATGCAAAACTTAGTTGGTTTGAGGAAGATAGAGTGCTCAAGTATTAAAACTAAATCATAAGTGAGACACTCTAGCACTCTACGAGCACGTAGAACAAATTTTGAGATTGTTAGTGTCGGAAGTTTCGACATGAGTCGGAACTCCCGATGGGTTGCGCAGAGGCCTTGACCTCGAGTGACCTTTGTGGTTGCTTTGAGAGAGGCAAAGAGGTGAAAGAGACTCTGACCTTTGTGGTCACCTCAACAACGAGGACGTAGGAGCTCCTTAGTGGGGTTGCCGAACCTCAGAATAAATCTTTGTGTCCCGCATGCTTGTTGTTGTTATTATGATTCTCTCGATATTACTTGTACTTGTTTGTCTCTCTCTCCCAACCTCTCTCTTAGGCCTTGGGGTTGATCTACGATTTGGAGGCTTCTCCGTATCAAGGAAGTGGTCTAACATCTTCCCCTTATCACTAGGAAGTGGTGTTGTAAGTTATTGGCCTCACAAAGTTTATTTGAGCACTTGTAGTTCATTTCCCGTAGTCGTCGGAACTTCTGACAGTTTCCGACCCAAACTGTTAGGACTTCCGACAGTTGCTGACAAGTGACTTTGAGTTTGGTGTAGAAATTTTTAGATACGCCTATTCACTCCCCCTCTAGGTATTATTTAGATCCTTTCACACTCAACAAGAAGGGTAAAGTTAAATGTGCCTTTGAGGACATGTGCTCGTACCACACCTACCCTTAGATTCGCATTGAGAAGTGTGCGCACACACATCTCAATGCGAATCTGCATCGATATATATGTGTGCACACTTCTTGGCCCGTTCTTTCCTTTCCTTCCTAGCTTTGAGTGCAGCTTTGGATCCAATACATCATGGCAGAGCCGTCAAGGTCGTGGATTTGGATCAATTTTGGTTTTATAGGTTCTTTCCATTCTCTTGATCAATAATTCACTTATAGAAAGTAGAAAGACTCTTATTTCGAAGATCCATATCTAATCCCATTTCGTTCGTAGCGACCGCACCCAACAAGAAGCAATAAGTAGGCAGATAGCATGCAAGCCGGCTGTGTATGGGCTCTAGGTCATCTGCGTGGAGGGCGTCATGCTGCGAATGCCACCAGGTCACTACGCGGCGTCACCTTGGTGTTTGGCACGGCAGCGACGGCGAGCAGCTGCACAGCAGTGCTGCCGATGACGGCGAGGGTGGTAGCGGGCGTGGCGGGGTCGGCACTGTCGGCGTTCAGTTTCTCGAGGCTGCCCGTCATTTTGCGCTGCCACCGCCGCTCGCCCGACCTGTCAGGATGTTCTGGTCGGCGAATGCGATGCACCCGAGCGAACAGCGGCCGCATGTACTCTCCAGCACGAACACGCCCGTGACTCCTTGTCCGTGCGTACCAGTTCTGAAATTTCCAGTGGATTACAATATTCTCCTTGTCCTAGTCATGTGGAGGTACAGCGAGGCGACTCTTGAACGTCTGAAATCTCTGCTCGCAATCCAGGACGGTCCAAGGTAGTTAGAAGGAGAGGAAATAACCAATTACCAGTATACCCTCAAGAATAAATTTAAAATTTTACAAATAATCTTCCTAAATTAAATAGTCAGCCAATAAAAAAAGAAAGTACGTAGAAGTACCATGGTACTTTTCTAACAATCTGTCACACCCGGTTTTCTAAAGAACAAAACCAGGCTAATCATATGTGTGCCCAGGAAGTCCACACATATGTCAGAATGAAAAAAATATCAGAAACAATGTTATTATATAACATATACATAGCTATATTAACACTTACATCAGAGTATCGCGGAACGGTCACTAATCTTTTCTTCAGGCTCCAACGTCACAGGGACGGCTGACTGGGGGTTCCATATGCCAAGCACTTCTGAAAAGACTTCTGAAAACTCCACTACACTTCCATCATTCTTCTAAGCAACACCTCACTACACACTAGAGTGTGGTGGAAATAGCAAGAGTGAGTCCATGTCGAACTCAACAAATATAACATGGGGTTCATGAGGCTCAAAGGCATAACATAGGTTTATCAGCATGTAGCTTTTATTTAGCATTAATTCAGTATATCAATGATATCAAAATATCTCAATATAATCAATAAACATATGATCCATGTGAAATGATTAACGAATAGCAAAAACATATTCATTATTAATGATCCACTATTCCATAAGGGTCCAAGGCCACTCGTGACCGTGAGCACGGCTGTTATAACAGTTTTACACTCTGCAGAGGTTGTACACTTTCACTGTGAGTCGTGATTTACCCTTTCGCCCGAGGTGATCAGCCTCTTGACCCACTACCAAGGAAGGTCGGCAGGGTTCACTATGAAGTCTTTCGAAGGTTCGTCTAACAAGTTAGGGCCATTAGATTTCACTTGGCAAACAGATGTAGAGCCCCCCTTCCTGATGGCACAATAACACGCAGCCTATACACATAAGGACAGAGGCCGCACTATACCCGATTCGTCAAGCCATTCTTACGCCATAAAGGAATACCTCTAACAAGCTAGAAAAGGTCCTTCTATATGACTAAAGCTAGAGCCATTTTAGCCCTCACAGTTGTACTGTAAGTCCCGGATTTTCGCTTACAGATGAGTCCTTATGGAGAGTAACAAGAGCAGCAAAGTAACCCCATGCTCTAGTACCCTTAAACAGTAATAAAATCATCTTTTAATGTTTATTGCATATTTCATTAGTCAAATTACATGATCATAGTTCATGTTAAGCACTAGCAATACTAATCCATGCAAGATAATAGGTATCAAGGAATAAGATCAACACTAAGTCATCCTTAACAAGGAATATATGCATAATGATATTATTTGCTTAATGTGAATAGGACAACAAGGATAATCCCATGCTATACTTGCCTTTTTCCCCAAGTTAGCTGCTCAGAATCTCCAGTTGCTATCCTTCAGTCTCCACTTTTGCTTCAACTGTCAGTCCTCAGCTCCTAGTCTTCAGCGCTGACGAACCACGCTTCCTCTACTCGCAGCAACCAAGCAACGCAAATAGACAAACAATACACACATCTAAGAACATGCATCCAACAAAAGAAACGCTTTAAAAGAGAACGCACTAAAGGACACGGTACGTTGCTACAGTCACGAAAACGCAAGAACGACGGATAACGGAGCTACCATTAAAGAGAACACACGACTATCGAGACGATTACAACATCACACAGAATACCAACTATAAACTTAATGCATATTAGTTACTGAAATAAGGTGATAAACATTCTGAAGAAATATTCTAAAATTAGATTAATGAATTGAATTACAAAGCTAGGTTTAACCCTGGTCATATTTTATTTATAAGTATTGCCGACTTTGCAGAGATAAAAGAACATGTGAGAATAACTATTCCAATTATATGAGATATGTGCTTGGGCTAAGTAAATTATAATTTAAACATATTTAAGTTGCCATTAGCTAAGCGCATGCTTAGTTACAAAGGACTGACGTGACAAGACTATATATTATTTTTAATTATAAAACTAATAACAAACATATTCATTAATATAATATTCAGCTATATATGGAAAAGCATATGACATGAAAAACATTAGTACTACTGCACAGAGAACGTCGATGCGAATCTAACACAACTTAATTGAAGCAAAACAGATTTCAAACGAATAAATGCTCGAGGATTAAAGCCGTATAACTATGAAGAGCAGATACGTACTGTAATATGAAATTATCTACACAAGTCTATCATGTATGTAACATACTGAGACTAAGCAAATTTTAATTTAAAATATACTGTACATTAATCATATTAATCAATTTAATATTGAACTATATATATAGAAAACATGTGGCAACTGTACGAAAACACTTATGTTTCAAGGTTGAACTAAGCATCTTATAATTCAAAAGACATTTAGTTTAATATTAATTAGATTAACATTGATTTAGGACAGACTGAAGTATAAACCCGTGTTGCTTTTAATTAGAAACTCAATTGCACAAGCATAAATCAAATTAATATCTAACTTATAAATTTCAAAGATGTAAGACATGTTAAACGTGGTTGCTAACACATAACTTCGATCGGCACTATTGCAAAACAACAAGAATGGATTTAAACCGGGATTTCTTTTAATTGGAAAGCTATTAAATAAATATATTAATCTAATTACTATTTAAATTAATAAATTCATAATCGAGTGACATGATAAACATCGTTACTAATACATAGTTTACGTCGACACAAACACGACACGACGTGAATTGCACGCAAATCGGAACTCTAACGGAAAAGATACGAATTAAACAAGATTTCCTATAGTAGAATAATTCATTAAATACAAGCTCGAAATTTAAAGGTTGAAAACATGGTTAACAGTGGCATTAACATGTAGTTTACGAGATTACGAATCTAATGAAATTTGAACGGATCAAATCGGAGTTAAAATGAAGAAGATACGCCATTTATAAGCTGCTGATGGCAGTTTCGTAAATGCTGCGAACTTATTTCGAATTAAAAGAAATAAAATCAGATTTTTGATCTGAACCGGGACAGCGGGCATAAATATAATAAAACTTTAACAAGTATGTCATTGAAGAGGTATGTTCTAATCTAGATCGTTGATCTTGCATTGAACGACTGTAAATAGATAGGAGGGAACACAGAGAAGGATACAGCCAGCTGATACACGAGGTTGCACGACGGAGCTCCATTGACGGCGGCAAGGAGCTCGCCGGTGAGCGCGAAGACAGCCCTAGCGACCACGATTCAACGCTAGAAGAACACGAGGACAGAGCAGACGTTACCGCGAACTCACCAAGGGGTATCTCGACAACAGGGAACGAACAGAGGTGACGGGTTGCTCGACGAGATGGACGGAAAGCTCCTGTAAACGTCCGGCGACAAGCTGTGAGCCAACGGAGATTAGAAAAAGAAAGAAAAGGGAGACTAGCTTCGTCACCTTGCTGCAAAACTCGGCAAAGTGCTTAGGGCGGCGGTCGACGGGCGGCTGCTACAGCAAGGATTTGCGGCGGCGGCAGCACGAGAGCTTCGGTGCTGCAGGTGCTACGAAGGGTCGGGAAAGGGTAACGGAGTGCGGTGCATCGCGTATATAAGCTGTAGATGCTCCAAGGATGGAAAGGATGAAAAATCGGGGAGGATTCGGTGGCTTCAACAAGGAAAGCTGCATCGCTCTTTCCATCAAGGAAGATGACACAGTCACAGATATCGATCACCCAATCAGAGAAAAGAAAAAGGAAGGATGCATCCTGTGCCGTGCACTTGAGTTGGCAGCCTTAGGATGGGCTGGCTGCTGGCTCGTCCACAAAAAAAAAGGAATGCAAAACAGGCCAGCGCTGGAAAGCAAGCCACCGGCCAAAGAACAGAGAAGGCCACGTTCAATTTCCTTTTCTTTTACGCGTGAACCAAAGATCATGTACCTGACCAAAATAATCTTATTCTATAATTATTCACCCAAAATTAACATGCACGCATGCAAGCATGTATTCCTCCCTTGCCAAAATTGATTCGGCTCAATTAACTTTGTTGACCTCCTGATTCCTTACGTCAAATCCACCATGCACACGCACGCATAAATCTAAATTAAATATCCGATTAGGCAACAGGACCAAAGCATCAGGCTGACGTCTATCTGCTATAAGAATAAAGGATACGGCCTAGTTGCTTGCTTCTTCAGATTATGTCATCACGTCAAAGCAAAAGGTGCAAGAAATCCAGTATCAGCAGGAGACCGATTTGAGAAAGAGTCAAAGGATTTTGAGATCAGATAGTTTAGGATTAGAATTAATTCTTTCTAAATTAATTTCTTGTATGAAGAAAAATAAAAAAATATCCTGAGAAGTTTTCGCAGATAAATACAATGCATGATGAACGCAAAGGAATAATTTGGTGCAGAGGAGAAAGATTTCGGGAAACCTCCAACGGAAAGGATTAAGCTGAAAAACAAGGGACTTGATAATAGAAAAGACACAGATAGGTTGGAAAAAACATAAACGACTTACTAAACACATTTTCAAAGCTTTACTCACAACACAAGGTCAAGCAATAAGCAAACATCACATCATTCAAGGGCACGTCAAAATTATAAAACTTTAAAAAAAACACATTTTTTTAACCAAATTTGGTAAATTTTATCCAAATATTTAAAATATTTATTTTAATTAGTGTTTCCTATGCACATCCCAAAATTGAAAATTTTGGGGTGTGACAATTCTACCCCACTTAACAGGAATCTCGTCCCGAGATTCGAAGAGACTTGGGAGAGAGATAAAGCAGACTAATAAGGTTGTTTTGAGACTTTTGTCGAGATTTGATATAGAGATTAAGGATTAACAAAGTTTGATAAAGAAAATGGAGATAGCTCTTTAAGATTGTTTCGAGATTAATGAGGTGTAAGAACGACCATCGAAGATCGATAAAAAGGTGATAATAAAGATAAAGATTGATGGTATAAAGGTGAGATTGGTTAAGGGGCAAGGACTAGCAGAAGATGATAATATGATAGCGATTGGTCTTTGGGTCTTCCTGTCTCATGACTTGAGATTGGTGATGATGGCGGACGCTACCCTACTTAACAAAGATCTTGTTCCACCTGGCAATGTCGTTAAAGGCAACACTTTCTCCAAGGCTTACTACTATTGATGAGTCATTCATGTGTTGATCCTCCATTGGGTTAAGATAAAGGAGAAAACATAGAAACCAAGAGTAAGCAAGGATGATATAGGGAAAAAGACTATAAGAATTAGGATTGATCGAAGGTTAGGTAGATCAAGAGAGGATACTACCCCACTTTAACATAGTTTGAGCTAATTCTCAAGATGAAACCTTTCGGGCCACCTTCAAAGCACGAGAACAAGGACAACACACAGGCATCACATCCAACAATACAAGCACACATCAGGCAAAACAATGCACCAATCACATCATCGGTACTACACGTGCTTCTTCAACAATGGTGGTCATCCTAAATGGTAGATTATAGATGATGAAAAGCCATCGAACTTTAGAACAAGATAAGATCAGAAACCTTTTGGTAAAAACAACACAAATCAAAAACCAAGGGAGTAAGAAATAATAGCTCAAAGGAAGCTATCAAGGAAGGGATACAACAGGACAAGGAACTGGAAAATAGTCAAAATCAATGAGTCAAGGGATGAGAAAATAGTTTTATAGTAAAATAAGTTTTAGAATACGTCCGGAGCTATTTGGCATACGTCCTACAGTCAACACCGCTCTGATACCACTCTGTCACACCCGGTTTTCTAAAGAACAAAACCAGGCTAATCATATGTGTGCCCAGGAAGTCCACACATATGTCAGAATAAAAAAATATCAGAAACAATGTTATTATATAACATATACATAGCTATATTAACACTTACATCAGAGTATCGCGGAACGGTCACTAATCTTTTCTTCAGGCTCCAACGTCACAGGGACGGCTGACTGGGGGTTCCATATGCCAAGCACTTCTGAAAAGACTTCTGAAAACTCCACTACACTTCCATCATTCTTCTAAGCAACACCTCACTACACACTGGAGTGTGGTGGAAATAGCAAGAGTGAGTCCATGTCGAACTCAACAAATATAACATGGGGTTCATGAGGCTCAAAGGCATAACATAGGTTTATCAGCATGTAGCTTTTATTTAGCATTAATTCAGTATATCAATGATATCAAAATGTCTCAATATAATCAATAAACATATGATCCATGTGAAATGATTAACGAATAGCAAAAACATATTCATTATTAATGATCCACTATTCCATAAGGGTCCAAGGCCACTCGTGACCGTGAGCACGGCTGTTATAACAGTTTTACACTCTGCAGAGGTTGTACACTTTCACTATGAGTCGTGATTTACCCTTTCGCCCGAGGTGATCAGCCTCTTGACCCACTACCAAGGAAGGTCGGCAGGGTTCACTATGAAGTCTTTCGAAGGTTCGTCTAACAAGTTAGGGCCATTAGATTTCACTTGGCAAACAGATGTAGAGCCCCCCTTCTTGATGGCACAATAACACGCAGCCTATACACATGAGGACAGAGGCCGCACTATACCCGATTCGTCAAGCCATTCTTACGCCATAAAGGAATACCTCTAACAAGCTAGAAAAGGTCCTTCTATATGACTAAAGCTAGAGCCATTTTAGCCCTCACAGTTGTACTGTAAGTCCCGGATTTTCGCTTACAGATGAGTCCTTATGGAGAGTAACAAGAGCAGCAAAGTAACCCCATGCTCTAGTACCCTTAAACAGTAATAAAATCATCTTTTAATGTTTATTGCATATTCCATTAGTCAAATTACATGATCATAGTTCATGTTAAGTACTAGCAATACTAATCCATGCAAGATAATAGGTATCAAGGAATAAGATCAACACTAAGTCATCCTTAACAAGGAATATATGCATAATGATATTATTTGCTTAATGTGAATAGGACAACAAGGATAATCCCATGCTATACTTGCCTTTTTCCCCAAGTTAGCTGCTCAGAATCTCCAGTTGCTATCCTTCAGTCTCCACTTTTGCTTCAACTGTCAGTCCTCAGCTCCTAGTCTTCAGCGCTGACGAACCACGCTTCCTCTACTCGCAGCAACCAAGCAACGCAAATAGACAAACAATACACACATCTAAGAACATGCATCCAACAAAAGAAACGCTTTAAAAGAGAACGCACTAAAGGACACGGTACGTTGCTACAGTCACGAAAACGCAAGAACGACGGATAACGGAGCTACCATTAAAGAGAACACACGACTATCGAGACGATTACAACATCACACAGAATACCAACTATAAACTTAATGCATATTAGTTACTGAAATAAGGTGATAAACATTCTGAAGAAATATTCTAAAATTAGATTAATGAATTGAATTACAAAGCTAGGTTTAACCCTGGTCATATTTTATTTATAAGTATTGCCGACTTTGCAGAGATAAAAGAACATGTGAGAATAACTATTCCAATTATATGAGATATGTGCTTGGGCTAAGTAAATTATAATTTAAACATATTTAAGTTGCCATTAGCTAAGCGCATGCTTAGTTACAAAGGACTGACGTGACAAGACTATATATTATTTTTAATTATAAAACTAATAACAAACATATTCATTAATATAATATTCAGCTATATATGGAAAAGCATATGACATGAAAAACATTAGTACTACTGCACAGAGAACGTCGATGCGAATCTAACACAACTTAATTGAAGCAAAACAGATTTCAAACGAATAAATGCTCGAGGATTAAAGCCGTATAACTATGAAGAGCAGATACGTACTGTAATATGAAATTATCTACACAAGTCTATCATGTATGTAACATACTGAGACTAAGCAAATTTTAATTTAAAATATACTGTACATTAATCATATTAATCAATTTAATATTGAACTATATATATAGAAAACATGTGGCAACTGTACGAAAACACTTATGTTTCAAGGTTGAACTAAGCATCTTATAATTCAAAAGACATTTAGTTTAATATTAATTAGATTAACATTGATTTAGGACAGACTGAAGTATAAACCCGTGTTGCTTTTAATTAGAAACTCAATTGCACAAGCATAAATCAAATTAATATCTAACTTATAAATTTCAAAGATGTAAGACATGTTAAACGTGGTTGCTAACACATAACTTCGATCGGCACTATTGCAAAACAACAAGAATGGATTTAAACCGGGATTTCTTTTAATTGGAAAGCTATTAAATAAATATATTAATCTAATTACTATTTAAATTAATAAATTCATAATCGAGTGACATGATAAACATCGTTACTAATACATAGTTTACGTCGACACAAACACGACACGACGTGAATTGCACGCAAATCGGAACTCTAACGGAAAAGATACGAATTAAACAAGATTTCCTATAGTAGAATAATTCATTAAATACAAGCTCGAAATTTAAAGGTTGAAAACATGGTTAACAGTGGCATTAACATGTAGTTTACGAGATTACGAATCTAATGAAATTTGAACGGATCAAATCGGAGTTAAAATGAAGAAGATACGCCATTTATAAGCTGCTGATGGCAGTTTCGTAAATGCTGCGAACTTATTTCGAATTAAAAGAAATAAAATCAGATTTTTGATCTGAACCGGGACAGCGGGCATAAATATAATAAAACTTTAACAAGTATGTCATTGAAGAGGTATGTTCTAATCTAGATCGTTGATCTTGCATTGAACGACTGTAAATAGATAGGAGGGAACACAGAGAAGGATACAGCCAGCTGATACACGAGGTTGCACGACGGAGCTCCATTGACGGCGGCAAGGAGCTCGCCGGTGAGCGCGAAGACAGCCCTAGCGACCACGATTCAACGCTAGAAGAACACGAGGACAGAGCAGACGTTACCGCGAACTCACCAAGGGGTATCTCGACAACAGGGAACGAACAGAGGTGACGGGTTGCTCGACGAGATGGACAGAAAGCTCCTGTAAACGTCCGGCGACAAGCTGTGAGCCAACGGAGATTAGAAAAAGAAAGAAAAGGGAGACTAGCTTCGTCACCTTGCTGCAAAACTCGGCAAAGTGCTTAGGGCGGCGGTCGACGGGCGGCTGCTGCAGCAAGGATTTGCGGCGGCGGCAGCACGAGAGCTTCGGTGCTGCAGGTGCTACGAAGGGTCGGGAAAGGGTAACGGAGTGCGGTGCATCGCGTATATAAGCTGTAGATGCTCCAAGGATGGAAAGGATGAAAAATCGGGGAGGATTCGGTGGCTTCAACAAGGAAAGCTGCATCGCTCTTTCCATCAAGGAAGATGACACAGTCACATATATCGATCACCCAATCAGAGAAAAGAAAAAGGAAGGATGCATCCTGTGCCGTGCACTTGAGTTGGCAGCCTTAGGATGGGCTGGCTGCTGGCTCGTCCACAAAAAAAAAAGGAATGCAAAACAGGCCAGCGCTGGAAAGCAAGCCACCGGCCAAAGAACAGAGAAGGCCACGTTCAATTTCCTTTTCTTTTACGCGTGAACCAAAGATCATGTACCTGACCAAAATAATCTTATTCTATAATTATTCACCCAAAATTAACATGCACGCATGCAAGCATGTATTCCTCCCTTGCCAAAATTGATTCGGCTCAATTAACTTTGTTGACCTCCTGATTCCTTACGTCAAATCCACCATGCACACGCACGCATAAATCTAAATTAAATATCCGATTAGGCAACAGGACCAAAGCATCAGGCTGACATCTATCTGCTATAAGAATAAAGGATACGGCCTAGTTGCTTGCTTCTTCAGATTATGTCATCACGTCAAAGCAAAAGGTGCAAGAAATCCAGTATCAGCAGGAGACCGATTTGAGAAAGAGTCAAAGGATTTTGAGATCAGATAGTTTAGGATTAGAATTAATTCTTTCTAAATTAATTTCTTGTATGAAGAAAAATAAAAAAAATATCCTGAGAAGTTTTCGCAGATAAATACAATGCATGATGAACGCAAAGGAATAATTTGGTGCAGAGGAGAAAGATTTCGGGAAACCTCCAACGGAAAGGATTAAGCTGAAAAACAAGGGACTTGATAATAGAAAAGACACAGATAGGTTGGAAAAAACATAAACGACTTACTAAACACATTTTCAAAGCTTTACTCACAACACAAGGTCAAGCAATAAGCAAACATCACATCATTCAAGGGCACGTCAAAATTATAAAACTTTAAAAAACACATTTTTTTAACCAAATTTGGTAAATTTTATCCAAATATTTAAAATATTTATTTTAATTAGTGTTTCCTATGCACATCCCAAAATTGAAAATTTTGGGGTGTGACACAATCGTAAAATTTCTCTATCATTTGTTCATGACAGTGAACCGAATAAAATGAACTCAACTAAAGATTAACCCATCTAAATCCCTCAACACATGGCCCAATCTGATCCTAGACATAGCAAATCCCAAGAATGAGACACAGTCAACATCAGAGAAGGAAGCCCTCTATGGTTCACCTCGCATTGGAGTTTCAGCTGAACTGACAAAAATAGGCTAAGTTCATAGGTACGTAAACACGATTTGGTAATCAATTTTTCCTTTCCTGGAGAATAAACTAATCAAAGCACAGAATGACAAGGTAGATTTGGTTAAATTAGCACAGCTACCATGTAGCAGACATTGTATATCACTGCTCCATGGCGATTTTTTTTACATTAAATCTCAAGTGAGTAGATCTAAAATCGCAGATTCACTGGCAAAAATTGAAGGCTAGCAGGAAAGGGTAGCTCGGGTAGATCTTTTGCATTGTAAAATAATGTTTTCCAACCTTGCTAAGACATACTAAGACTCTGGTTTCCTAGTCATAGAAACATACCGAGTTCAATTTGATCAGATGGAATCATGAAGTTGGTGTAACATATACTAAGACTCTGGTTTCCTAGTCATGGACACATAGCATTTAATAAAGTTCAACAACAATAATAGTCAAATAACCTGTTGCATTATCAACCATATTGATAAATAATGTCTAGAATTTTCGATGCAAATGAGCAGATTATTAGTTACCTGGCATAAATCATGTCGAAGTAGACAACAAAACCTGCAGTACACAAGAATCAAAAGGTCAGCACTTGATCGTGGCAATCATCATCATCAAGAATCAAATCAACTCACTTGCTGCGAGACCGATCTGTAGCATGAGTCACTTGCTGCTGAGCCCCGGCGTCCTCGATCTGCAGGTCAACCAACAGCGCCTGCATCACCCTCATTCTATTCGGCCTGCACGGCACACGAACCTCATCTCCCACAACTAATAAAAAGAACAAAAGGAGACAATTGTTTGGTGCGGTAATTTTTCTTTGGTGTTACCACCATCTGCGTGCGACGAAATGATGCGTCGACAGGTGGGACCAATCTTGCGATCCATCCCCACCGTGATCCCGCTCTAATCACAACTCCCTCATGCGCACGCCCACGCAGCCGCCTTCTATCCCACGCTGCCTCCTCCTCGCACACGCCGTTGCGCTCACCCACGCCTCCCTCCCTGCTGTGAAGCCGCTCGCCGTTTGCGCCGTCGTCCTTGCCCATCCCCGATCCACGACTGATGGATCGCCGAGAAGACCATTCAGTGGCCTCGCTGAGAAGGAGAATGACCCGCGCCGTTGACCTCCCCGTTTGCGCCCGTACAGTCGTCCTTGTTTTGCTCCGATCGCGCGCCCACGAGCAGATCCAGCTCCATGTACGCTTGTGCCTATCCGTCTTCTCGATCCTGTTCCTCTGCTCCACCTCCTCCTGCCTCGATCTCTTCGCCGCGAGCGCTTGGGTTACTTGTGGCTCTAGATCTGTAACACCCAAATTTTAGGAGTAATAAATTTTAAATAATTTAGAGAAAGGGAATTAAAATTTTGAAAACTATTTGGTGTTGCATTCATGCTGTTGCATTTATTTTATTTTGTGTAGTGGATTTATTTTATTTTGAATTGGTTTGAAGAATTTTATTTGAAATAGTTTGAAAACAAGTAAATAAAGAAAAGAAAGAAGAAAAGAAAAAAAAGAGAAATGACTTACCTTCTCACCTGGCGGCCCGAAGGCCCGCTCGGGTCGGCCTGCTTTCCTTCCCGCCTGGGCCGCACGGTGGGCCGCTGCCGCCTTCCCTCCTCCGCGCCAGCGACCGCGAGAGCCAGCCCGAGCCAGCCGAGCCAGCAGTCGCGCCTTCCCTCTCTTTTTGGTCACTGACTGGTGGGGTCGGCTTGTCAGCCGCGTTTTCTTCTTCCTCCGGTCGTAACCGAGACGAACACCGGTTCCAACCGAATCAAATCTTCTAGTTTGGATTTCCTAACCGAAATCGATGAAGTGAACCTATAAAAGGGTAGCCGGGGTTCTCTTCTTTCCGTTTTCCATCTAAAACTCTAGTCCAACCACGTGAAACCGAGCGCTAGGGATTGGGGGGAGTTGGAGGTTTCGGTTGCTCATAGGAGGAGCTCGCGGGTGGATTTGAGGACGTGTTCTTCGCGTTGGTGAGTCCGCACTCTCCTTCTCTACCTTCCCATGCTTTTTCTTTTGGGTGGAGATGCTTCGAATTGTGTTTTTGAAGCTCACCGTCGGTCGACAATGGCGCCACCGTCCCCTCGTTGCCGCGCGTCGTATTCGGTCTATCGTAGCTAGTTCTTAATGCCTAGATGAGTTTGCATGGAGTTTCTCTTCCGTTTGGATCAAGTTCCAGGTCGATTGGTGGTCTAGTTAGGGAGAACCGCCATCTCCGGCGAGGTGGAGCACGCCGGCCATGGTGGCCGCCGGCCGGACTTGGAGAAGGGGGTCGGGTTCTTCACTGTGAGGTCGAGGATGAATGGCAGCCGTCCGATTTTGAATCAATGGCCGAGATTAGAAGATACCCCTTCGCGGGGTAATCTTTCTAAAGAGTCCCTAGACTTTTTCATAATAGAACCCGCCATCCTTAGCGCAATATCCTGAATCCGTTTTCGTGTTTTGAAAGCGTATTTTCTCCCGGATAAGTCAAAAATACGTTTTCAGGTATTTACAGTTTTGCCACTAGAACTGTTTTGGTCATAAAATCTTCGTTTTAACTCCGATTTGATCCGTTCAAGTTGCGTTAGGTTCGTATTTGCGAGCTCTACATGTTAGTGTAGTTGTACAGTTAGTTTTGATAATTTATTTTTCGAGTTTATAATTAAGTATTTATTTATCTATGGAAAATCTTAGAAAATTCATAACTTATACGTTTTAACTCCGAATTTGGTGATCTTTGCGTCTGTGTAATCGTAGAAACGTGTAGAAGAGTTTTATAAACTTTTATTACTGTTTTGTTACTGTTGGTGTACTGTTCTAATTGTATCTCTTTGTTTGCTTCGTGTTTGTTTGATTGGATGCATGTGTGTTGTTGATTGATGATCGAGTATAGAAGGTGAGCAGTATCTGGACGATTCGGAGTATTACTTTGAGCCAAGTCAGTAGTATCACTTGGAAAGCTTTGATCAAGGCAAGTATAACACAGGACTATCCTTGTTACCTATACATTGAATTGTCATACATATGCATGTGCTTACCTTGACAACCTTAGAGATTATAACTTAGTGATTGTTATCTTGATTCCTTGTCAACCTTGGGAATGCATATGGGTAGCTATTGCTAGTGCTTAAACCAAGAACAATGATCTTGTAATTTGATTAATGGATTAAGCAATCAACTATTAAGATGATTTTATTACTGTTAAAAGGGGGCTAGAGCATGTGTATTATTTTGATGCTCTGGTTTCTCTCCATAAGGACTTATCTGTAAGTGATAACCGGGATATACAGTACAGCTGTGAGGGCTATATGGCTCTGGCTTTAGTTGTTCAAGAGACCTTTTCTAGCTTGTTAGAGGTTACCTTAAATGACGTAAGAATGGCTTGCCATGTTGGGTGTAGTGCGAGCCCCTGGCCTAGTGTGTATAGGCTGCGGTTGTTGTGCCACAGGGAAGGGGGGTTCTACATCTGCCTGCCGAGTGAATCTAATGGCCCTAACTTGTTAGACGAACTTTTGAGTGGCTTTATATGGTTCTCGGGTGTTTGGGCTTGATCTCCCCACTCATTTGGAAATCATGACTCACAGTGAAAGTGTACACCTCTGCGCAGAGTTAAAAACTGGTATACTAGCCGTGCTCACGGATACGAGCGGCCTTGGGGATTCTTATGGAATAGTTGATCATAACTGTTATATCATGCTAAATTATTGTTGATTATTATTTGCTCATGTTAATGCTATTCATTATCCTTATTATAATTGATCATTGGTTCTTTGATGGGAAGTGGTTTATCTTGATGCTACTCAATTGCTAATATATGATTAAAAGCTAAACGCAGTTAAACAATGTCTAGCCTTTTTGAGCCTCATGAACCCTGTGTTATATTTGTTGAGTTCGACATGGACTCACCCTTGCTATTTCCACCATAACAGATGAAGATAATGAGGAAGATTATCGGAATGAGTACTAGTCTTGGTGTCAACCAGTCAACCGTGTCCCTGTGTGGAGTTTCCGCTGAAGAATTACTAATAGTTATTATTACCTATCGTTCAAGACTATGTCTTAAATACTTATTCGTTATGTAATAAGCACTGTGATGATACTTTGTAAATTTGTCAACTTATGTGTGCGACTGTTTCCTGGGGCGCACATGAGTCTTTTATGCATCCTATTTTTGTCCTTAAAAATGGGTGTGACAGATTGGTATCGGAGCTGTGTTGACTGTAGGACGCGAGCCTAGTTAGAATGGTCGTTAATAGCATCCATACTTCACTTAATTCATGCTTCCTCTTTTCACCTTGTTAATTACTAAAGTTTTATGCTTCCTCTACTTTATTCTATTGCGAAAATACATTGATTCTATCTAATCTATGTCTAAATCTTGTAGATGTCTCCTTATCCCCGTCTGTCAGCTGCACAGTACGTTGCCCGTTTTAAACCTCAGGAGTTATATGAAGATGGTGATCAAGAGCTATCTGATGCTGAATCAAGAGTTGGTGATATACCAATGGAGAATGTAGTTATGGGGTGGACTACGAAGTTTCATATCATGGTTCCTAAAGCTGAATCTTTCTTCCATGACATGTTGACAAGAACCTTGGACAACTACTACTACGACTGGGAAGCTACGTTGGAGTAACGTAGTGTAGAGTATAGTCATCCATGGATGGATTCCTATTGGGAAACGGAGTTATGGGTTAAGAAAAGGGATCCTACCACTAAGGAGTCTAAGGTGGAGTCAAAGTTCATTACCAGAGTGAGCCGGGCAACCGTGGAGACAAGCATGGAGGATGTCGCTTTCAATGCATTTGTTTACTACCATGGTCTACGCTTGGACAAGACGTTAAAGGGTGCACTCCGGCATTTTCCTTGTTTCTTACATGACAAGGGTATTTGGACCGTGCCGCTTGCAGATGATTCCTCCTTGACTTTACAAGCTACGGTGGGATTAGCTCGTGAATTGGCTCTCCATAAGGTGGATTTGAAGGATGAGTTGCTGAAGGAAAAAGAACTTAAGGAGCAAGCTTATAAGGAGATTGACCAATTAAGGGCGGAGTTAGGTCATCCCAAGATTTATGAGAAGCTTAATTAGGAAATAGGAAAAATCCCTATGTAATAGGAACGATAGTAGTTGCGAGTTAATTTTAAGTTTGGATTGTTTTAAGAGTCAGTTTGTGGTGTGAACAATTGTGTGATTGATGGATTGTTATTATGATAATGTGTGATTTGGATCTTTGTAATGTGTGCTGGAGTTTTGTAGACATGCCTACAAGTTCCATGGTTAAGAATATTAAGTTTGATCAAAATATATTAGTTGAATATGAGGTTAACTTAGTTCTGTCCTTTGCTGATTTTTGGATCAGTCTGGGATGTTTTAGAAATAACTTAAAATCCGTTCATGAGAAATTTAAGAAATTTTACTGGGAATGATTAGACTTCTATATCTTTCCAACCCCACAAGAATCACTTTAATATCTATTATAAGTTAAGAGATATACCTGTTCCAAGTTGGAGTTACCGCACAGTCTGGAATTCTGAAACAGTTTCGGTTAAGTTCAGTTTTTGACCAATTTATTGACAGAATCAGAAAAAGTGTTGTGAATAAAAGTTGTAGATAATTTTGTAAGTTTTTCAACCATGTAAAGATCATCTGAATTGGACGTCTGTAGCTCGAGATATGCCAATTTTACTGAGTTGCTGAAATTGGAGTTCGCCCAGAAAAAAATCAGATTTTGCTTATCTATTGAATACATCACCTCGGATCGTACTGAATTTCAATTTCTGTGTTTTTGGAAACAGATGTCAGGCAGAGGTCGTGGCAGAGGTCGTGGAGGTGCTAACCTACCCATTACTATGGAGGAACTCATGCAAACTCAGAACCAGATGATGCAGATGTTTATGCAGCACATGCAGAACAATCCCCCTGCAGGAGGACCACCGCCTGTGCAAGTGAGGGATAAGCGTGGGGAATTTTTGAAGGGACGCCCTCCAGTGTTTTCTCATGCTGTTGATCCTTTAGAGGCAGATGATTGGGTGAGGGCAGTGGAGAAACAGCTGAATATAGCCCAATGCAATGATATGGAGAAGGTGTTATATGCATCTGGTCAGTTACAAGGGACAGCTCAGACTTGGTGGGAGTCGTATCAAGCTGCACGCCCTGACAATGCTCCTCCTATCACTTGGAATGAGTTTGTTAGAGATTTTCGAGCTCGTCATATTCCTGAAGGTATAATTGAGCTGAAGCAGGAAGAATTCAGAAACCTTAGGATGGGACAGATGAGCGTTAGTGAATATCATGATAGATTTACCCAGTTGGCTCGCTATGCTCCTAATGAAGTGAGGGAAGATGCAGACAGACAGCGTCTTTTCTTAAAGGGAATTTATTATGATCTTCACTTGCAGTTGAAGGGGAACAACTATGCTAGTTTTCAAGAGCTGGTAAATAAAGCTATTGTGCTTGATAATGAGCGCAGAGAGATGGATAGGAAGAGGAAAATGAAGGTATAAGGCTCAGGAAGCAACAACCGTCAGCGCACTAATTCTCAGCATGGTTTTCATCAGAAGTTTCAAGGACCGGTTAGTCAATGGAATCGCAATCCGAATCAGAGGTGGTCCCAGAATTGGCAAAGTAATCAGTCACAACAGCGTTCATCATATTCACAGCGTCAATAGTATCAGCAGACTGGGCAACAGACTCCTCGTACTGGAAATTCCAATGTTACCCCCATGAAGAATAGTGCTCCCAGCACGCCTACTAGATGTTTTGTCTGTGGCAAAGAGGGGCATATGTCTTATCATTGTCCTGAGAAGCAGAACCAGCAGACTCCTCAGAGCCAGAAGAGCAACCAGAGGCAATCTAGTACTGGAAGGGTGAATCACGTGTCTTCTGATACAGCTCATGATGCACCAGAAGTTATGATTGGTACGTTCAATGTACATTCCACTCCTGCAACTGTTCTTTTTGACTCTGGAGCATCTCATACATTCATATCCAACATTTTTGTTAAAATGCATAGTATACCCATGCTAGCTATGAAAGAACCTCTCTTAGTAAATTCACCTGGAGGTACCATGCAAACCAGTAATCGTTGTCTTCCAATTAGTATGGTATTAAGGGGGGTAGAGTTTAAGATAACTCCTATAGTGTTGAGGACATCTGGTATTGATGTGATATTGGGTATGGACTGGATGAAGCAAAATCAGGCAGAGATTCAGTGTCAGCAAAAAGTGGTAGTTGTGACTGCACCTAATGGAGATAAAATCAATGTGGATGTAGCAGTGCAGAAGCAACCAACCGCTGTGGTGAATCAGCTTGAAGATACTATTAAGGAGAATTCAGTGATTGAGGAATTTCCGGATGTCTTCCCTGATGAATTGCCAGGTATGCCACCTGACCGAGACATTGAATTTCTTATTGAATTACTTCCTGGAACTGCACCTATAGCCAAACGACCATATAGGATGGGAGTAGATGAATTAGAAGAACTTAAGAAACAAATTAAAGAATTACAAGATAAAGGTTTTATTCGACCTAGTTCATCACCTTGGGGAGCACCAGTTATTTTTGTTGACAAGAAAGATGGCGGTCAGAGGATGTGTGTTGATTACCGGTCACTAAATGAGGTAACTATCAAGAATAAGTATCCTTTGCCTAGGATTGATGACTTGTTTGATCAGTTAAGAGGTGCTTGTGTGTTCTCTAAGATTGATTTACGTTCTGGTTATCATCAGTTGAAGATTCGTGTTTCTGATATTCCAAAGACAGCTTTTACTACAAGGTATGGATTGTATGAGTATACTGTTATGTCATTTGGATTGACCAATGCACCTGCATACTTTATGTACATGATGAATAAGGTGTTTATGGAATATTTGGATAAGTTTGTGGTGGTATTTATTGATGATATACTGGTATTTTCCAAGACGGAGGAAGAGCATGCTGAACATTTGAGGTTGGTATTGCAGAAACTTAGAGAGCATAAACTGTATGCGAAGCGAAGTAAATGTGAGTTTTGGTTGAAGGAAGTTTCTTTCCTTGGTCATATTGTTTCTAATGGAGGGATATCAGTGGATCCAGGTAAAGTAAAGGATATATTAAATTGGAAACCACCTATTGATGTTAGCGAGATTCGTAGTTTCTTGGGATTAGCTGGATATTACAGACGGTTCATTGAAGGGTTTTCTAAACTTGCTAAACCTATGACATCTCTGTTAGAGAAGAATGCCAAGTTTGTGTGGTCAGATAAATGTCAAGCTAGTTTTGAGGAATTGAAGAAGAGGTTGACTACAGCGCCTGTTTTGGTTTTGCCAGATTTGAGTAAGAAGTTTTCTATTTATTGTGATGCTTCTCGTCAAGGTTTGGGATGTGTTCTTATGCAAGAAGGCAGAGTTGTGGCTTATGCATCTAGGCAGTTGAGAAAGCATGAGTTGAATCATCCTACACATGATTTGGAGTTAGCAGCTGTAGTTCATGCTTTAAAAATTTGGAGACATTATTTAATTAGACATAAGAGTGATATATACACTGATCATAAGAGTTTGAAGTATATTTTCACTCAGTCAGATCTGAATTTGAGGCAACGTAGATGGTTAGAGTTGATTAAGGATTATGATATTGAGATACACTATCATCCTGGTAAGGCTAATGTAGTAGCTGATGCTCTTAGTAGGAAAAGTTATGTCAATGAGATACAGACATTGTCTATGACTAGGGAGTTATGTGCTGAATTTGAATATTTGAATTTGGGAATTGTTACTAATACAATGGAATTAGTGATAGAGCCTACCTTAGAGCAAGAAATCTATAAGGGTCAGTTGAAGGATGAGAAACTAAAGAAGATAGCGGAAGATATAGTGATTGGTAAGTCACCAGGCTTTCGAATGGATGATAATGGAATTTTGTGGTTTGGAAAGAGGCTATGTGTACCTGAGGATCAAACTGTTAGACAGGCAATTCTTCGCGAAGCTCATGAGTCAGCTTATTCTATTCATCCTGGTAGTACTAAGATGTATTTGGATCTTAAACAGAAATATTGGTGGGTTGGATTAAAGCGAGATGTGGCTGAGTATGTGGCATTGTGTGACACCTGTCAGAGGGTGAAAGCAGAGCATCAGAGACCTGCTGGATTGTCGCAACCAATGAAGATTCCTGAATGGAAGTGGGAGGAAGTTGGTATGGATTTTATAGTAGGGTTACCTCGTACTCAGAAAGGTTATGACTCTATTTGGGTGATAGTAGATCGATTAACTAAAGTTGCTCATTTTATACCAGTTAAGACTACTTACCATGGACCAAAATTGGCAGAGTTGTATATGGAGAGAATAGTCTGTTTGCATGGAGTACCAAAGAAGATTGTATCTGATCGAGGATCGCAGTTTACGTCGCATTTTTGGAAAGCTGTGCATGAATCATTGGGAACAAAATTGAATTTTAGTACAGCATATCATCCACAGACAGATGGACAGACTGAAAGGACCAACCAGGTATTAGAGGATATGTTGAAAGCTTGTGCATTGCAATATGGAACTAGTTGGGATAAGAGTTTGCCTTATGCAGAATTCTCTTACAATAACAGTTATCAACAGAGTCTTAAGATGGCACCGTTTGAAGCTTTGTATGGACGTAAGTGTAGAACTCCATTGTTTTGGGATCAGACAGGTGAATCTCAAGTGTTTGGTACAGATGTTCTTAGAAACGCAGAAGATCAAGTGCGAGTGATTCGTGAGAATTTGAGAGTAGCACAGTCTCGTCAAAAGAGTTATGCTGACAATAGAAGAAGAGATTTAGTTTTTGAGGTAGGTGATTATGTTTATTTGAAGGTGTCACCTATGAAAAGTGTGAAGAGGTTTAACATGAAAGGTAAACTAGCACCAAGGTATGTTGGACCATTTAAAGTTATTACTATACGTGGGGAAGTTGCTTATCAATTAGAGTTGCCTGAGAATTTATCTGGAGTACATGATGTGTTCCATATTTCACAACTTAAGAAGTGTTTACGGGTGCCTAAGGAGCAGATACCTTTAGAAGAGTTGACTGTTAAGGAGGATCTTACATATGAAGAGTTTCCGATTAAGATTTTAGAGACTGCTGAGAGAGTTACTCGAAGTCAGGTTATTAAAATGTGCAAGGTGCAGTGGAATCGATATTCAGAGGCGGAGGCAACTTGGGAAAGAGAGGATGAATTGAGGAAATCATATCCGCAGTTGTTTGAGTAAGCAGTTCAATCTCGAGGACGAGATTCTTTTAAGGGGGTAGAATTTGTAACACCCAAATTTTAGGAGTAATAAATTTTAAATAATTTAGAGAAAGGGAATTAAAATTTTGAAAACTATTTGGTGTTGCATTCATGCTGTTGCATTTATTTTATTTTGTGTAGTGGATTTATTTTATTTTGAATTGGTTTGAAGAATTTTATTTGAAATAGTTTGAAAACAAGTAAATAAAGAAAAGAAAGAAGAAAAGAAAAAAAAAGAGAAATGACTTACCTTCTCACCTGGCGGCCCGAAGGCCCGCTCGGGTCGGCCTGCTTTCCTTCCCGCCTGGGCCGCACGGTGGGCTGCTGCCGCCTTCCCTCCTCCGCGCCAGCGACCGCGAGAGCCAGCCCGAGCCAGCCGAGCCAGCAGTCGCGCCTTCCCTCTCTTTTTGGTCACTGACTGGTGGGGTCGGCTTGTCAGCCGCGTTTTCTTCTTCCTCCGGTCGTAACCGAGACGAACACCGGTTCCAACCGAATCAAATCTTCTAGTTTGGATTTCCTAACCGAAATCGATGAAGTGAACCTATAAAAGGGTAGCCGGGGTTCTCTTCTTTCCGTTTTCCATCTAAAACTCTAGTCCAACCACGTGAAACCGAGCGCTAGGGATTGGGGGGAGTTGGAGGTTTCGGTTGCTCATAGGAGGAGCTCGCGGGTGGATTTGAGGCCGTGTTCTTCGCGTTGGTGAGTCCACACTCTCCTTCTCTACCTTCCCATGCCTTTTCTTTTGGGTGGAGATGCTTCGAATTGTGTTTTTGAAGCTCACCGTCGGTCGACAATGGCGCCACCGTCCCCTCGTTGCCGCGCGTCGTATTCGGTCTATCGTAGCTAGTTCTTAATGCCTAGATGAGTTTGCATGGAGTTTCTCTTCCGTTTGGATCAAGTTCCAGGTCGATTGGTGGTCTAGTTAGGGAGAACCGCCATCTCCGGCGAGGTGGAGCACGCCGGCCATGGTGGCCGCCAGCCGGACTTGGAGAAGGGGGTCGGGTTCTTCACTGTGAGGTCGAGGATGAATGGCAGCCGTCCGATTTTGAATCAATGGCCGAGATTAGAAGATACCCCTTCGCGGGGTAATCTTTCTAAAGAGTCCCTAGACTTTTTCATAATAGAACCCGCCATCCTTAGCGCAATATCCTGAATCCGTTTTCGTGTTTTGAAAGCGTATTTTCTCCCGGATAAGTCAAAAATACGTTTTCAGGTATTTACAGTTTTGCCACTAGAACTGTTTTGGTCATAAAATCTTCGTTTTAACTCCGATTTGATCCGTTCAAGTTGCGTTAGGTTCGTATTTGCGAGCTCTACATGTTAGTGTAGTTGTACAGTTAGTTTTGATAATTTATTTTTCGAGTTTATAATTAAGTATTTATTTATCTATGGAAAATCTTAGAAAATTCATAACTTATACGTTTTAACTCCGAATTTGGTGATCTTTGCGTCTGTGTAATCGTAGAAACGTGTAGAAGAGTTTTATAAACTTTTATTACTGTTTTGTTACTGTTGGTGTACTGTTCTAATTGTATCTCTTTGTTTGCTTCGTGTTTGTTTGATTGGATGCATGTGTGTTGTTGATTGATGATCGAGTATAGAAGGTGAGCAGTATCTGGACGATTCAGAGTATTACTTTGAGCCAAGTCAGCAGTATCACTTGGAAAGCTTTGATCAAGGCAAGTATAACACAGGACTATCCTTGTTACCTATACATTGAATTGTCATACATATGCATGTGCTTACCTTGACAACCTTAGAGATTATAACTTAGTGATTGTTATCTTGATTCCTTGTCAACCTTGGGAATGCATATGGGTAGCTATTGCTAGTGCTTAAACCAAGAACAATGATCTTGTAATTTGATTAATGGATTAAGCAATCAACTATTAAGATGATTTTATTACTGTTAAAAGGGGGCTAGAGCATGTGTATTATTTTGATGCTCTGGTTTCTCTCCATAAGGACTTATCTGTAAGTGATAACCGGGATATACAGTACAGCTATGAGGGCTATATGGCTCTGGCTTTAGTTGTTCAAGAGACCTTTTCTAGCTTGTTAGAGGTTACCTTAAATGGCGTAAGAATGGCTTGCCACGTTGGGTGTAGTGCGAGCCCTGGCCTAGTGTGTATAGGCTGCGGTTGTTGTGCCACAGGGAAGGGGGGTTCTACATCTGCCTGCCGAGTGAATCTAATGGCCCTAACTTGTTAGACGAACTTTTGAGTGGCTTTATATGGTTCTCGGGTGTTTGGGCTTGATCTCCCCACTCATTTGGAAATCATGACTCACAGTGAAAGTGTACACCTCTGCGCAGAGTTAAAAACTGGTATACTAGCCGTGCTCACGGATATGAGCGGCCTTGGGGATTCTTATGGAATAGTTGATCATAACTGTTATATCATGCTAAATTATTGTTGATTATTATTTACTCATGTTAATGCTATTCATTATCCTTATTACAATTGATCATTGGTTCTTTGATGGGAAGTGGTTTATCTTGATGCTACTCAATTGCTAATATATGATTAAAAGCTAAACGCAGTTAAACAATGTCTAGCCTTTTTGAGCCTCATGAACCCTGTGTTATATTTGTTGAGTTCGACATGGACTCACTCTTGCTATTTCCACCATAACAGATGAAGATAATGAGGAAGATTATCGGAATGAGTACTAGTCTTGGTGTCAACCAGTCAACCGTGTCCCTGTGTGGAGTTTCCGCTGAAGAATTACTAATAGTTATTATTACCTATCGTTCAAGACTATGTCTTAAATACTTATTCGTTATGTAATAAGCACTGTGATGATACTTTGTAAATTTGTCAACTTATGTGTGCGACTGTTTCCTGGGGCGCACATGAGTCTTTTATGCATCCTATTTTTGTCCTTAAAAATGGGTGTGACAAGATCTAACCGGTGTTTACTCTCCTCGTGTCATTTACAGGAGGAGACGCTCGACGACTTCGCCGACAGTGGCGACTGGCGTCGATGACCTGGTGGTATGGCTACTGCTGATCGAGAAGTACACGATGCATATCTCTAGGTCCAACGGCCTCCTCAGCCGCCTGTCGCTGCAGGAGCGCCGCTTCGCCAAGAGGTACCTTCCGACTGCGCTCGTGCGTCTGCGGCAGTTGCCACATTAGTTTATGTTGGCAGTGTTGCCTTATGAAAATAACCGTGGTTCTGATGGGGATGGATTTCTCATGTCTGCTCTGTCAGAAGTTGTGCTGAGATCATGGAGAAGCATCTGGAGGAGTAGTTGTTGTCTAGGCTCCTATGCGGCTATGATTCGGTTAACCAGGCAGTCATTGTCCAGCACTGAGGATGACATGGGTATATATTCCCGCCACTTCATCTCCCAAATTACCGTGTTCCTTGTTCCTTCCTACTGTTACTGCTATACCGTTCTTATCGAGTTCTTGCTATACGCAGCTTCAATAAAGTGTGTGTATGGTCGGTAGAAATTTTTGCCATTTCAATTTCAAGTGCACAGCCTGGCATGTATCCTTGGGGACTCTGATCGCTAGTTGTGCTCAAAAGTCTAAGTTACTACGTAATAAAATTTAGTTGTCAAATTAATCAGGCTGTCAAATTATAAAGAACATATTTGTGGCCATATGTGCAAGTGTAATTTTATCTGTGCAAGTTGTCAATTTGTCTGTGTAATCTAAATTAGGGTACTGTACATAGGTTAGGAAATTAGTTGCAGAAAAATTGTATATTCCAATCTGAATGTTGTTTGCCTACGTGTTCACCTAAGACATGTGAGAATTATACACAATGTTGTCTCTGGGCAATTGTTGTGTTTAACTGTATGCTCTTGCTTGCTGAGTGAGTCTCAATAGACAATGAATTTTCTGTGTACCCAATAATTCAAACTGCATGATCTTGGCTTTGCCATCATATATAATGTGTATCTTATAAATTCTTAACATTTTCTAGGGAAGTAACTGAGCATTTGATGAACTTGTTGGGACAGAAATTTTGTAAAGCATGTCTCTTGCTGGATGGTAAAAATAGAGGCTTGCTGAAACTAGGCATTATTGGAAGGACCAAAGTGCCTGATCCTATTTTTACAGGAATTATTCGGAAGACCAGCACAATCATGGAGTGTTTGCACCGGATTGTAGGGATTGTATAGATAAATAATGTGTCTTGGGTATGGTTCCATATGTTATTTGTCTAATATGTCTTGCGCCAGTGTCATTTCATAAAAAATGGAGTCCTAATCTGGTTGTATTTGTAAAACAATGAACTTTCAGTGGTCAGTTCAGTGCTACGAAAACAACGAACTTCCAAGTGGTCTACGCCATAAAAAAACTCACTGTTTCTGCAGTTTCGGTGCTCTCCTGTACTTAGGCTACTACTTTTTTTACAATTTCATTATTTTCATTATGCTTATAACAACTAGACGTAGAAGTGCTTTTTAATCGGTGTGCTGTGTTTTTCATGTTACATTTCATTCGGCAAACAACTGCACAACTGCTTCTGAGGAGAGACTTGGGCAGTTCATCCAGAAGTTGAAAAAGGTGTTAATCCTAAGCAGTGGAGATTTGGAAATTTTCAACGCATGTTATGCCCACAGGTATGGAGCATCTGTTCTTTACAACCTTGTTCTGCTGCTTTCAGTTTAGTGTCTTTTTCATGAATTATATCTAGCTTTACAACCAAGCAGTCTAATTGATTTAAGACATGAATGATAAGAAATTGCTCCCAAGAAGTGACGCATCCCTAAATCATCCATTCAAATTGACTTGATTCAAGATAACATTGCAAGTTACTGTTGTATCATTTCTTTTTAGTGATCCATTGCATTTCGGATCGGTGAGCTATCTAGCGACAAATAATGAACTATAACTTACATCGGCCCTCTTGTTGCTTGTCACGCTGGACAAGACCAGCAGCTGGAGGTGGGAGTTCATTAGGGGAGTCTGATTAGACAGGAGATATTTAGCTAGAGGAGGATAGAGATTTAGATTTTATTTGTTTCATGAGCTTTTCTGAAATAGGTCTACATGTCCTCTGCTTGGTGGGGTTGCAGGTGAGGAAGCACGCGATCCGGACGGCGCACTAGAACATCGACAGTACCATCAAGGCCACCAACAACATCCTCTCCCAATGGCTAGCTGAACTCATTGCATTGAGAATATAGTAATCTTGCAAGTTACTGTTGTTGGCTTACTCAGGCTTCAAGTGCAAATGTTGCAATTTTGCATCTTCACTTAGCTTCTGTGATTTTGGGCACTGTGGTTTAGGCTTCGTTGTATGTCTATGTGACAAAAAAATAGCTCTCTCTCTCTACAAGAACCTTGTATCTCATTCTATGCTTGATATCAAGATATTCATTGCCTTTTGATTGTTTGACTTGCATTATGAAATATCCTATAGTGTTAGCACGGACAAGATTTCTACCACGAGCTTGGTTGCTTGATTTAATTTATATGATGATCAAATTATTCAAAGCAATGTTGTTGCTTTTTGCTTCACTATTTTTCACAAAATTAAGTATGGTAAATATCTTCTAAGAATGAGATGTTTATAGGAAACTGTCGAATCTTGGTTGCATTCCGGCCCAACACTCAAATGTTACCATCGAGTTCACAATTATTGTCGCCATTATCTTCTCTCTTATAAAGGAACACTTAAAACTATCCTACATACACCTCAAAAATTATCCACCGTTGAGATGCCCCAACCACTATACACCAAAAAAAAATTGTGCCTAGGATTCCAACATTATTAAAATCTAAGGCTCATAATCCTCTCTTATAGGCTTTAACTTGATCCGATGAATCCCTCTTCCATCTGAAAAAAAACTCTACACCTGCATCTACCCGACAACACGATTTATTTTATCCACGTGCATCTTGGATCACAAATTCTTGATCTAAACTCTGTCATGGCATAAAAAATTGCAATAAAAACTTAAAAAATAAGTTGTAACGATATTGGTTATTAGTATCCAAAACAAAAAAAAACATTTAGATTTTTCATATATACCTCGCATTGGAGTTTCAGCTAAACTGACAAAAATAGGCTAAGTTCATAGGTATGTAAACACGATTTGGTAATCATTTTTTCCTTTCCTAGAGAATAAACTAATCAAAGCATAGAATCACAAGGTAGATTTGGTTAAATTAGCACAGCTACCATGTAGCAAACATTGTATATCACTGCTCCATGGCGAGTTTTTTTACATTAAGGCAGTGTTTAGTTGCTTCAAAATTCCAAAAAATTTACAAGATTTTTCGTCACATCAAATCTTTGGACGCATGTATGGAGCATTAAATGTAGGTAAAAAAATAACTAATTGCACAGTTTGTCTGTAAATGTCGAGACGAATCTTTTAAGCCTAGTTAGTCTATGATTGGATAAATTTTACCAAATAACAACGAAAAGTGCTACATGAACTTTACACACACTTTACAACCATCTAAACACACCCTAAATCTCAAGTGAGTAGATCTAAAATCACAGATTCACTGGCAAAAATTGAAGGCTAGCAGGAAAGGGTAGCTCGGGTAGATCTTTTGCCTTGTAAAATAATGTTTTCCAACCTTGCTAAGACATACTAAGACTCTGGTTTCCTAGTCACACAAACATGCCGAGTTCAATTTGATCAGATGGAATCATGAAGTTGGTGTGTAGATTTTTATTATTCTTTGAAACCTCACACATAGCATTTAATAAAGTTCAACAATAATAATAGACAAATAACCTGTTGCATTATCAACCATATTGATAAATAATGTCTAGAATTTTCGATGCAAATGAGCAGATTATTAATTACCTGGCACAAATCATGTCGAAGTAGACAACAAAACCTGCAGTAGACAAGAATCGAAAGGTCAGCACTTGATCGTGCCAATCATCATCATCAAGAATCAAATCAACTCACTTGCTGCGAGATGTCGATCTGTAGCATGAGTCACTTGCTGCTGAGCCCCGGCATCCTCGATCTGCAGGTCAACCACTAACAGCGCCTGTGTCACCCCCATTCTATTCGGCCTGCACGGCACACGAACCTCATCCAGTAAAAAAGGAGAACATACTGGCGATCGAAGAGGAAGCAGTCGGCCTGGCACAACTTGGCGCGGAAGGCCTCGATGACGGACGGGAAGCCGATGCCGCCGCGGCAAGGCGGCCCTGATGGGGACGCAGCGCGCGGACATGGTGCCGAGCCTGGAGATTGATGGATCCATCCAACATGAAACGACTGAGTAGGGACCGGCTTCGGTTCTCATCGATGGCGTGGTACACGAACTCCATATATTGCTTTTGAAGGGTTTTTGATGAATTTTTTTTCTCAAAACAGGTCTTGTTCTGGGTCTTCCAAATCGCCTAACATATTGCAGCAATCCCCCAGGGATAAAATTTCTTGCCATAAGGAAGCCAGGCCCTTGTTTAGATTGAAGAAAATTTCAAACCGATGAATAGTACCACTTTCGTCTTATTTGGCAAATATTGTCCAATCATGGACCAACTAGGCTCAAAAGATTCATCTCGTGATTTCCAACTAAACTGTGTAATTAGTTATTTTTTTACCTACATTTAATACTCCATGCAAGCGGTTAAAAATTGATGTGATGGAGAGAGAGTGAAAAAACTTGGAACTTTGAGGCAAACTAAACAAGGCGCAGACTTCACACCACTGCCAATTTTGATTCAACCTACTAGGAATGTTATTACTTATTAGCACCAAAGCACTTTGCCACAATAGACCACCTACCAGCCAGCAGTACTTTTCTCTCACATCAATTCAGCACCAGCCACCAACAACCTACCAGTCAACAGTATTTAGCTCTCAGTCCACCCATAGAGTAGTTAGCTCTTCACTGTTAATATATGGTCCACTTGTCTGTCTCACAGATTTTCTTGATTCTTGTGCCCAAGTCGGTTGTAAGCTTGCCGGACACCGACTTGGGGATGACGTCCACAAACCGCAGCCGCCGAAGCTTCTTGCACGACGCCACGCGCCCCGGCCCCGCCACGTACGCCATCATGTCCGCCTCGTTCTCCGCCGCACCACGCACGACGCCGGGATCTCACCGGCCCCCACGTCCGGCAGCCAGCATGCATGGCATCCATTATGGCCTTGTTCACTTCCCAACCCAACCCAAAATATTTCCTCTTCCACTCATCACATCAAATCTTTCGACGCATGCATGGAGCATTAAATGTAGGTAAAAAAGATAACTAATTGCATAGTTTGTCTGTAAATGTCGGGACGAATCTTTTGAGCCTAGTTAATCCATGATTGAACAAATTTTGCCAAATAACAACGAAAGATGCTAAACTTTTTATCTACTCTTTACGAAGTGAACACACCCTATACTAGTATTGCCGCAGCACAGGAATATGAAACACACACAAACACGGATGGGAATGGTCGCTTACCCGAAGACGGCGGCATCTTTGACTGACGGACAGGTCGAGTGCAGTAACCTCACGTCACACCAGACCTGAGAGCGACGCCGGACAGGTCGAGCTCGTCGGCCACGGGGCTCTTCACCACCGTCGTGCCGGACGAGTAGGGCCTTGTTCATTTCACCATGCCAACTCAAAATATTTCCTCTTCCACCCATCATATCGAATTTTTCGACGAATGCATGGAGTATTAAATATAGGTAAAAAAGATAACTAATTGCATAGTTTGTCTGTAAATGTCAGGATGAATCTTTTGATCCTAGTTAATCTATGATTATATAAATTTTATTCAATAACAACGAAAGATACTACAGTAACTTTTCACCTACTTTTCACAAAGTGAACACACCCTAGGTCAGGTCGGACTGCGCATGGATCGGATGAGAGTTTACATGGAGGAAAGGAATAGACTACAGAAATTGAGTAAACGATAGAACAGATACAGGGGAGAAGGGCAGATGACAGAGAACAATAAATGAACCTCCAGCTGCCGCAATAAATTTGCGCCTTGTTTAGATGCCCTAAAAGTTACAATTTTTTCTCTCTCTCAATCACATCAATCTTTGGACGTATGCATGCAATATTAAATATAGGTAAAAAAATAACTAATTACACAGTTTATTTGAAAATCACGAGATGAATCTTTTGAGCCTAGTTGGTCCACGATTGGACAATATTTGCCAAATAAGACGAAAGTGATACTATTTATCGGGTTAGAATTTTTTGCAATCTAAACAAGCCCTCGATGGTATGTGGAAATCCACGTGGCTTCCAGCCTATCCTCGTAATGCTTTAAGGGGTGTTTGGTATTAGGAGTTAAAGTTTAACTCGCACGGTAGCACTTTCGTCTTATTTGACAAAAAAATTTCAATCATAGAGTAATTAGGCTTAATAGATTCGTCTCGTGAAAAACCCCTAAACTGTGTCAACATACATGTAATTAGTCTACATTTAGTACTCCATACATGTGTCGCAACATTCTATGTGATAGGAGTTAAAATTTAACTCCTCATCCGCAAGAGTCCTAGCTAATTGCTAGCTAGGAGCCATCCACCTCAGCACTAAATAGCTAGCAGTACGTACAACCATCTATATACTATTTGTTATTTTTAGTACTTTCATGCACAGAGAGAACGGATGTGTTGTGAACATCATCTTTGTGCCTCTCTATATGGAGAACAACACTAAACATCTCATCTGAAGAAACATGTCATCTCAGTATAACCAACTGGTAGCAACCATGATAACATGGACAAGCTTTTGAGCGCAACAATAAAATAAAATGTCCATATGTTACTACATGATGAACTGATAAACATGACTCAAGCCATTTCATTACATGACCAACTAAAGATAAGCAACTAGGACAACCAAAGGTTTTAAACATGGAAATAAAATAGAATGTCCATATGTTATTACTACATAATGCACTAATTGATAACCATGATGATGAGGACATGGCACCTTCGGATACGAACAATGATTATAAGGTGCGCTTGTTCCTAAATTTGCATAGTGGCTTTGGTTATAATTCACTTGGTTGCACATGTACATGTCACTATTTGATTGTAAGTACAAATGTGTTTCATAATGGAAGTTCATCAAAGTTGAACTTTCGGTTCGTCGGTAGCCCGACATTGTCTCATTGGAAAGGCCATAACTCATCCATCCGGAGTGCGATCGAGGTCAATGAGCACTTAATGGAAAGCTTGTTTGATAAGCTTTCAAATAGATCTGGTCCCATCTCAATATCACGTCGGCAAGGCCTCCAAATCACCAATATATTCTGTCGTTATTTCTGGCGAGAGCTACACTGTCGTCATAGGCTTGTTAGACATCCTTGGAACCCAGGCCCAAGTTAGAGCACGCTCCAAGAAGATGGAGAACACCTAAGAGATGGCCTTGGACGTACACCTCCTTGGCCACCACCTTAGGAGGCTAGCAAGGACGTCCAAGCCAAGCCAGAGGTCCAGTCCAATCCGAGTTCGAGTCTGCCTCGGCCATCAGGACTAGTTTGCAATAAAACGGACGTCCAGGACGCATCCGAACTCTGTTTTTGATGATCCACATATGGATGGAAAGATAATTTGATAAGGAAGCCAATACAAGTGGTTTCACATCAAAAGCTCTTCGGAATCAACAGGAATCGTCGAAACAAGTCAGCGTCCAGAATCTGTCAGGGTGCTGCGACACCTTCTTTTGGGCCGTTGGGCCTTGTAACGTGTTGGGACACATTTAGGACATGAAGAGGGATCCTTGGACGTCCCTTAGGCTATATAATTAGTAGCCACCACCTACTTTATGGTTAGGGTTTTGCTTAGATTATTCTGTCAAGAAACAGTTTCGTCGTTCTTCGGTTTGTGAGACCCCAACTCGTGAGATTAATCATACATCTGCAATTTGGTTGCGATCTTTCTTGTTCTTGCTTATGTTCTTCGTTGCGCAGGCAGGGATTAGCCTTCTTGGCGAGGTCAACCTGGTCCGTGACTCGGTTGATAACCAGAGGAGTTGTGGTGCTAAGATTGCAGGGTTCGATCTTTCGATCTGAAGCCGGATCGGTGTGTCATTCTCCGCCACAACGATAGTTACCATCACCTGATGGAAGATCGGGACCCCGTCTCCATTACATGACTCCAGCCATACATGTTTATTTCAAGCCACAAAAGCAAACTGAACAGCTAACTGCATCGTTGAGGAAGAAGCACCAAAATCCAAAAGTCAACCTCCATGATAGCCTGCTAGAAATGCCAATCAACCGCATACCAATGATTCTGGAAAAAGAAAACAAGCAGTAAGTCAACTTACTCAATATAATTAACAGTGCTAATAAGAAAAAGAAATTCATGACAGATTTTACGTGAGGTTATTATCAAAAAAAATTACTAGTGGGGAGCCCTATGGCCAAAACGCTGCCAAATGTGCTCAATTAAATCATCTTTAAGTTAAGTGTGGATAGAGTGAGCACGGATAGCAGAATTTTTACGTCGAACATCATTGAAGCATGGGTTACTGTTTGTGGCCTTTTGCACTTCAGGAGGAAGAACAATTGATTCTCCAGGAATTGCATTCAGGTCAATAGACTCCTTAGCCATTTCTCCCTCATCTTCCACTATCATGTTGTGGAGAATAACACAAGCTTTCATGATCAGTCCAATAATCCTTGTGCTCCAAGATCATGCTGGACGACGCACAATGTTGAAGCGAGCTTGCAGAACGCCAAAAGCACGCTCCACATCTTTCCTTGCACCTTCTTGTTCTGTTGCATACACCTTGTGCTTGTCTAGTTGAGGTGAATTTATAGACTTCACAAAGGCTGCCCATTCTGGGTAAATTCCATCGGCTAGGTAATAACCAGTGTTGTATTGCCTACCATTGACAGAAAACTGAACCCGAGGAGCTTCACCCTTTATCGCCTCAAGAAATAAAGGGGACTGATTGTGCACGTTGATGTCATTATTAGACCCAGCAACACCAAAGAATGCATGCCAAATATGGAGGTCATGTGAAGCTACCGCTTCAAGGATCATGGTTGGGAATCCATAGCGACTAGTGGTATATTGCCCCTTCTATGCTGTTGGACAATTTTCCCATCGCCAATGCATGCAGTCAATACTACCCAACATTCTAGGGAATCCACGAGACTCTCCAACTTGGAGCAGACGCTCCATGTCTTCAGCTGTAGGGCGTCGAAGGTGTGGTGGCAGGGCCATCTCTCGCTTCCGGTGGCTCATCACCAGCAGCGACAAGGATCTTATGGGCCAGAACTGAATCGAAAGAGTCAAGCACAGGAGCTGGATTGTGGAATAAGATAGATGGGAAGATATCACGGAAAAGAAGAGGAACGAACCTTGCTTTTGATGGCTCCAGAACTAAATCGGAAGAGCAAGGGCGAGAGAAGTTGGATTGTGGGAGGATTTTCACGCGCAGTGACGCGGGAGAGAAAATGGATTCACGCGCAGCGGATGGGGGAGAAGGATTCCCGTGCAGGGCATGGGGGAGGAGAGGGTTGCGCGCAGCGGATCTAAAAATGCTAGAAGAATAGCTAGCAGATGGCGATGAAGCTAGCAATTTGGCGCATCGTTGCGCGTGCGAGCTGAGCGACGAGCAAGTCGCTGGCTCAAATATTTTTGCATCTTCTCTTTCCTCCACATAGGATACATGCTGAGTTGTACACTCAAATAGCTAGCTGACTCAGTACCATTGCGGACGCCCTAAGAGCAGCTCCAGTGTGGGTTTAAAAGCCAACCATGGACTGTTCAGATCGAACCATCAACCTTGGAACAGTCGAACCGAGGTTGTCAGAGTTAAAATCGGACTTTGCAGAGTAAAGTTTTCCAAACGGGCCACGTGAAACGGGCTGGCCCGAGCCCGGTGCTAAAAAACACGGTCCTAACCTGGCCCTGGCCCGCCCTAGCCATGCCCGTGCCTGGCCTGGCCCGTTGTCGTGCCCGTGCCGAGGCCGAGGAGGTGGCCCGTAGTGCCGGCCTGGGCACGGCCCGTTCCATCGGGCAGCACGGCTTCCAGTCGTTGGATTGGGGAGGCGGGGGGAGAGCCGTTGGATTGGGAAGGAGGGGGTATATAAGCAAGCCACCGCGGGCCGTGGCCTCCTCCACTCTCCCAACCCTAATCCCCTCCACTCGACCCGTCATCTCCCTCGCGCCGCTCCTCTCTCACTCGTCTGCTCTCGCCAGCTCGTCGTCGCTCCTCGCTCTCGCCTGCTCGCCGTCGCTCCTCGCTCTCGCCCGCTCGCCTGCAATCGACTCGTTCCCCTGCTCCGCCGTGTCCATGGCGTTCTCCGGCGGGTAAGGGGACATAAGATCCAGTGGGTTCCGCCCTCAATCTCCCTGGTTTCCCTTCCCTCTCTGCCCTCAATTCCCTCTTCTCTCTCAGATGTGGTGGTTCCCGCCCTCAATCTCTATCTGTTCCCTTGTTCTTCATCCCTGAGAGTCGATTGAGATTCGTTCTTGGCATCCTCGACTCCTCTCCGTCTTCTGTCCGTCGTTCTCATCGCCGGCCGCCGCCACCTCCGGGGCTCCGGTCTCCGTTGAGGTACCGGGGGTGTGCATCCTGTCGTCGTTTCTGGCACTCCGACTCCAGAGGTAAGTGCTAACCCTAACCCTAATCCCCTCCGTCTTCTGTCCATCGTTCTCATCGATGCCTAATCCCTAACCATGTTTCTGTTCTTGAATGATGCAGCCGTCGAGGAACTAGAGACGGCTAGGGCTAGTATGGCCCCGGGCGCAGGCGTCCACGATGAAGGGGAGTTTGATCACTCCCAAAACGACGAGCTGCGGATGTGCGGGTTAACCAGGGATGACGAAGAGGACAATGTCCGCGATGACCGCGCTGAGCTATTTGGGCAGTCTGCTGCTGATGCCCATCCCTGTGACCAAGATGCGGTCCCAGTGGATGTGGATGCGGCCGATCCCGATGGCGACGGTGCTGAGGGCGACAGTGAGGTAGCAGGCTCTAATCGGCCTTCTACCTCTGCTGTCTAGGATGATTTTGACAAGCTTTTCAAGAAGGTGCCAGGTAAGAAAAATCTCGTCAGGTATGCTGCTATTTGCAAACACTGCAAGAAGCAATACTCTGCTTATTCTGCTAATGGAACTAGGCATCTGTAACAGAACCGCCCAATTATACGAAATTAAGTAGGAAAATCATCCAACGGAAGGACAATTCAACAAACTTAAGCCCGTATAACCCGGTAGTCCGTGAAATCTCGACGGATTTCAAACTATTTCTCATAACAGCCAAGATCGTACTAAGTTTAACGGTTACCATCATAAGTTACATAAAAAGTTCGCGGCATAAAATACATCAGAGTTTAAACATAGTTATTACAAACCAGGTTTGACTAAAAGTAGCGGAAGCTATAGTTCAAATCACGCACACACACAACATTTTGAAATAAAGTGTCAGCTTGTGATCATCTCTAGCAAAAGCATCAGACGAGAAGTAACGAATGACCATTGCCCATGGTCCTATGCTTTGCCCATTGCAGGATAGAGACAGTTGATACAATAGCCATAGTACATCTGTCCATCTGCAACAAGTGGGAACAAAGCCCTGAGTACGAGAAGGTACTCAGCTAGACTTACCCGTCATAAACCAGAAATAAGAGACACCAAGGAATCATGATAGGCTTTCTGGTGGGATAGCTGACTCATTTGCAAGAAAAGCATTTTTAACTAGCAACTCCTTTCCAAAAGCATGCAGTAATTAATTCTTTATTACCCTGCCAACTATGTTTGCAATGGTGCTAGAGTAACATGTAATTAAGCAAGTAAGGATTACCATTGATCATTAACAGTAGTTATCATGTCATCTTTCACATAATTATCCAAGTGATTCATCAATATTACTACGATGAAGTAGCTCAAGTCAAGTGTTCACTATCCAGTGAACGATGGCGATTCGAATCGATTATTAACCAGCTGGTAAGTTATTCCTCACACAAACCTCACTCACCCGCTAAAGTGAGGTGTTGGTCGCCGAGTCAACCATTCAGGTAAAGTCACGAGCTTGCCAGGAACCACTTGTACCCGGGGGCCGCCCGACTACTCTTTGGCCTTATCATCGCGCCCCCGTATCCTGCCACTACTGCTCCGGTACAGTGCATTGCGGGCAATTCACTCGGCCCGAATAATCTCCCAGTTTCGCGGTCGGAAGGTACTTTATCCGACCAGCTAAATGTGAGGCATGCGTTCAACATGACCCGAGGGACAACAACGGACGGTCCTTAACCGACACAGACGGAAAACACTACAGTCCGAAACCCTGCAAGTTTCCACCCGGTCTCAAATTCATTTCACACTTAGTTATACCATGACTTCATAGTCAACCAAACAGATCCAGGTAACCACCTATAGCTCGTAGGTGACAGGAAATCACCTGACTTCTACCGGTCTAAGCCAGCTAAGCATTGACTTGACTGCGGATACCAGGGTAACAAGGATATGGTATAACAAAGGTAAGCAAGGTATAATGCAGCAATGTTTGCAAACAACTCCTAAACGTAATGCATCAAATTAAGTAAAGTTAATAATAAATTATTTGCAAACCGGGAGAGAAATGCTCTGGGGCTTGCCTCTCTCGAAGGAGCTCGGACGGTGATCGGGGCACTCCGGGAGATCTTCACCGACCTCTTCTTCGGCTTCTGTCACCTCCTGCTGCTGCACCTCGATCTGCTCCTCTGGCTCCTCGGTTAAGACGACTGGGTTCTCGGTTTGCGATCCTGTATGATGCAATGCGCGTAAGTGATTATGCAAGTGTGCATCGAATGAGATGAATGCAATGAATATGTTGAAATGCAAGGTAGTCAACATCATCCAAGAAACTATACACTACAAGCACATGTCATCTACTGCATTCTCTTCTACTACTATTATGTTAAGTTAACATATCTTATGAAATGCTTCAAAGATACATCAAAGCTTTACTAATTTCTTAATCACACTTAAAGCAACACTTGCTTAAACCCTAAGTAATAATAGGTTTGAATAGCAACATATATTTCTGATGCTCCTAAAAATCTAAGAAAATTACAGTAGCATAATACTACTCTAAACAGACTACCATAAAAATTTCATGGCATTTGGATAAGTAAACTATCCTATACAAAAATAACAAGCTATAGCATAAAAATGAGCATGAAATTACTTTGTACTATGAAAAGTGTCAAACAACAGAATTAATATTTTTCCTAGGTTCTTCATAGCATACTATGACTGTACAAAAATTATCACATGCATGTTTTATACAAAGTTTGCTCTCTAGCAAAAATAATAAAAATCAGCCATTAAAGGTACTTGAACTACTTCTCCAAAGTTTTCCATAGCACATGCATGAAACATATTTTTACTAGTAAGTACATGATATATGAAGATTAACAAACTTAAAATCATATTTTTCTGATACATATAGGATTTACTAGCTATTTTACAAGATATCAGCAATATTAAGAATTAATTAAAGCTCTACAGAAAAGTATTCCAAAAATGACATGCAATATTTTTAGATTGTAGATCTGGTTCCAATGAATCTAGATAAATTTATTTCACAATTTTTGGAGCTGAAATGACTGCTAAGATATTTTCCAAAGCATTTTCATCAAAAATAATAAAAGAAAACAGAAAACGGTTTTTATTATTGAAACTGGGCCGGCCCGTGGAATCAAACCGGCCCAAGGCCGTTCTTGGCCCGGCTTTGCGCGCACGGGGGAACGGCCGAGCCGGCCTGCTCGGGGCGCGGCCCACAGGGCGTGGCCCAGTGACGACCGACGGGGGGAAGACAGGGCGCCCTCGTCGGCGTTCGGAGCCGTGACGGCGTGGCGGTGGCCGACGGCCAACGGCCGGCTCTGGCCAAACCGCGACCAGCTAAGGTGCGCAAAACGCTCGCAAGAGAGTGGCGAACGCGTGAAGGAGACGCGGGAGGGCAGAGATAGGGCGAGCGAGGCGGTGGCGGAGCACGGGCTCGACGGCACCGTCACGGTGGCGCGGCGAGGCGAGGGAAAAATTGAGCCCTACCGGGGCAAACGAGGAGAAGGCGACACTCGTTCGGAGGAGGGGAGGATAGGGCGGAGCCTCGTGCACGGGCAATTAGACGGAGGTGGTCCACCGGTGCCGGAACAGGGCGATGACGGTGGCGGAGCTCGGTGGCGAGCGGTGTTCCGCTACGGTTTTCACCGGAGGGAGGAAGAAAGGGAGCAGGCGAGGCGGAAATGGAAGGGAGACCAGGTGCCCGGTCGTTTTTGAAGTGGAGCGCGGGCGCGGTGTCCACAGCGGCCACGCGGTGGCGTCGCCGGCATGCGGCCGCCACGCGGCGGGCGTTTGCTGCCGGGGCGCCAGCGTGCGCGCGTGCGGGCGGAAAGAAGGGAGAGGGGGCTGGCTTGGCTGGGCCGCGGCGGAGGCGGACGCGGGCGCGCGTGCGGGAGTGGCGCGGGCCGATTCGGCCAGCGGGCCGAATCCGAAGCGGCGGCCTGCTAAGTTGGTTTTGATCTTTTTTTTTAAATTTTCATTTCAAATCAAATACAAACACAGATTTCAAACCCCATTTTGATAAAGAAGAAGACATTTTCTGGAATTGACCCAAAAATAAAAGTTGCTTAGAATTTAATTCTCTACAACTTTGCTTTTAAGACCAAAGTCCAAATCTGGATAGATTTTGATTTTTAGAATAAAAGCTAATTTAGAGAGGATTTTTGAATATTTTCAAATAACATTTTAAAAACAAATCTTTTACAAAACTTTGAATAATTTAGTTGCTCCAAAAATTTTGACCTATAATTCTAAGTGATATAAAATTTTTAGTTGCACAATTTTGATGGAATGTGATTAGCACATTAATATATTACATCTCAAATACCACTTTCTAAGCTTTTATTTCACTCAAATTATAATATTAACATGTATGATTATGATGATATGAAATGCCATGTATATGATTACCATGCAAATGCTTGCGTAACACCGGAGTGTTACAGCATTTTACTCGACATCTTAAGGTTTGTGTTCAGCGTCGTGACAAATGTCGCATGTCTCAAACTCATATTGGTTTTAATCCTGATGGAACTGTTAGAAGCTGGAGTTACAATTCTGATCTTGCTCGTGTTGAGCTTGTTCATATGCTTGCTAGGCTAGATTTGTCCTTAATGATTGGTGAAACAGAAGCATTTAAAGAGTACATAAAAAAGGCTCATAATCCTGCTTTTAATCCTGTGTCTAAGCAAACAACTAGTAGAGATCTATTTAAGTACTTTAATGCCCAACACGAAAAGTTGATTGCTTGTTTGGAAGATAATGTTGTGTCATCTGTTGCTGTTACCTCTGACATTTGGTCTGGAAAGGCCAAAGAAGATTATCTGTCTGTTGTGGCTCATTTCATTAATGCTGATCGGCAATTAGAGAAAAGAGTGCTTGGTTTAAGGTTGATTGATGTCTCACATAATGCTGATAACATTGCTGAGCGTGTTAAATCTGTCCTTGCTGAGTATGATATACTTAACAAGGTTTTCTCTGTGGCTTTGGATAATGCATCTGCCAATAAAAATGCAATGGATAAACTGAAACCTATACTGAAAGAGTATTTAGGTGTTGATCTGTTTTTGCATCAAAGATGTGCTTGTCATATTATCAACCCGATTGTTAAGGAAGCATTGGTTGCTATTACTCCTCTCATTGACAGCTTTAGAACTGCAATCTCTTTTTTGAACTCATCTAATCAAAGAATTGCTGCATACAAGAGTTATTGCATTGCTTCATCTGTTAGACCTAGGAAGTTCTCACTGGACATGGATGTGAGGTGTAACTCCACCTACCTTATGCTAAAAATATTGTTACCTCACAGGAGTACTTTCAGTACTTTTATTGAGGCTAATTATCCTAGAGCACCTAGTAGTCCTTTCCTGTTGACTGATGATTACTGGGAAATGGCTAGTAAGATGTGAAAATTTCTTGAACTGTTTTATGACTCCACTGTTGATTTATCTGGTGTGTACTATCCTACTTCTCCACTTATGATTCATCATATTTTAAATATTGCTATTCACCTGCATAAATATCAACATGATCAACACCTAAGAGCTGTTGTCCAGTCTATGATTGACAAATATAATAAATACTGGAAGAACATACCTGATCTTTATTCCATTGCATTCATACTAGATCCAAGAGCTAAGATTAAGGGCTTTACCAAAGTGCTTAGAAAATTGAATTCTCTTTTTAATGTTGATTACACTAACAAGTTGCTGGACACAAGAGCTCTTCTTTTTAAAATGTACAACAAGTATGATGCAATGCATGGCTCTGTTAGGCTCAAAAGGGTTGTTCCTGCATCCCTTTCTGGTAAGAAAAGAACAGCTTGGGCTGACATTTATGATGATGATGAGCTTGACATTGGGGCTGGCTGTGCTTCCCTCCCTCCTAATCTTGATCAGTCAAGGGGTGTGTCTGCCACTTCTTTGCTACAGGCAGCTTCTGCTCCTAACTCTAGTGAGCTTGCCACCTACTTGGACTCAGATACAGTGAGCCAGTTAGATGATGATTTTGACCTCATGCAATGGTGGCATGAGCACAAGCTTACTTATCCTGTGCTTTCTATTCTTGCAAAAGATATCTTTACTGTGCCTGTGTCAACCATCTCTTCAGAATCTACTTTTAGCACTACTGGCAGAATCATCGAGGAGCGTCGCCGGAGGCTGAACCCTGAGACTGTGGAGGCACTGACATACATCAAAGACTGGGAGAATGCTGAATCAAGACTGCAGCACATGGTGGAAGATAAGGAGCTGGAAGAGGTTTTTGAAGCACTTTATCTTGATGTTGATTAAGTTCCCCATTTATGTAATGATTTTGTAATAGTTATTAAGACTTGGAAATGCTGGATGATGGATTTAATGAACCTATGAACAATATTTGGAGCTGGCTGTACTCTTTTCCTATTTAGGGTTTCTCATAAGGGTGAGTTTTACCTAAACAGGTTTTTAATGAGGCAGCCATTGCACAGCTCCTTTTTGAATTAGTTTTAGTTTCACAACTTGTCTGTGTTCTTTGCTTGCTGTTTTTTCCTTGAATTTTATGATGATTTTAATGACTTAGAAGTTGTCTGTGTGAAATTCTAAGTTGATGAGTGTTTTTGAGAATTCAGTTTCAGGGCCGATACGGGCACGCTGGGCTGGCGTGCCGGCACGACACGCTAGGCACGGCTTAGACTCCTTAGGGCCTTGCCTGGGTCAACTTTGTGGCACGGTAGCACGGCTCTGCACGGCACGCTTCATATACCGTACCTACCGGACCGTGCCGAGGCGTGGCGTGCTCGGCCGGGGTAGGCCGTGTAGTGCCGTACCGGCACGTTTGGAAAACTTTATTGCAGAGCATCCGAACCGAGTGGATTATTTTAATCGCCGCGGCCGCGGCCGCTGCGACCCTGCTAGCGCGTGCTCCCTCTATGCCAGCTGTTGAGAGATATATTTTTTATTACACCATGTGGGCTCCACATATTGATGTCAACCTACAGCAATTGAACTTTAGGGCTTGTTAGGTTTCAATGTGTTAAAGTTTAACTCCTATAATATTAATGTTTTTTTAAATGCATAGAGTACTAAATGTAGACTAATTGTATGTATGTCGGCACAGAATAGGAGTAATTTACGAGACGAATCTATTAAGCCTAATTAGTCTAAGATTGAAAACTTTTTGTTAAATAAGACGAAAGTGCTACAGTATTTATTAGACTTTAACTCCTCGAACCAAACACGCATGACTCGTTTAACACTGGCGGTGCCCTAGCCCCTAAGTGGAACCTGCTGGTACACGTAAGCGAGGCCAACCCGAATCTCAACACAAAATCTGACGCTGCACGTTACGGTGGGTACATGACGCGGGTGTAGCCAGAACATTTTCGGTGTGCATAGTCCTGTCCCATTCCAGAAAGACGCGGGCAGTGCTGGTGCGCAGCAAGCAGTTGAGTCGTCGTCAGCCGAGCCATGGAAAAGAAGACGGTGGTGCTGTACCCGGGCGTCGGCGTCGGCCATCTCGCGCCGATGCTCGAGCTGGCCAAGGCGTTCCTCCTCCACGCCGGAGAGCAGCAGGTCGACGTGGCCATCGTGGTCTTCGAGCCGCCCGTCTACGCGAAAGGCTTCGCCGCCACGGTCGCGCGCGCCAAGGCCTCCAACGCCTCCGTGGCTCCGTCGCCTTGCACGTGCTTCCCCCGCCGGCATCCGACGGCGGCGGCGGTGGCGGCGGCGACGACGAGATGCTCCGCTTCCTCCGCGCCACGAACGCGCCGCTCCGCGACTTCCTCCACGCGCTGTCGGCGTCGCGCCGCGTGCAGGCGATCGTCCTCGACATGTTCTGCGCCGACGCGCTCGACGTCGCGGCCGAGCTCGGCCTGCCCGCCTACTTCTTCTTCCCCTCGGGCGCCGCCGGCCTCGCCTGCTTCCTCGGCCTCCCCGCCATGCGGGCCAGCGTGGGCACGAGCTTCGCGGCGCTCGGCGAGTCCGCTGTCGTGTCGTTCCCGGGCGTTCCTCCGCTGAGAGTCGCGGACCTGGCGCAGGGGCTGGCGGACGACGGCGAGGCGTGCAAGGGCATCATCGGCGTGGCTGCCCGGATGCCGGAGGCCCGCGGGATCCTCATCAACTCCTTCGAGTCGCTGGAGCCGCGCGCGATGCGGGCGCTCAGGGACGGGCTGTGCGTGCCGGACGGCCCCACGCCGCCGGTCTACTGCGTCGGGCCGCTGGTCTCGCCCGGCGGCGACACGGACCACGACTGCCTCCGCTGGCTGGACGCGCAGCCGGACCGCAGCGTCGTGTTCCTCTGCTTCGGGAGCATGGGCGCGTTCCCAAAGAAGCAGCTGGAGAAGATCGCCGTCGGTCTGGAGAGGTCCGGGCAGAGGTTCCTCTGGGTCGTGCGAGGCCCTCCCGGTCCCGGCGGCGCTGACGACATCAGCGCGCTCCTCCCGGCCGGTTTCCAGGAGCGCACCGAGGACAGGGGGCTGGTCGTCAAGAACTGGGCGCCGCAGGTGGACGTGCTGCGCCACAGGGCGGCCGGCGCGTTCGTGACGCACTGCGGGTGGAACTCGACGCTGGAGGGCGTCGTGGCGGGGCTGCCGCTGCTGTGCTGCCCGCTGTACGCGGAGCAGAAGATGAACAAGGTGTGGATCGTGGAGGAGATGAAGCTAGGCGTGGAGATGAGGAGGAGGGACGACGACGACGTGGTGACGGCTGAAGAGGTGGAGGCGAAGGTGAGGTGGGTGATGGAGGACTCCGACGGCGCGCGGGCGCTCAGGGAGCGCGCGGTGGCGGCGAGGGACCGAGCGGCCGAGGCGCTGGCGGAAGGGGCCCCGTCGCGTGCAGCTTTCCTCGAGTTCCTCAAAGACCTGTTGGCTTCAGAAGGCATGGTTAATGTTTGAATTTAGGAGTAAAATATACTTATAAAAAAAGTTTGTACTCCCTCCTTCAGAGTGCTTCATTGTGTTGATCATTTGTATTTGGAAATATGTACTGCAGCTTTAGTTTTAGTTATGAGATGTGAGCCTTATTGATGTATCATGACGGTTGAATTTCATATTTGTATCATGTGTGTGAGGGATGAGACTTTGTGCTATGGATGTATGTTATGAGACATGATCTTTATCCTTGTGATATAATCTATCTTAATGGTTTGGGGACTTGAGAAATCTTGTGATGAGTCCTAGTATAAAAAATGCAATTATAGCATTTCCTAAAACAAATACAATTATAGAATTTGTGTCAGTCAAAGTAGCTTTTAACTAAATTTATGTGAATAATATTAACATTTATGTCTCCAACTAGGTTTACTAGAAAAATATTTTATAGTTAATATAATGATACTATTACTACATTTTTTATATAACTTTGATTGAACTTTAAATTGTTTGACTTTTTGAAAAATAAAAACTATATATTTTTAAGCACGAGGGAGTGCTTTTTTACTTAAGTTTCTCCCTTTCTTTTGCCCAACTTACACTGAATGCACCAATAAAAAGAAATTTACACTGTATGTACATGGATACATATACAAATACTTTTCTATTGATAAGAAAACTTTCTCCTTTTTTATAATTGCTTTTTTTCTCGCCATACAAATCGATTTTTTTGGCAACAGTTTCTCCTATGCGGTAGGCCATGTATATATGTCCAACAAAAAACATGTGGCTCAGGAAAGTTTTTTTTCTACTAAAGGTGACGAGTGACGACGACCCTAGGAAATAACAATGTGCAAGCGAAAAGTTCACTCTAAGATGGGGCCCACATACATGCACAATAGTTGTCACCTAGTGGACAGTTTAATTTTATATGGTACATGTGCATGTTAGGGCTATTTTGGTAGAGCTCACGGAGCAGCTTCCAGGCTAAATCCAAGTGTCACATAATTTTTTATTAATAAGTGATTCTTCGCTGATTCTGTAAAGTGATTTTTTGAATTGAACTAGGAGGCTAGGAGCTAAAAAAAAGTAGTTTCTCCTGATTCACTCTGCGCCTAGAATCATTATATGCATAGAGTTTATCTTAGAAAATCATAGAGAACCAATTTTAGTCAGAGAATCACTTCTCACAGAAAATCAACTTCCATAGAAAATGTAGAGCAGAGAAGCTCTACTAAACTGGCCCTTAGACGTGACCCACGTTTTGATAAAAATTAAAAGCAACTCCCAACTCAAGATGGCAACGGGTACGTACCCGACGGGTAGTGCCCACCCGTACCCGTACCCGCACCCGCAAAATTTTACCCGTCGGGTTACCCGTACCCGCATGCGGGTAAAAAAATAGTTCCATACCCGTACCCGCCGGGTAATTCTCACCCGACGGGTAACCCGTACCCGATAGCATACCCGAAAATTACCTAAAAATATCAAATAGTCACATACAAAAATAAATCATTCTAAGCTTCCAACAAGTTACAAACATGCTAACAAACATTATTAGCATAATTACAATAAAGACAATCTACTAGAAATATAGTGGATGTCTCAATGGGCCAAATTCATGACTTATATGCGCTAAAATAACTAAAGTTGACTAGTTATTTTTGCGGGTATGTCTTACCCGCGGGTATGCGGGTATGGGTAGTATACACCCGCACCCGTACCCGCATACCCGATGGGTATAGGATTTTGTCCAATAACGTACCCACGAGTAGAAAATTCATTCCATACCCGCCTCTTTATCGGGTAATACCCGTCGGGTACTCGGGTTTCGGGTACCCGTTGACATCTCTACTCCCAACCGTCACCACCAGCCCAGGCAGCCTCTCATATCCCTTCCACCTCTCTCCTAAACTCATTCTCGTCCATGGCTATAAGGTTGCAAATCCAACCAGATCTCCCTAGCACACAACTAACAATAGTCAGAATCGGAGCTAGCATCTCTTGATTCGAGTTCTCCTGCTGAATCGAAGCCATGTGCATGGGATTGGGCGACCTCCACCTACACATGGGGGGCACAGACGAGCAAGCGCCGCCAACCGGCTGTGGGGAGCGACGGTGATGAAAAGGGTGCCCGGTATTGGAAGCTAAGCGTGGAATTAGGAAGGGGATAGGGAGGAGGCTGCATGTCTCATCCTCCAGCTCGTGGCTCCAACCGTTCTTGTTACCGCCACGGCAACCGGAACTCCTGGACCTATATTGTTCTGCAACTGTTGTGGGTGGTGGTGCTTGAGGTGACTCCAAGAGGACTTCACTCTGCCTCTTCTACCCTTTCAAGTGAGCTCCTTGCGATGGCGCCAACACCAATGGTCGGTCATTCGAAGGTACACGATAGATGAGAGAGGAGGGACAAAGAAATGTTATTTTATTTCTTATGGATGCACCTTACCCTTTCGGTCAGCTCCTTGCGATGGCGCCAACACCAATGGTTGGTCATGCGATGGAAAACGATAGATGAGAGAGAGAAAGAAAGAAATGTCATTTTATTTCTTATGGACGCACCTTAATTCTTGTGGTGCGGTTGCACAATGTTTATGGTCTATTCCTGTAGTAGCAACAAATGTTTAACATCACCTTTTTAACATATTGTGGGTGCCCTAAGGATAGATACATTGCTACGTGTCAACCATCTTAAAGGTTGTCTCATGTAATGCCACATGAAATTTTGATGGTGTAGAGGAGAGAGAGGAATAAGGTGAGAGAAAGAGAGGTGGTTGTTTCGTGAAGGAACCTTCTCATAAGCAAAAGACTATAAGACAAATATGAGAGTTGTTAGACCATAGGCGCCTGAATTTTGCTTTCTTTTCAGGCGACGAACATCATCTATCTAATCTGAATCCAACAATCACTACTCATCCTCATCCTTATGACTAAGCACCTTCTCCCTTGCTGCTAGTTCATTTTCACTTTCAGGCGATGTAGGATAGGAAACGTGGACAAATATCTCACCATTATACAATTTAATATTGTTGTAAAACTTACAAATTTCCTTTGTTAATTGTACAAATTATGGATAATTAAATTACTATAAGATAATTTAGAAGACAACCCATTGTATATGTTTACTGTTCGATTGTTGCGTGATTATGTGGAGTATTGCATTAGACCATTTATGGAACACTATGCACTTGCCCTAAAAGTCATGTGCCTAAATTTTTAGAGAGTTACTATATTCCAGGTGCCTGAATTTTGAAGAATTTTTAAGCAACAATCTTACACAATCAACCAGTATCTACCCTACTAATGCACCAACATTTTCTTTCCTACATCCACACCAAATAAACATCCCCCGCTGAGAAGGCTCCCCTCCATCCACCCACAAAAAGCGTACCCAGAAAAACAACTTCTTTTAAAACAGACTGTCCAGATTTACTTGTCAGTCTTCTCTCTCCTTGCTCACTCAAATCGAACGGTGGAGATTGTGTGCATCATCATCATCATCCTCCTCAAATGTCCGCGTCCGCGCCCAGCCCCCGCACGCCCTCGCCCCCGCGCATGGCGCAACCTCGGCGGTGAAAGGTCTTGATGGCTAGAGGAGGTGAATAGCCTATTAAAATTTCCTACAAAGTCTGCTAAACAATTTTATCAATATAACAAATAGCGAGATGCGAGTTTTGCTTAGCCTACGGGGTGTTTGCAAGCCACCTATTCAATTCACAATTCTAATATATATGTACTAAACCGCACAATTTAAACCGAGAAGGAAACTACAACTAAAACTAGCAAGTTACACAAAAGAGCTACTCTAGCAAAACTATCTAGCTAGCAAAGGTAACTAAGAAGGTAATGCGAAGTTGAGTTAGGAGGGTTTCACCGAAGGACGAAGTATTGAGCCAACCAATATGATCAACAATAAATACCAAGACAACTGAACACCGGGATCAATCAATCACAATATGAAAGTGATGACACAAGATTTATCCTGGGGTTCACGTGCTTGCCGGCACGCTAGTCCCCGTTGTGTCCCTCTTCACCACGTGGTTCGGTGGCTAATGTAACACTTCGGTGTTACGCAAGCATTTGCATGGCAATCATATGCATGGCATTTCATATCATCATAATCATACATGTTAATATTATAATTTGAGTGAAATAAAAGCTTAGAAAGTGGTATTTGAGATGTAATATATTAATGTGCTAATCACATTCCATCAAAATTTTGCAACTACAAATCTTATATCACTTAGAACTATAGTTCAATTTTTGGAAGCAACTAGATGACTCAAAGTTTTGTCAAAAAAAAAACTTGTTCAAAAATATTAATTAAAATATTCAAAAATACTCCCTATTTTAGCTTTTATTCTTCAATTCAAAATCTATTGGGAATTTTTAGTTGGCCCCTTAATCAAAGTTGTAGAGAATTAAATTCTAAGCAACTTTTATTTTTGGGTCAATTCCAGAAAATGTCTTCTTCTTGTTCAAAATGGGGTTTGGAATCAGTGTTTGAATTTAATTTGAAATAAAAAATTTGAAAAAAAGATCAAAACCAGCTTAGCAGGCCGCCGCCTCGGATTCGGCCCGCTGGCCGAATCGGCCCGCGCCACTCCCGCGCGCGCGCCCGCGTCCGCCTCCGCCGCGGCCCGGCCCAGCCAGCCCCCTCTCCCTTCTTCCCGCCCGTGCGCGCGCACGCTGGCGCCCCGGCAGCAAACACCCGCCACGTGGCGGCCGCATGCCGGCGACGCCACCGCGTGGCCGCTGTGGACCCCGCGCCCGTGCTCCACTTCAAAAACGACCGGGCACCTGGTCTCCCTTCCATTTCCGCCTTGCCTGCTCCCTTTCTTCCTCCCTCCGGTGAAAACCGCAGCGGAACACCGCTCGCCACCGAGCTCCGCCACCGTCATCGCCCTGTTCTGGCACCGGTGGACCACCTCCGTCCAATTGCCCGTGCACGAGGCTCCGCCCCATCCTCCCCTCCTCCGAACGAGTGTCGCCTTCTCCTAGTTTGCCCCGGTAGGGCTCAATTTTTCCTCACCTCGCCGCGCCACCGCGACGGTGCCGTCGAGCCCGTGCTCCGCCACCGCCTCGCTTGCCCTATCTCTGCCCTCCCGCGTCTCCTTTACGCGTTCGCCACTCTCTTGCGAGCGTTTTGCGCACCTTAGCTGGTCGCGGTTTGGTCGGAGCCGGCCGTTGGCCCTCGGCCACCGCCGCGACGTCGAGGCCACGGAAGCCGGCGACCTCGCTCTGCCCTCCGTTCTCCCCTTTCGGTGGACTGGGCTGCGCCTGTGGGCCGCGCCCCGAGCAGGCCGGCTCGGCCGTTCCCCCGCGCGCGCAAAGCCGGGCCAAGAACGGCCATGGGCCGGTTTGATTCCACGGGCCAGCCCAGTTTCAATAATAAAAACCGTTTTCTGTTTTCTTTTATTATTCTTGATGAAAATGCTTTGGAAAATATCTTAGCAGTCATTTCAGCTCTAAAAATTGTGAAATAAATTTATCTAGATTCATTGGAACCAGATCTACAATCTAAAAATATTGCATGTCATTTTTGGGATACTTTTCTGTAGAGCTTTAATTAATTCTTAATATTGCTGATATCTTGTAAAATAGCTAGTAAATCCTATATGTATCAGAAAAATATGATTTTAAGTTTGTTAATCTTCATATATCATGTACTTACTAGGAAAAATATGTTTCATGCATGTGCTATGGAAAAATATTAATTCTGTTGTTTGACACTTTTCATAGTACAAAGTAATTTCATGCTCATTTTTATGCTATAGCTTGTCATTTTTGTATAGGATAGTTTACTTATCCAAATGCCATGAAATTTTTATGGTAGTCTGTTTAGAGTAGTATTATGCTACTGTAATTTTCTTAGATTTTTAGGAGCATCAGAAATATATGTTGCTATTCAAACCTATTATTACTTAGGGTTTAAGCAAGTGTTGCTTTAAGTGTGATTAAGAAATTAGTAAAGCTTTGGTGTATCTTTGAAGCATTTCATAAGATAGGTTAACTTAACATAATAGTAGTAGAAGAGAATGCAGTAGATGACATGTGCTTGTAGTGTATAGTTTCTTGGATGATGTTGACTACCTTGCATTTCAACATATTCATTGCATTCATCTCCTTCGATGCACACTTGCATAATCACTTACGCGCATTGCATCATACAGGATCGCAAACCGAGAACCCAGTCGTCTTACCCGAGGAGCCAGAGGAGCAGATCGAGGTGCAGCAGCAGGAGGTGGCAGAAGCCGAAGAAGAGGTCGGTGAAGATCTCCCGGAGTGCCCCGATCACCGTCCGAGCTCCTTCGAGAGAGACAAGCCCCGGAGCATTTCTCTCCCAGTTTGCAAATAATTTATTATTAACTTTACTTAATTTGATGCATTACGTTTAGGAGTTGTTTGCAAATGTTGCTGCATTATACCTTGCTTACCTTTGTTATACTATATCCTTGTTACCCTGGTATCCGCAGTCGAGTCAATGCTTAGCTGGCTTAGACCGGTAGAAGTCGGGTGATTTCCTGTCACCTGCGAGCTATAGGTGGTTACCTGGATCTGTTTGGTTGACTATGAAGTCATGGTATAACTAAGTGTGAAATGAATTTGAGACCGGGCGGAAACTTGCAGGGTTTCGGACTGTAGTGTTTTTCGTCTGTGTTGGTTAAGGACCGTCCGTTGTTGTCCCTCGGGTCATGTTGAACACATGCCTCACATTTAGCTGGCCGGATAAAGTACCTTCCGACCGCGAAACTAGGAGATTATTCGGGCCGAGTGAATTGCCCGCAACGCACTGTACCGGAGCAGTAGTGGCAGGATACGGGGGCGCGATGATAAGGCCAAAGAGCAGTCGGGTGGCCCCCGGGTACAAGTGGTTCCTGGCAAGCTCGCGACTTTACCTGAATGGTTGACTCGGTGACCAACACCTCACTTTAGCGGGTGAGTGAGGTTTGTGTGAGGAATAACTTACCAGCTGGTTAATAATCGATTTGAATCGCCATCGTTCACTCGATAGTGAACACTTGACTTGAGCTACTTCATCGTAGTAATATTGATGAATCACTTGGATAGTTATGTGAAAGATGACATGATAACTACTGTTAATGATCAATGGTAATCCTTACTTGCTTAATTACATGTTACTCTAGCACCATTGCAAACATAGTTGACGGGTAAGTCTAGCTGAGTACCTTCTCGTACTTAGGGCTTTGTTCCCACTTGTTGCAGATGGACAGATGTATTATGGCTATTGTATCAACTATCTCTATCCTGCAATGGGCGAAGCATAGGACCATGGGCAATGGTCATTCGTTACTTCTCGTCTGATGCTTTTGCTGGAGATGATCACAAGCTGGCACTTTATTTCAAAATGTTGTGTGTGTGCGTGATTTGAACTATGGCTTCCGCTACTTTTAGTCAAACCTGGTTTGTAATAACTATGTTTAAACTCCGATGTATTTTATGCCACGAACTTTTATGTAACTTATGATGGTAACCGTTAAACTTAGTACGATCTTGGCTGTTATGAGAAATGGTTTGAAATCCGTCGAGATTTCACGAACTACCGGGTTATACGGGCTTAAGTTTGTTGAATTGTCCTTCCGTTGGATGATTTTCCTACTTAATTTCGTATAATTGAGCGGTTCTGTTACAGCTGGCATCGGAGCATGGTTTAGCGTGATTACTGTTCATAAGTGTATTTAAAACCAAATTTTATTTAAAAAGTGTGATTTTAAAACTAAATGTGTACCAGTGGTCATATCCTATATGCCCAGTTAAGGACTCTAGGTGGCTATTTAAGTACTAACTTGGAGTTCTTGCACCATATTTCTCTTTCGTTGCTCATACGGCGTGCTATTGTATGAGTGTCACTTAATTGAGTGGTAATGTATGGATCAGTTACCTCTACGCTTTGGTAAGTGTGAGCTGTGAGAGCATGATCGGATACACCGTCGATCTAGGGAGAGTGTTTTGTATGATACTAGAATAATTACATGTTGTACACATGTTTTTATGAAAGTATCGCATGTGTGGGTGTTCCGTCCGTTGAGGCGATGCCGTCAATAGGACGATGTGTGTGGGTAGTTACTACCGTTGTACACTCATCTGGGGATTCGTGTAGAGCGCGTAGGTAGATTTACTGCTTTCATGCATTCATGGGGAATGGGCTGAAATAAATTTTCTGCAGGTACATAACAGCGTTTATCGTGTAGATCGAATTAGTTACGTATATGAGAGATCGTTTGTATGCCACCGAATTCATCGTTAGATGTCTTTATTTTCTAAGTTTGTGAGAACGTAAGACTCGCGCATGCATCATACTGCCTGAGCATTTCATTCATAACCTGCATTCCTCCCCTTATAAAAGGATTATCCCAGTTTGATAAAAGTGACATCAAATTAAAATATGTCTCACCGGGTAATTTAAAACTTGTGCTACAGATGGCCCGCACGAAGAAGACTGCCCGTAAGTCCACTGGTGGAAGAGCACCCCGTCACCAGATGGCCCCGCGGGAACGCCGCAGCACGGACACTTTTCTAAGTGAGTTTGGCATGCCCACCTTGCTTTGGAGAGTGCTCCATGATGTGGGGTACCCAGAGGGTCAAGAGCCGGTGTACTCTTGGAATGAGAACTAGTTAGCTGAGGATAGACTTGCAATAGTGGAAATCACCATCCCTGCCCTTGGTGATGCGCCAGAATGGGCTGGTTGGCATTTGAAGTTTGAAGGACGCACTCCAGTTGAGGGTGCAGAGGGTGCAGCCTTTCACGTCATCCGAGACATAATGAGCAGGTTTCCTAATGAGTTGGCAGCAGCTTTGGCAGGTACCTTCCTGAGAGATGATCCTCGTGATGCTATTTGGGTGCAGCCGCAAGGTAGTGCCTTGGTTAGAGGCCCAAGTGAAGGACAGGCTAGCGACAACCACATAATGAGTGCCATGTATACAACCATCAGAGCATACCAGGGTCTTGAGAATACCTATTGGACCTTGACTGGTCTAAGAGGTGATGATCGGCTTGAAGCAAGGAAGCAGAAGAAGAAGCAAGCACGTGCTATAGCTAGCTTGCAGGAGCAGTTGGCCGACATGAGCTTGCAGCGAGATCGGGCTCTCGAGAGAAGTGAGAGTGCTATGCAGCGGGTGCAGACGTTGACTCAGGCCAACAGAAATGCAGACCGCATGATGGGACAGCTAGTGCAGGAAAGTAATGAAGCCTGAAACGAGAGGGACCTTCTCAGGCAAAGGGTCGAGGAGCTAGAAGGGTATAACGCCAACTTGCATGAAGAGTTCCATGCCCTCTACAACGGGATAGGCCCGTATGCTCCTTCGGACGCCGCCCAGATGGACGTCGACGACGACGCCGCTACTGATGGTAGCGATGGTGACGCCTCCGACCTCGATGACGGCCCCAAGGAGTAGGCTAGTTGCCTTGCGTTAGTGATAGGCTTTATCGCGATGGCCTTCTTTTGGTTCCCATGTATCGTGTTGTATCCTGTTCGATCTTGAGACTGGTGATCTTTTGGATCTTGGTTGTGTATGTGATGCTTGAACGCATGAAAGTCCAGTGTATGTATGCTGGCAACGTGGTTGTATGGAATGCGATGTTGCATTCGAAGTAATTTGATTAGTGATGTTGTTTTAATTGGAATGTGATTATTGTGCCTCTGTCTTATTGCATGACTTGTTCTCTCCAATAAATTCAGTATGGCATGATTGTTCATTCGGATACAATTACTACCACTTCGCTCAATTATTACTTGTTGCTGAAATATGCAGATGGCAAACACTCGCCGTGCCACGTATGAGGCTGCTGAAACTGGTGGCAACGATGCAGGGGCTGGTGGGGGTGGTGCAAACAACGTCAACCACCAGGAGCCACAGCCAGAGCCACAATTGTCCCCTCCTCTACCGCTCACTGCAGAAGTGTTCTCCGCACAGTTTCTTGGAAGCCAGCGCAACGCCGAGCAGTCACAAAGGAATATGGAAGATTTTCTGCGTACCATCGCTGAAAATGTTCAGAGAGGAAATAATCAAGGTGGTGGTCATGGAGTGAACCAGTACAGCAATTTCAAGGATTTCATGGATACTAGGCCACCTATTTTTAAGGAAGCAGCTGAGCCACTCGACGCTGAAGAATGGATCAACACTATGGAAGATAAGTTCCGTGTGTTGAGACTGATAGAAGTCCTGAAAACAGAATATGCTGCATATCAGTTACAGGGACCGGCAGGGATGTGGTGGAAGCATCACCGCACCACTTTTCCTCCCAATGCCCAGATTACTTGGAGAGAATTCACTGAAGCGTTTAAGGGAGCTTATATTCCCCCAGGGTTGGTTGAGATGAAGCTCGGAGAGTTCTTGGCCTTAAATCAGGGTACCAAGACTGTAACACAGTATTTGCATGCATTTAACAACTTGTGCCGTTATGCTCCAGATATGGTCGACACAGATGCAAAGAGAATTGCTAGTTTCAAGAGAGGGTTAAGTCTGAAGATGATGAAGCATGTGGGTACCAATACCCGCGCCAGATTCAATGACTTTGTCAGTGATTGTTTGAAACAAGAAAAGAACAACAACGCCTACACTGCATCCAAGAATCGCAAGAGGGTGTTTGAGTCAGGACCATCCCAGTCCAGAGTTGTCACTGCAAATCGTCTTTCTTATCGTCCGTCCGCACCTGGTGCAAGGTTCAGGCCTCCATAGCATAAAACTCAGAACTACAAGGGACCACAGAAGCCGTACAAGATGGCCGTGCCGCCAGCAAAGATCACCGCAGCTGCAGAACAAAGCAACTCCAAGGGAGCAATAGGATCTGCTGGTACAGTGAAGGGGCCTTGCTACAATCGTGGTCAGCCAGGCCACTTTTCAAAGTTCTGCCCTTATCTGCCTAGAAAGAAGCAACAGACTTATACTGCCCGTGTACACCATACCACCGTTGATGAGATTCCTAAAGGAGAACCTGTAACTGTCGGTAAGTTTCTTGTTAACCATCACCCTATAGTTGTTCTATTTGATTCTGGATTCTCGCATTCTTTTATGAGTCAAGCATTTGCACGGAAGCATGAACAACTATGCACAGAATTGAATTATGGTTATCGCATAAGTTCAGCAGGGGCTGATGTGCTAACCAATAAGATGGTTAGAGGGGCAACCCTTGAGTTAGATAGTCGGAAGTTTCGAGTGAACCTGATAGTTATGTCGGGACTAGTTTTGGATGTAATAATAGGAATGAACTGGATGAAGAACTGGGGGCAGTCATAGATACAAGCAGTCGGTTGCTTACCCTTAAGGATCCGTAGGCAGAGGGTACTTTTCAGGTACCATTGCCCAAAAGAACAAACCTTGTGAGTGTGACCTGTGCCATGGAAGTTGTTCCTATCCACCAGATCCCGGTAGTGTGTGAGTTCCCGGATGTGTTTCCAGAAGAGTTACCTGGCCTTCCTCCAGATAGAGATGTTGAGTTTGGAATCGAGTTGATCCCCGGAACAGCTCCTATTTCGAGGAGACCCTATCGGATGCCTCCGGATAAGTTAGCTGAGTTGAAAAAGCAACTGGAAGAATTGCTAAAGAAGGGGTTTATCCGACTAAGTAAGTCTGAATGGGGATGTCCTGCCTTGTTCGTGAAGAAAAAGAAAGAGGGTACTCTAAGAATGTGTGTGGATTATCGACCTCTTAATGCTGTAACTATCAAGAATAAATATCCTTTGCCTCATATCGATGTTTTGTTTGATCAGTTGGCTAAAGCTAGAGTGTTCTCCAAGATAGACCTAAGATCAGGGTATCATCAGATAAAGATAAGGGCACAAGATGTCCCGAAAACCGCCTTTTCTACCAGATACGGGTTGTACGAGTATCTTTTTATGTCCTTTGGCTTAACAAATGCTCCTGCATACTTTATGTATCTGATGAATACGATTTTCATGCCAGAGTTGGACAAGTTTGTAGTTGTCTTCATTGATGACATTCTAGTATACTCTGAGAACGAGAAAGATCATGAAGAACATCTGAGAATTGTCTTGACTAGATTAAGAGATCATAAGTTGTATGCTAAGTTCAAAAAATGTGAATTTTAGTTGAAGAAAGTTTCTTTCCTTGGTCATATTCTATCGGAGAATGGAGTTTTGGTAGATCCAAGCAAAGTGCAAGAGGTTATGGATTGGAAAACTCCAACCACAGTGCCAGAAGTCAGGAGTTTCCTAGGGTTAGCTGGTTACTATCGCCGCTTTATCCCAGACTTCTCGAAGATTGCTAAGCCAATGACAAGTCTGTTACAGAAAGATCATAAGTTCGTGTGGATAGAGGAGTGTGAGATAGCTTTCCACACCTTGCGGAAACTGTTGACCACTACTCTAGTTCTTGCACAGCCAGACATCGAGAAACCTTTTGATGTGTTCTGTGACGCCTCAAAAACAGGATTAGGCTGTGTTCTAATGCAAGAAGGAAGAGTCATTGCTTATGCCTCCCATCAGTTGAGAAAACATGAAATCAATTATCCGACACATGATCTTGAGCTTGCCGCCGTGGTGCATGCCTTAAAGATTTGGAGACACTATTTACTTGGTAATGTGTGCAATGTTTTCACCGATCACAAGAGTCTCAAGTACATTTTCACCCAACCAGAATTGAACATGAGACAGCGAAGATGGTTAGAACTAATTAAAGATTACAACTTGAATGTACAGTATCACCCTAGGAAAGCCAATGTGGTAGCCGATGCTTTGAGTAGAAAGTCGCATTGTCTGAATATGCAACCCTTACTCGAAGATGGTTTTAATCTAATGCACCCTGTCGTGTTACATAGTATTCAGATCAGTTTCACCTTGGAGAGTAAGATAATAGAAGGTCAGAAAGCAGACAAAGGGATATTCCACATCAAAAGGAAAATTAAAGAAGAACCTTCAAAACACTTCAGAGTGGACGAGCAGGACGTGTTGTGGTTCGACAACCGTCTTGTTGTTCCAAAGGATAAAGAGCTTAAGAATAAAATTATGGATGAAGCTCATCACTCTAAGTTATCCATTCATCCTGGCAGTAGTAAAATGTATCAAGAGCTGAGACCTTGCTTTTGGTGGACAAAGATAAAAAAGGAAATTGCAGCTTATGTGGCCAGATGTGACACATGTTGTCGAGTGAAAGCTATTCACATGAAACCTGCCGGATTGTTGCAACCTTTGTCAGTACCTAGTTGGAAGTGGGATGATATAAGTATGGATTTCATCATAGGTTTGCCCACTACTCAGAAAGGCCATGATTCGATTTGGGTAATCGTGGATCGTCTTACCAAGACCGCTCACTTTTTGCCTGTCAAGACAGTTTATAGACCACCTCAATATGCCGAGAAGTATATTGCGGAGATTGTGAGATTGCATGGCATACCAAAGACTATAGTGTCTGACAGAGGGTCCCAGTTCACTGCTCACTTTTGGGAGCATTTGCACAAAGGTTTGGGGACTAGTCTGATTCGTAGCACTACCTATCATCCTCAAACAGATGGTCAGACTGAAAGAGTTAATACTGTTTTAGAAGATATGTTGAGAGCTTGTGTGTTGTCTTCCAGAGGTTCATGGGAGTCGTGGTTACCTCTAGCAGAATTCGCATATAATAATAGCTATCAAGAAAGTATCAAAATGGCACCTTTTGAGGCTTTGTATGGACGAAAGTGTAGAACACCTTTAAACTGGATTGAGCTAGGGGAAAGAAGGTATTATGGTATTGACTTCGTGGAAGAAGCCGAAAAGAAAGTTCATATCATTCAGCAAAATATGAGAGCAGCTCAGTCACGTCAGAAAAGTTATGCGGATAAAAGAAGGAGACCACTTGTGTTTGAAGTTGGAGACTATGTTTATCTGAAAGTCACGCCAATGAAGAAGAAGCGGTTTGGATTACGCAGAAAGCTTGCCGCCAGATTTGTAGGACCCTACAAAATCTTAGAAAGAAAGGATCCAGTGGCTTAAAAATTGGAATTACCAGAATCAATGGGTGCTATATTCCTAGTTTTTCACATATCACATCTCAAGAAATGTTTGCGCGTTCCAGAGGAAATAATTGAACCCCGAAGCATAAAACTTAAGTCAGATCTGGTGTATCGTGAGCAGCCAATTCGAGTTTTGGATTCCAAAGAAAGGGCTACTCGGAACAGTGTGGTGAAAACATATAAGATACAATGGAGTCATCATGATGAGGGAGATGCATCGTGGGAAACGGGTGAATACTTACAAAAAGCATACGAAGATTTTTATAATAAATGGTTCGTAACCCAAATCTCGGGACGAGATTTTTATAAGGGGGGAGGGCTATAACACTCCGGTGTTACGCAAGCATTTGCATGGTAATCATATGCATGACATTTCATATCATCATAATCATACATGTTAATATTATAATTTGAGTGAAATAAAAGCTTAGAAAGTGGTATTTGAGATGTAATATATTAATGTGCTAATCACATTCCATCAAAATTTTACAACTACAAATCTTATTTCACTTAGAACTATAGTTCAATTTTTGGAAGCAACTAGATGACTCAAAGTTTTGTCAAAAAAAAAACTTGTTCAAAAATATTAATTAAAATATTCAAAAATACTCCCTATTTTAGCTTTTATTCTTCAATTCAAAATCTATTGGGAATTTTTAGTGGGCCCCTTAATCAAAGTTGTAGAGAATTAAATTCTAAGCAACTTTTATTTTTGGGTCAATTCCAGAAAATGTCTTCTTCTTGTTCAAAATGGGGTTTGAAATCTGTGTTTGAATTTGATTTGAAATGAAAAATTTGAAAAAAAGATCAAAACCAGCTTAGCAGGCCGCCGCCTCGGATTTGGCCCGCTGGCCGAATCGGCCCGCACCACTCCCACGCGCGCGCCCGCGTCCGCCTCCGCCGCGGCCCGGCCCAGCCAGCCCCCTCTCCCTTCTTCCCGCCCCCGCGCGCGCACGCTGACGCCCTGGCAGCAAACGCCCGCCGCGTGGCGGCCGCATGCCGGCGACGCCACCGCGTGGCCGCTGTGGACCCCGCGCCCGCGCTCCACTTCAAAAATGACCGGGCACCTGGTCTCCCTTCCATTTCCGCCTCGCCTGCTCCCTTTCTTCCTCCCTCCGGTGAAAACCGCAGCGGAACACCGCTCGCCACCGAGCTCCGCCACCATCATCGCCCTGTTCCGGCACCGGTGGACCACCTCCGTCCAATTGCCCGTGCACGAGGCTCCGCCCCATCCTCCCCTCCTCCAAACGAGTGTCGCCTTCTCCTCGTTTGCCCTGGTAGGGCTCAATTTTTCCTCGCCTCGCCGCGCCACCGCGACGGTGCCGTCGAGCCCGTGCTCCGCCACCGCCTCGCTCGCCCTATCTCTGCCCTCCCGCGTCTCTTTCACGCGTTCGCCACTCTCTTGCGAGCGTTTTGCGCACCTTAGCTGGTCGCGGTTTGACCGGAGCCGGCCGTTGGCCCTCGGCCACCGCCGCGACGTCGAGGCCACGGAAGCCGGCGACCTCGCTCTACCCTCCGTTCTCCCCTTTCGGTGGACTGGGCTGCGCCTGTGGGTCGCGCCCCGAGCAGGCCGGCTTGCCCGTTCCCCCGCGCGCGCAAAGCCGGGCCAAGAATGGCCATGGGCCGGTTTGATTCCACGGGCCGGCCCAGTTTCAATAATAAAAACCGTTTTCTGTTTTCTTTTATTATTCTTGATGAAAATGCTTTGGAAAATATCTTAGCAGTCATTTCAGCTCTAAAAATTGTGAAATAAATTTATCTAGATTCATTGGAACCAGATCTACAATCTAAAAATATTGCATGTCATTTTTGGGATACTTTTCTATAGAGCTTTAATTAATTCTTAATATTGCTGATATCTTGTAAAATAGCTAGTAAATCCTATATGTATCAGAAAAATATGATTTTAAGTTTGTTAATCTTCATATATCATGTACTTACTAGGAAAAATATGTTTCATGCATGTGCTATGGAAAACTTTGGAGAAGTAGTTCAAGTACCTTTAATGGCTGATTTTTGTTATTTTTGCTAGAGAGCAAACTTTGTATAAAACATGCATGTGATAATTTTTGTACAGTCATAGTATGCTATGAAGAACCTAGAAAAAAATATTAATTCTGTTGTTTGACACTTTTCATAGTACAAAGTAATTTCATGCTCATTTTTATGCTATAGCTTGTTATTTTTGTATAGGATAGTTTACTTATCCAAATGCCATGAAATTTTTATGATAGTCTGTTTAGAGTAGTATTATACTACTGTAATTTTCTTAGATTTTTAGGAGCATCAGAAATATATGTTGCTATTCAAACCTATTATTACTTAGGGTTTAAGCAAGTGTTGCTTTAAGTGTGATTAAGAAATTAGTAAAGCTTTGGTGTATCTTTGAAGCATTTCATAAGATAGGTTAACTTAATATAATAGTAGTAGAAGAGAATGCAGTAGATGACATGTGCTTGTAGTGTATAGTTTCTTGGATGATGTTTACTACCTTGCATTTCAACATATTCATTGCATTCATCTCCTTCGATGCACACTTGCATAATCACTTACGCGCATTGCATCATACAGGATCGCAAACCGAGAACCCAGTCATCTTACCCGAGGAGCCAGAGGAGCAGATCGAGGTGCAGCAGTAGGAGGTGGCAGAAGCCGAAGAAGAGGTCGGTGAAGATCTCCCGGAGTGCCCCGATCACCGTCCGAGCTCCTTCGAGAGAGGCAAGCCCCGGAGCATTTCTCTCCCGGTTTGCAAATAATTTATTATTAACTTTACTTCATTTGATGCATTACGTTTAGGAGTTGTTTGCAAACGTTGCTGCATTATACCTTGCTTACCTTTGTTATACTATATCCTTGTTACCCTGGTATCCGCAGTCGAGTCAATGCTTAGCTGGCTTAGACCGGTAGAAGTCGGGTGATTTCCTGTCACCTGCGAGCTATAGGTGGTTACCTGGATCTGTTTGGTTGACTATGAAGTCATGGTATAACTAAGTGTGAAATGAATTTGAGACCGGGCGAAAACTTGCAGGGTTTCGGACTGTAGTGTTTTACGTCTGTGTCGGTTAAGGACCGTCCGTTGTTGTCCCTCGGGTCATGTTGAACGCATGCCTCACATTTAGCTGGCCGGATAAAGTACCTTCCGACCGCGAAACTAGGAGATTATTCGGGCCGAGTGAATTGCCCGCAACGCACTGTACCGGAGCAGTAGTGGCAGGATACGGGGGCGCGATGATAAGGCCAAAGAGCAGTCGGGCGGCCCCCGGATATAAGTGGTTCCTGGCAAGCTCGCGACTTTACCTGAATGGTTGACTCGGTGACCAACACCTCACTTTAGCGGGTGAGTGAGGTTTGTGTGAGGAATAACTTACCAGCTGGTTAATAATCGATTCGAATCGTCATCGTTCACTGGATAGTGAACACTTGACTTGAGCTACTTTATCTTAGTAATATTGATGAATCACTTGGATAGTTATGTGAAAGATGACATGATAACTACTGTTAATGATTAATGGTAATCCTTACTTGCTTAATTACATGTTACTCTAGCACCATTGCAAACATAGTTGGCAGGGTAATAAAGAATTAATTACTGCATGCTTTTGGAAAGGAATTGTTAAGTTAAAAATGCTTTTCTTGCAAATGAGTCAGCTATCCCACCAGAAAGCCTATCATGATTCCTTGGTGTCTCTTATTTCTGGTTTATGACGGGTAAGTCTAGCTGAGTACCTTCTCGTACTCAGGGCTTTGTTCCCACTTGTTGTAGATGGACAGATGTACTATGGCTATTGTATCAACTGTCTCTATCCTACAATGGGCGAAGCATAGGACCATGGGCAATGGTCATTCGTTACTTCTCGTCTGATGCTTTTGCTGGAGATGATCACAAGCTGGCACTTTATTCCAAAATGTTGTGTGTGTGCGTGATTTGAACTACCGCTTCCGCTACTTTTAGTCAAACCTGGTTTGTAATAACTATGTTTAAACTCCGATGTATTTTATGCCGCGAACTTTTATGTAACTTATGATGGTAACCGTTAAACTTAGTACGATCTTTGCTGTTATGAGAAATGGTTTGAAATCCGTCGAGATTTCACGGACTACCGGGTTATACGGGCTTAAGTTTGTTGAATTGTCCTTCCGTTGGATGATTTTCCTACTTAATTTCGTATAATTGGGCGGTTCTGTTACAGCTAATCGGTCACACACCGAGCCTCTCAAAAGGCGCCACAAGAACCTACCAAATGGCAAGAGGTTGCAATGACACGAGCAATTTACTAACGTTGCCTTTGGCGCTTCGCCGAGATAGGTACAACCCCCTCACAATCACCGGAGGTGGCCAAGAACAATCACCAACTCTTGCCAACGGCTCCAAGCAGCTCCAAGCCGTCTAGGTGGCGGCAACCACCAAGAGAAACAAGAATCCCGTAGCAAATCAACCACTAAGTGCCAACTAGATGCAATCTCACAATGCAAATGCATTTGGATCACTCAATCTCACTTCGAATATGCAAAGAAGCAAGAGAGATGAGTGGGAGGGGAGTTGCTTAGCTCAAAGTGCTCACAAGTATGTCAAAGAGTGCAAGAGTAATAGCCCAAGCCAGGCCATGGGCTATTTATATGCCCACAAACGAATAGAGCCGTTAGAAACCTTACTGGGCAATTTTCAGGGCGATAGACGCTGCACAGTAGCGTCCGTCGCTCCTACGGCCACCACGTGTTCGACCGTTTGAATTCATCGCGTTCGCGCCCACTGCATCAGACGTGTCCGACGCTCGCGACCCAGCGTCTATCGCTTGCGATAGATGCGGTCCAGAGAGCGTGTTGATGCTCCGAGCCGACAGACGCGTCCGACGGACGCGCGTCAGACATGTCGCCGCGTCTGTCGCCCACACTCGCTCGCACAGCCGTTGTCACCACCACGGACAGACGCTGACGCCAGCGTCTGTCGCGTGAGCGTCCGCGCGTCTATCGCGCTCACGCCACCCCCCTTAGCTAGGGTTTAGCGTCAAACGCTGCGTCCCCGCGTCTGTTGCTCGCGGCGCTAGCGTCTGTCGCTCATAACTCAGCGAATTTTCGTCGTTTTCTCGTTCCGCTTAATTCGCCCTTTCACTTATGAGCAAGACTAAGTATGTGTATCACTTTAGCATATGTTTTAGCTCGTGAAACACCATGTGACATCGCCTCTAAATCTCGACATTGGCGTAAAGGAAAATAGACGTTTCAACTCATCGAAAACGTCTGAATCCCGCCGACCCCAAACCCTCTCTACCGCTCAAACTCCATCGTCATCGTAAATGTGCTAACACCACCAAGTGATCATCGTCATGTGCGAGTGTGTTAGCATTTTCACAATCATTTTTCGAGACGTTATTAGTTCTATCCAAATGCATATGATTATAAAATGCACACCTAGAGGCACTGAGGAGTTCAATAGCCGCGTCATTTCTTTCTTTATAGTACGACTATCTATCCTATAATATAACCACACCCACTAGATGTCTTGGTTACTAAAAACACAACCTTTAAGCATATACCACGTAGGGTTGCATCCAAATCAAGTGTGGCTATCATGATCACCATGTCCATCTTATCACCAACCTTAGAATGTACTCATTCTCATATAACTTAGACATACAATTAGTATGAAATTGTCGCTGATTATCGACACCAAACATACGGCCAGGGATCGAATCCCCACGCCAGCCTCGGTAGTCCCTTTTTCCCCTCTCTGTCATCTCTTCAGGAAACACGCAGGAAAGGAGGAAGGAGGCGGCAGCCGGCCAGGCCTACGGGGCCCGCGCCCGTCCCTGGGGTTGTAGCAGCGGCGGCCGACCGGCTCGTCCCCACGCTCGGCTGGTGGCCTGTGGCCAGCCAGTGCCCGCGCCTAGGCCCCTTGCGCGCTCTCCCGGCGGCCGGTGGCCGGACGGGGCCGCGGCGGCCTAGATCTGCCACCCGCCGCAGCCGCTGCTGCGTCACTCAATCCGTGCGACGAGGAGATTGGGGCGGAGGACGAGGAGACCCGCTTCCGTGCGGTTGCCGCTGAGTACCGCGCGCTCGTCTTTTGCTGCAGCACCACCCTCGCGCTGCTCGGATCCGATCCGCACCTGTCCGCCGCTCCGGCACGCCCCGCGCCGCCGACGCGTTGCCGATCGATGTGTTACGGTAAGCAATGTGTGCCCTCCCAATTCCCTCGCTCCATCTCTCTCTGTACGTGTGTTTGGTTCATGCGACGGATCCGATTGATCTGGTTCATGCTGATGGATCCAATTCTCTGTTTCGCATGCTGCAGTCCCGTCACAGGGTCAAACTATTTTTATTTTGTGCTAGGTTGCTTGCTGTTTCGTAAATTTGCATCGCTGCTGTATGGACACATGAGAATTAATTTGGGTCTGTAACCAAACATTGATCAAGCCAGAAATACAAACAACTATTTTTTAAGCTGAGCACAAACTTGCTGAACAAATGTCTGAATCGTTAATTTTATTCTTAATTTCTTAATTCGATCATATATTGTTTGGTTTAATTTCTTCTATTTTTGAGATGTTGCTGAGGCCGAGACTGAATCCATCAGCCACTGCCCACCGACATCAAGATTGCGCTCCATTGGATATGCCGCCACATGGATGCTGATGTGCTCTTGGCTTCTGGCCGCACACCACCGGGAACTCACCGTGGTCCGGAGGGAGGCCAGCCTCGCCATCGTCATGACCGTCGACCTGTCCCGCCTTGTCCTTGACCTGGTAAGCGATTTCTTAGCTGCTGGCAGTGGCGTCGGCGAGGACCTGCTTTTCCTTGTAACATATCCTTTCTGTTCTCAATTATAACTGTTTGATACTAGGTAGTGCAAATGCCACACTGATCTTCTATTGACCTGTTAGTGTAATTCTCACGGCACTCGAAAAATTTATCTCGGAATGTCTGGTTATTTCCTGAACATCCGCTTCAGTTTAAGGAACTCTTATGAAATTCTTGTGCTCTGAATGGATCCTTAGGCAGAAGTCTAGATAATGTCCATGCTGCTTGCTGCATGCACAGATTGTTTGGGGTTATGGTAGTGACTCAGTTTGCTAGGAATTACCCTTGTAAATTATGTGTTTTTCTAAGTTCCAAGTAAATGTACACTCGGGCAAAGTTGACTGACATGTTGCACGAGTGGTACTTCCTGTTTTTGACCACAAATCATGAGTTTTCATTGCACTACCGGCTTAATGGTCTGATTACACTGTTTTCACGTGCGGAATTACAAACTGAGCCCCCTAGATATGTTTTAACACTAACTACTAATCTGAATGAGACTATGCAGCATTAACGCAAGGCTGATTATTGGATATAGCTGGATGTTCATAACTATTGAGATTTTAAGCTAGAGAGTTTGCAGTGCTGTTCCAGTAATCGATAATTTGTTCTTCCTAGACATGCAGGTTAAAAGAGGAGAGGTGGGGTGCAAGGAAATTTCTACTGGAATGCAGCTCTACTAGACATTGGTAAAATGGTTCATGTGCAAATGTTCCCTACTTCTATACTCAATGGTGGGTCTGAAACCGTAAATCTACCTACAATCTCTTTTTGTGGTGATGAACAGAAGACTAGACTTTGCACAAACCCCCTAGATATGTTTCTAAATTTGTTCTTTTTGAGGGGTGTAAATCTGAGTATAGGGTAGTCGGATAGCTAAGAGGTTTTGCCTCTGAAGAATCTGAAATTTGATCACTTTGCACAGAAAAAGGGTTGATGAATTAATGTAGAGAAAAATCTGATCAAAACATGTTTTCTATCATCTCAGAACTCAGATTAAGTGTGCAGCAAATCTTAGAACTTGATGTGTAGGAGAATCAGAATCGCTCATGTCAAGGATCTCGAATAAATTAAGGATGGAGCAAGAGATCACATTATGATCAGGAATTGGTTCACTTAGTAGGGTAGACTAGGAATAATCAGGAACATAGTTTTTAAGGCGGTAAGGCGAGGCGTGGCGACCCACCCCTTCCAGACGCCTAGGCGAATTAGGCGCGCGGCGAGGCGACGCCATACACATACACTAAAGCAGGATAAACATAACTTTATACATACTTTTTGCTTCCAATTTTAGAGCCTATGCACAAGCAGCCACCACCCATACTACCTTGAGCAGTTTATACCCTATCCAACTATCCAAGCACAAGCAGCATACCACATCAGAGGAGTATATCCAAGTCCAAGATCCAAGCAAGCATAAGCAATATAGTTCACTTCTGAACAGAGGAAGGAAAGGAGAGGAAGAGCAGAGGAAGGAAGTGCGATGAAGAGCAGAGGAGGGGAGAGGAGAAGTGGTACTTGTGAGCCGATGTGAAGGATCCTGAGCTGCTGGTAGGGAATCCCCCCCTTCGCCTGCCCCTGCCTCTCTCCGTCCCGCCTCCATCTGCATCCAGCGTCCCCTCCGCCTCCCCTTCCTACCACCTCTCCTTTATGCCCCATCCTCGGTCGCGTCCCGCATGGCCATGCCGCCCTGAGCAGAGGAAGAGATACGAGTCGCACTGTCGCAGCAGGACGACGGAGGCTGATGGAGCGGAGCCGAGGTCGAAGACGCAAATCGGTGGGGGCCGTGAGGTCGCAGCTGCGAATCGGCGGAGCGGAAGGGGCGGGAGCGGCTCAGGTGCTCCAACCGCCATTTTCTCTTCCCTCCTCTCCTCTCTCTCTCTCTCTCTCTCCCTCTGTCTCTCAATTAGCGAGCAGCAGGGACCAAGGATGGTCGTTCTCCCGCGTGCGCGACGCCTTTTCCGCCTGCGCGCCTCTTCTCCCCCGCGCGCGACGCGTTTTCCTCCTGCGCGCCCCTTCTCCCGCGGGCGCGGAAACCTTTTCCTCCCGCGCGCGGCACCTTTTCGCGCGTGCGGCGTCTGTCCGACGCCGTGGCGACGCCTTGGCGGCTGAGGCGACGCCATACGCACGGAAGCCACGGCGAGCCCGATGCCTCACTTGGGAAATCGCCCAGACGCCTAGGCGACGCCGACGCCTTAAGAACTATGATCAGGAATTGGTTCCAGTCTGTTACATGATCAAACTGTATGAATGATAGGTTCAGTATGTCATGTCTTTGATATCATTGTTTTGGCGTCTTGGCAATGGTTCAGTAAATGCAATGCCTTGTCTATGGAAAGACTGTAATTTCATTTTATTCTTAACTATGGAAACATATAGTAAATGCAATGCCTTGTTTTTATCTCTTAGTTCATGTCAAGTGATTTTGAAGTTTATTTCCTAACATGCTCTAGGGGTACCATTAGTTTATGCATTGCCTTGTCATATTATCAAAACACTAAATTTTCAGTGCTCAGATCAGCGCGATGGAAACAGCTTTGACAAAGCAAATTAGCTAAATACATAAATTTGATAGAATTAATTTTGTTATGCATGTGTTTTCCAGATTATATACATGGTTATATACAATTGTGTGAAAGTTAAACTATGGAAAAAAATATCATCGTTTGGTTGTTTTCATTTGCATCGCTGAAATGAAGCCGTGACGTTAGCACAGGCACTATACTAGTCTACCCTACTAATGCACCAACATATTCATCGCTAAATCCACACTACAAAAACTCCCCTACTGAGATAGTCTCCCTTCATTCACCCAAAAATTTGTACCCAGAAAAATAACAGTATACAAATGAACCATCCAGATTGCTTTAAAGTCTTCTCTCTCCTTGCTCACTCAAATCGAACGGACAAGATCTTGTGTATCATCCTCCTTATCCCTATACTTCCGAGGAATTACCCACCTGCCACTGGTTATGAAATAAAACGATTCAATTTTTTCATGGTGTCGCATCCGTGCCTTTTCTTCTCGTCCCGAGTCGCGAGGAAACGCAGAGGCGCGCTGCTAGGGTTCCTCCGCCGGCGCAGAGGCGTCGCAGGACGAGGACGCGGCAAGGCCGCTGAGCAGCTTCCCCTTCCCGTCCCGAGCGGAAACGCGAGACGTGCGTGGCACAGGGTTCCTCCGCCGGTGGGGCAACCTGGACAGCGCGGCTCCTGCGGTCCTCCCCCGCGCCCCCAAACCAGGCAGCCATGGCTGTTCCTTTGTCCTGTCCGACGACGACGAAGGTAGAAGATGACTGGTGGCCGGTACGCTCCAACGCTCGATGATTCAGTTCGTCCGTGACTCCTCTACTGCCTGGCAACTCCGACTTCCATCCTGTTATTGGTTCCTGCTTCCACCATCCAGTTCAGGCGTGAGACCGTGAATGCCTGAACCACTAAACCGTGAGGCATCTTATGACGAGTGAGCGAGTGACCTATCTGTAAAAGTCTGAATGCCTGATCTCTTATTCTCTTATCTCACCGATCAGCACTGCAGCATCCGCACTAGGATGGACGGCAATAGCAATTCAGGTACAACACATAAGGGGAAAAAGAAAGCGTAAGTGAATTTATCAATTTAATTAGTACGGTTGTTGTCCAACAATTAGCTGATGTTTTAAACATCGATTTGCCACATCCTCCACGGCATAGTTAAGGCAATGTTTGATTTCATTTTTAGAGTTTAGTTATGTTTATAATTAAGTATTAACAAAATTTCATCTTTAATATAATAGAACATTATTTATGAGATTGTGGCATCCTTTATTGATATATCAATATAAGTATATTGTATTTTTTTACCACATTACAGAGGTTAGTAGTACAAATTTTCCTGGATTCTCCACTGCTCGCCGCCACCAGGTTCCCTAGCGGTGGCATTTAGTTGCCAGAAGGGAAAAAGATGACACAGGATGAGCCCGCGTGGGTCTCAGGAGGGATGTGTGGCAACGGTGTGAGCGCGGTGGCATGCATCCACACATGCCAATCGTGGAAGAGCACCAATCAGGATACCATGGTCGTGTGGGAGCTGGGAGGTGAGCTCATTACCGTCGTTTCTTGCTTCATGGTGATTTATTGGCAGAAAGTTTTATTGATTTCTATTTCTTTTTCTTTTGCTCATCATGGTTGGCTATTTGTAGAATCACCACTATCCTTTACTCATTTGGTTGCAAGTGCTTGAAATTTTTTTCATTCTCTTTAGGGTTTGAAGATCAGTAATTTCAATTGTCAGTAAATTTAAAGCAATTGTACTTGGTGTTTAAGAATATAAAGAAATGTTTTTGATTTGCTCCAGATTTGGGGACGGAAGGAGGTTTTAGAATTTGTCCAAGCTAATCACACCAGTTGCTTAGTGATTAGCAGTGTAGCAGATCAACCAATTTGATTAAAGTGATATGTACCAATATTTTTATAGTGTAGGCCATCTCACTATCGATAGAGTTATTATGCTTATTATTTTGTTAGCTTAGTTATTATGCTTTTTGTTGGATGATTTGTGTTTCTAAATGATACCGTAGCGTTAGCACGAGCAATATACTAGTAATTAAAAGGGCAACTTATAGCCACAGGCAACAATTCACATTCTTTTCTATAGCCAGACAATGATATAATTGTATGTTGACTGAACAACGATAGAAAAATCTGGCATCATTAGAGATACATGAGAATTGAATTTTTTAACATCTACAAGTGCATATTTTGAGACGATGATCAATAATATCCGTCGTGCGCCAAATGGACTTTTGCTAGCTAGACTTTTGCCAACATATAACCAGTGGCAAATGCTCAAATGAAATTACATCCTCCCAAAATCTTTGAAAAAAATTGACACACGGACCCCATTATTTCTTGCAAAATTGCCAATAAACCTGTCCTGCTGGATCAAACATGTGGCGTGAGGACTGGATCACGTCCGATGTACCTCCATTTTAAAATTTGTAAATCATTTGTTTTTTAAGTGGATGTAAACCATTTTTGTTCCTTTTTAAAACCTTTTAATATTTTGTGCCACGTGCGCCGCTCTGGCTGGGCCACGTCCATGCGGGAAGCCCGTTTGCTCCGTTTGCTCAGTTGGTGGGCTTATCCGTGCACGCTGGCCAGGCCAGCGGGGACGACAGGTCCGGAGCATATGCAGCAAGAGGGGCTGCCTTCGAACGTGGAGCAAACGAAACTCGTGAATTCAAAGGTCGCTCATCTTTTTTTTTCACTGCTAGTGCACCCGCGACTGCAGTCCCTTTCTCGTGTCCATGCGGAGGCCCGCGCTGCCCGGACACCACCCGCTTGTGCCTGCATTTCATGCGCCCACGTGGGGCCCACACGGGGCCCACACTGGGACCACTCGTGCTCTTACCGCTTCTCACGTGCATCTCATGTGCAACACCTGATCTACTTTCAAACATCCAGATGCAACACTTATAACATACAAAAAAAAGACAGACGAAACAATTGAAACATGCGTATCAAACACTTGAAAACCATTGCAAACATACGCAACATCCAGATAAACACATATGAAACATATGCAACATGCAGATAAAATACTTGTAACTTGCAAAAACACTTGTTGCAACATAAGACTAAAAAACAGATAAAAAATTTTGAACATACGCTTACAACATACCTATGAAATACTTGCAACATGTGCAACATCCGGATCTACTTTTGCAATATCCATATAAAACATTCGCAACATGCCCACATAAAACATCTGAAACACTTGAAACATACGGGAAGGGGAGGCTGGGGACGGTCGATTCTGGTCATTGGGGTGGGAACCGGCGACTAGCAGCGGCGCGCGAGAACCACCAGCACCGCCCATGCTCATGGGTGCCCTTGGCCTGGCTGTGCGAACCGAGGAAGGAGGCGGTGTGGTTGGCTTGGGTGGAGGAAGGAGGCAGCGGTGACGCTCTGTGATTTCACGGAAACATGGAGAAGAGAGAGATGAGATGGAACGGAAGAGGATAAGCCTGAGTAGCCACTTGAGAGGGAGATATTTTTTTTTACGTGTGGTAGATACAATACGTGGACAACATGAGACCATTTAGCATTCGAAGGGACTCCCGGTGTCTAGGCGCTCTAATCGTAGCATTACCATTTTTTAAATCAAAGGTCGCTCATCTAGTACAGTAACGTGCACACAAAAAAAGGTTAAAACATGTTTGACCGTTTCCATAGTACCAATTTTAATTTGTACAAGCTTCCAGGTACAATAAGAACCTCTCTAATAACATGGACACTATGCCCTGGCCTCCCATCTCTAAGAATCATGGCATAATGAGCAAGATGTCCTCGAGCTTTGCATTTTACATTTCACCAGTTTCAAGTTCTTCGTTGCTTTAGAATTGGCACAGACAAAGGTTAACCTGTCCAAATAAAACTCTATCAACTTCAATCATAATTCCACCTTTGCTGGTTCACTATTAGAATTCAGTTCAAGTTCTTCGTTGCTTTAGAATTGGCAATGGAAAAGATTAACCTGTCCAAATAATTAAAAGTCTAGCAACTTCAATCATAATTCCACCTTTCCTGGTTCACTATCAGAATTCGGGGTAAGATTGCTCTTCATTGGAACTTTCAGTTCAATGTTCGAGCCATAGCCAAAACATAAAAGCATTGTTTTACGACACACCAGGTCACCAGATAATAAAAATAAAAAATGAACCTTGCACTATGGTTTATCTTAAAACCCCAGAATTTCAATAATCTCGGGTTCCTATATATACCAGACTAAAACAAGCAAATTTCATATTAATTTCTAACCCTGTCGTGTGAGCTAAGAAAATCTGAGCTGATATAGCTCTGTTTTAGTACCAAAATGTTAGTTATATACTCCCTTCCACAAATTTGAATACTTAGGACCAAACAAACATAAAATTACAGCAAATTTGTGATCTTCACGGGCTATTGCATGAGTATCCTCTATATTAGGAGACCAATGGCTTGGCATGCATGTTAAATTGGATGTTGCTGTTAGGATGTCACACGCTGCGATCCATGTGTTTGTAGTATAAAAGTTTAGCTGTCCCGTAGCAACGCACGGACATGCTACCTAGTGGAATAAAACATATACTAATTGCAAAACTGATACCCCTCCTGAACTTTAGTCCCTGTTACATCGAATGTTTAGACATGGAGTATTAAACATATACTAATTACAAAACTAATTGCATAGATGGAAACTAATTTGCGAGACAAATCTATTAAGCCTAATTAGGGAGTGTTTGATAACCCGGACTAGTCTCTGTCACATTAGATATTTGAACACTAATTTAGAGTATTAAACATAAGCTAATGACAAAACTAATTACAAAATTGGGACTAATTTGTGAGACAAATCTATTAAACCTAATTAGTGTAAAGTGGAAAGATAAAATAATTTGTTTTATTGTTTTTAATCTGAAAGTCTACACCATTGACTACATTAGGTCATAATAATTAAATAAAAACTTTACCAGCTTATCCCCCATGCCATCAGAGCAATTTTGTTGGCCCAAGGAGCATCACCCATCGACCTTCCTCTTCTGCTTATCCAATTCCAGTTCCTGTCAATATCATTTGGAGAAATTTTACAATGATTAAAAAAATATAGACCATCCATAAGGAGAGATTGAACGGTGTAAAAATAAGAGGTACCAAAATAAAAGTACGCCAAAGTACCAAAAAAGTGAGAGGAGGTACCAAACTAGGTGGGGTTAGTACCAAAATAAGTGGGGTCATATCTCAATTTTTATTTGTTAATTAAATTCAGTGAAGGGTAAAACAGTAGTTTGTCGCTCATTTGTTGTCTCCTCCGCCACTATTCTTCCCATTGCCTGTCCACCGATCATCAGACCAGGCCCGCAACAGCTGCTCGGCCACAAGCACGAGCTTGGTGCATGCCGACGCCACACCAAGGTGATGCCGCGAATTGATCTCCTCACCCTTGATGATGAATTGATGACTGCGCGAGCAAGCTGTTTGACGTCCACGATGGTCACATTCACCCTGAAAGTGCATTTGTCCCCTATGTGGGTTTTGATGTATTGATGACATCCAAATTAGGGACTAATGCGATCTTAATGAGATATGTTGTAGTAATTAGTACCATAAAAGATTCAAATAGTTGATAAAGATGAAATGGTATCCCTAAATTCTTGAAGTTAAAAAAAGCGTCGAACTCAAAGCGGAGCTTCAAAGTTAATTCTTTTGTCTTTGGGTTTAGGTATGTCGTACTATAAAGAGGGATGCAAAACTTAGTTGGTCTGAGGAAGATAGAGTGCTCAAGTATTAAAACTAAATCATAAGAGAGACACTCTAGCACTCTACGAGCACATAGAACTGATTTTGAGACAGTTAGTGTCGGAAGTCCCGACGTGAGTCGGAACTCCCGACGGGTTGTGCACAGGCCTTGGTCGTCAGTAGTCCCGACGTAGTGGGAACTCCCGACGCTGGGCTCTGCTCGCACGCACCCTTCAGCAGTCCTGACGTTCGTCGGGAGTCTCGACACTAAGCCCATCGGTTGCGCGCTCACGCCGGCTACGCACTCGCGTCAGCAGTCCCGACATGTGTCAGAACTGATGACGTATCAGAAGTGATGACGTACGTCAGAACTTCCGATGTTGACTGATTTCGCATAGACTTATGACCTAGCATGACCAGTGTTTTCTATACACGTCAGAAGTCCCGAGATCTACGTCAGTAGTCCTGACGTAGATCTGAACGGTTAGATTTTTACTATGAGTATAAATAACCCTCTCTTCACTTCTAACCGTTTACTACTCATTCATTGCTCACCAACTCACGGCCAAAACATCTCTCAAGCATTCAAGAGCTCTCTCTCATTTCTCCTTTGCTCCTAACTTCTATTCCCCAAGGATTTGAATGATAGGAGAGTGGATTGAGTGAGAAAATCATCTTCGCAAGCTTGAGCACTTGATTTCTTTGTCAAGACAGTAGGATTTGCGTCTATTACTCTTGGGGCTTTGCCCTTAGCCAGCTAGGCGTCGCCCAAGAGCTTTCATCTTGAGAAAGAGCCTTGAAAAGTTTGTATTACCCTCGATTTCTTAGTGGAAACCTCGAGTGACCTTTGTGGTTGCTTTGAGAGAAGCAAGGAGGTGAAAGAAACTCCAACCACTTTGTGGTCACCTCAACAATGATGATGTAGGAGCTCCTTAGTGGGGTTGCCGAACCTCAGGATAAATCTTTGTGTCCCACGTGCTTGTTGTTGTTATTGTGATTCGCTCGATATTACTTGTACTTGTTTGTCTCTCTCTCCCAACCTCTCTCTTAGGCCTTGGGCTTGATCTATGATTTGGAGGCTTCTCAGCATCAAGGAAGTGGTCTAACATCTTCACCTTACCACTAGGAAATGGGGTTGCAAGTTATTGGCCTCACAAAGTTCATTTGAGCACTTATAGTTCATTCCCCATAGGCATCGGGACATTTGACAGTTTGTGCCGAAACTTCTGATGATGTTGGGAGTTCTGACCCAAACTGTCGGGACTTCCGACAGTTGCTGACAAGTGATTTTGAGTTTTGTATAGAAATTTTTAGATACGCCTATTCGCCCCCCTCTAGACATTGTTTAGATCCTTTCAATTGGTATCAAAGTAAGGTCTTCTTTTAGCGCTTCACCGCGTGAGAAGAAACAATGTCAGAGTCCAATGCCACAGAGATGGCCAAGAAGATAACTAAAAAGTTGATGGCTACAAAAGTTAAGTTTTTTCAAGATGAAATGAAGAAGATGCAAGATGAGATGAGCAAGATGAAGGAAGAGTTGAGCAAGAAAGTCGAAGATGCAATAAGTGGCAAGAAGGTTGAAGATGCAACAAGTAGCAAGAATGATACAAACAAAGATGCCGCAAGTGATGTTGGAGACGGTGAGCCCACTCAAGGAAAAGGAATCTATTCAAACATGAACTTCAACTATGCCCAACTCATCAAGGGTTCACCTCTACATACTCCTTTCGTCAACCTTGGCAAGCCACCTTACTTTGATGGAACAAGATACAATAATTGGGCTTACAAGATGAAGATGCACCTCATTGCCATAAGACTTGGGGAAGTTGTGGATGTTGGTGTGATGTTTCCTACCGATGAAGATAGAGAGATAACTCCGGAAGAAGTGCACACACTCCATCAAAATGCACAAGTCATTGCTTTGCTTGTTTCAAGTCTAGGTCCGGATGAGTTCAACAAAGTGAATGGAAGAGAAAGTGCTAAGGAGATTTGGAAAATCTTAAGAACATCATTTGAAAGTGATAAGAGTGTGAGGAAAGGCAACATTAAGCTGCTTCATGGTGAATTGGAAAGATTTGTGTTCTTGCAAGGTGAAACAACTCAAGCAATGTTTGATAGGCTCATGGCGTTGGTCAACCACATAAGAGCTCTTGAAGCACCGAATGGGATGACAATAAGGTTGTTAGGAAGATGTTGAGAACATATAGAGCCAAGAACAACATGCTAGCTTCCGTGATCATGGAGAGGCCCGGTTATGATGATATGACACCCCAAGAAGTTCTTTCAAAGCTCAAGCATCATGAGTGTCTAGATGAAGATGCAATCAATGCTCACAATCAAAATCCTAATGCAATGGGATACAATAAGAATGCAGCCCTAAAAGCAACTCATACTCATGAAGGCAACGGGTGTTGTCAAGAAAAGAAAAAGAAAGTGAAGGATGATTCCTCAAGTGAAGAAGAAGATTCTAATATGGAAGTTGCATTTGTGATTAGGAATCTTAGAAAGTTCATGAAGAAGAAGAGCAACCGCATGACTTATGGTGATGGAAGAAAGAAGTACAAGAAGAGGTTTTTGCTATCGCTGTGGTAAAACCGGTCACTTCATTGCTGATTGTCCCGAAGAAAAGAAGAAGCACAAGCACAAAAAGGATGAAGACAAGAAGAACAAAGGCAAGAAGAAAGGTGAAGCTCATCTTGGTGAAGAATGGGAGTCAAATGATGATAGTGACTCAAGTGATGATGAGAAGAAGAAGAAGAAAGGAGCTGTGAACATCGCCATCCACCACTCTTCATCACAACTTATGATCTTCTCCGACTCGACTTCGCCACCAAAACTCTTCCCCAACCTATCTTCATCACCAAGGCTCTTCTTCAATCTTATTGACAATGAATACTACACTCCAACTTGCCTCATGGCTAAGGAGGAGAAGGTACCTGTCTCATCCGATCCCTCTAGTGATGAGTATGATAGTTGCGATGAGAACATAGAACAAATTGAAGCAACCATGATAAAGAAATTTAGTAAAAAGACCTACACTAAAATAAAAAAACACTAATAAAGAAATTATAGAAGAGGGATAGATGCTTGGAGATGCAAGGTGACATAATCACTCAAGAGAGAGAAAAGAACCAAGCTCTTGAAGTATCTGTCGCCGAGGAAAAGTCAAAGGTTGAGAAGTTTACCATAGAATTGTTTTTAGTCAATGACTCACTTGGGAAATTGACTAAGGAATATTCTTTGGTTAATGATCAAGTAGCTAGCCTCAAGAATGAGAAGAGTATAGTTCAAGAAAGCCTCATAATCTTGGAAGAATAATCTTGAGCTAAACTATAGTACTCTTTGGGCTAGCACTTCAACTTCTCCTAAGGCAACTGAAGACTCTAATGTCTCCACTAGCAATGGTTGTAGAAGATGCAATAAAATTAATGTAAGTGCATATGCAACTAACCTTGTTGAGCTAGAGAAGAGAGACAAGGAGATCAATAGGTTAAAGATGGACTTGAAGAATGGGTGCAAGTGTCAAGAGCAATCCAACAAGACTATATACAAGGCATTTAGGCACCCATCTATCAAGGAAGGTCTTGGCTACAATAGGTATGATGAGAAGGCCAATGAAAGAAACATGGTCAATGGTGTGCCTTGTGTGAAGTTAAACAAGGGTGTTGCTCTTGATGAGCTCATATGCAAGGCCAACAACAAGGTCTACATTCCCAGGATCCAACCTACAAGCAATAAGACAATCAAGACAAAGCAATTCGAGGCCCCCAAGCCATAAGCACCACTTCCACGATGCTATGCTAGTGACTACATGTGTTGTTGGGGCAAGGATGGCAACATTGTGGTGAAGTATGTTGGTGCCCAAAAGAGGAAGGAGATCATGAGGAGTGTTTGGGTGCCAAAGTTTTATGTGACTAATCCCCTAACCCAAATCTTTTTGGGTACCTAAAACACATGCGTGATTTGTCTTTGTAGGAATATTCCTCCGGTGGAGCAAGTTGGGTGGTGGATAGTGGATGCACCAATTATATGACCGGAGAGAAGAACATGTTCACATCATTCCAACCTAGTAATGATGAAAGTGGAAACATTGTGTTTGGTGACAATGGAAAATGAGAAGTCCTTGGCTTGGGTAAAATTGCCATCTCAAATGATAATTCTATTTCCAATGTTTTACTTGTGAATTCGTTGAGATACAATTTGTTGTCCGTCTCGCAACTTTGTGAGATGGGTTACAATTGTCTCTTTACGGATAAGGGTGTGGAAGTCTATAGAAGGGAGGATTCCTCTATTGCATTTACGGGTCTAAAAGGGAAACTCTATCTAGTTGATTTCATATCAAATAGAGTAAATCCTGAGACTTGTTTAATGGCAAAATCTAGCATGGGTTGGCTATGGCATCACCGACTTGCCCATGTTGGGATGAGGAACTTGGCCAAACTTCAAAAAGGCGAACACATTCTTGGACTAACAAATGTTTCTTTTAATAAAGATAGGATTTGTAGCGCATGCCAAGCGGGAAAGCAAGTTGGAGCTAAACATCCTGTCAAGACTGTGGTGTCAACCGAAAGACATTGATGAAGATGTTAGGCATAGAATTTTAGCCGGCTGGTTGAAATGGCGTCAAGCTTCTGGCGTTCTCTGTGACAAAAGGGTGCCTCAGAAGCTAAAAGGTAAGTTCTATAGGACGGCGATTCGTCCGGCGATGTTATATGGTGCTGAGTGTTGGCCTACAAAAAGGCGACATGTCCAGCAATTGAGTGTAGCGGAGATGCATATGTTGCGTTGGTGTTGTGGGCTCACAAGGAGGGATAGAGTATGGAACGATGATATTCGGGATAGGGTTGGGGTGGCACCAATTGAGGAGAAATTGATTCAATATCGGTTGAGATGGTTTGGACATGTCCAACGGAGGCCTCCTGAGGCGCCGGTGCGTAGTGGAGTTCTAAAGCGGGCCGATAATATAAAGAGCGGTAGAGGTCGACCTAAACTAACTTGGGACGAGTCCGTTAAGAGAGATCTTAAGGAGTGAAATATCCCCAAGGATTTAGCTATGGACAGGAGCGCTTGGAGATTAGCAATCAACGTGCCTGAATCGTGACCTCTTTTGTCTTGTGCCCTTTATGTCCCTTTATGTGTCTCCCTGTTTCTCGTCTCTTTTGGGTTTCATCTCTAGCCTACCCCAACTTGCTTGGGACAAAAGGCTATGTTGTTGTTGTTGTTATTGTTGTTGGACATATTTGGACCCGTCGCTTACATGAGCATTAGTGGTAACAAATATGATTTCGTAATTATTGATAACTATTCTCGTTTCACTTGGGTATTCTTTTTGTGTGATAAGAGTGAAGTCCAAGGCATCTTCAAGAAGTTTGCAAGAAGAGCCTAAAATGAGTTTGATGTCAAGATCAAGAGAGTTAGGAGTGACAATGGGACGGAGTTCAAGAACACCAATATTGAAGAGTTCCTTGATGAGGAAGGAATCAAGCATGAGTTTTTGGTTTCGTACACTCCACAACAAAATAGTGTTGTGAAAAGGAAGAACCAGACACTCGTAGAAGCCTCAAGAGCAATATTGGATGAATACAAGACTCCAATCAACTATTGGGCGGAAGCAGTTCACATGGCGTGTCATGCTATCAACTGCCTCTACCTTCACAAGATGAGAGACAAGACCGCCTACAAACTTCTAACCGGTAAAAAGCCCAAGGTGCACAACTTTAGAGTTTTTGGATCTAAGTGTTTCATACTTAACAAGAAATCCAAAAGCTCAAAGTTTGCACCAAATGTTGATAAAGGTTTCATGCTTGGTTATGCTACTAACGAACATGGATATCATGTTTTCAATAAAACCACTGGTTTGATTGAAATCGTGGTAGACTTGACTTTTGATGAAACCGACAGCTCTCAAAAGGAGCAAGTCAATGTTGAGATTGTAGGTAAAGAAGAAGCTCCACATCAAGATATCAAGAAGCTTGCCATTGGTGAGATAAAAGCCCGTCAAAGATGAAGATGAAGACCATGTGTGTGCATGTTGATCATGATCCTACCATTCATCATGTTCCATCCTATGGGCATGGTAAAGCTTCCGCAATAAGAAATATTCAAGATGGAAGATCAAATGATTCACAAGGTCATTCTCATCAAGATGGTGCCAACAATGTGCAAGCTCAACCTCAACTCAACAATGAAGAAAGAAGTGAAGACAACCCTCCATAAGCTCATGATTGTGATCCTCCAATCGATCATGACCATGTGATGAAGATGATGGCCCCATCCAAAGATCAACTCAAGTGCCACATCCTAGAGTGCATCAATCCATCAATCCATTCAACGGGACCATCCCGTTGATAACATATTGGGGAGCATACGACGAGGGGTAACTACACGTTCCCGTTTAGCAAATTTTTGTGAACCTTACTCGTTTGTTTCTCCTTTGGAACCTAGCAAGGTGGAAGAGGCACTTGAGGATGAGGATTGGATGATAGCCATGCAAGAGGAGTTGAACAAGTTCACTTGGAATGAAGTCTGGTCCTTGGTGGAAAGACCCAAGCAAAATGTGATTAGAACCAAGTGGGTCTTCCGCAACAAGCAAGATGAGCATGGCGTGGTGACAAGAAACAAGGCAAGGTTGGTGGCTCAAGGATTCACTCAAATTGAAGGCTTGGATTTTAGGGAGACCTATGCACCGGTGGCAAGGCTTGAATCCATTCGTATTCTATTAGCCTACGCCGCTCACCATGATTTCAAGTTATATCAAATGGACGTGAAGAGTGCATTTCTCAATGGCCCCCTATCCGAGTTGGTGTATGTAGATCAACCACTAGGATTTGAAGACCCCAAGTATCCCAACCACGTCTACAAGCTCGACAAGGCGCTCTATGGGCTCAAACAAGCCCCTAGAGCTTGGTATGATTGCTTGAAGGATTTCCTACTCAAACAAGGGTTTGAGATAGGAAAGGCCAATCCTACTTTATTTACCCGTAAAGTTAATAATGATATCTTTGTTTGCCAAATATATGTCGATGACATAATATTTGGTAGTACTAATGTGGCTTTTTGTGAGGAATTTAGTAGGATTATGATGAATAGGTTCGAGATGTCCATGATGGGAGAGTTGAAATTCTTCCTTGGATTTCAAATCAAGCAACTCAAGGATGGCACATTCATAAGTCAAACCAAGTACACCAATGACATGTTGAAGAAGTTTGACATGGACAAGGCCAAGCCCATCAAGACACCCATGCCAACTAATGGACATCTTAACCTTGATCAAGGAGGAAAGGACGTGGATCAGAAGATATATCGCTCCATGATTGGATCCCTCCTTTACCTTTGTGCATCTAGGCCCGATATTATTCTTAGTGTGTGCATGTGTGCAAGATTTCAAGCTAATCCAAAAGAATGTCATTTGGTGGCTGTTAAGAGAATTTTTTGATATTTAGTGTACACTCCTAATCTTGGCTTGTGGTATCCTACGAGCTCCACTTTTGAGTTACTTAGCTATTCTGATTTGGATTATGCCGGTTGCAAAGTAAACCAAAAGAGTACTACCGGGCTTGCCAATTTATTGGTAGGTCTTTGGTGTCTTGGAGCTCTAAGAAGCAGAACACCGTAGCCTTATCAACCGCTAAAGCCAAGTATGTGGTAGCCGGTGCTTGCTGTGCCCAACTACTTTGGATGAAGCAAACCTCAAGGACTACGGATGTGAGTTAACCAAGATCCCTCTTTTGTGTGACAACGAGAATGCCAGTAAAATGGCAAACAATCCTATAAACCACTCTCGAACAAAGCACATAGACATCTGGCATCACTTTTTGAGAGACCATGAAGCCAAAGGAGATATCGCAATTCACTATGTGAGCACCAAAAAGCAACTAGCCGATATCTTCATAAAGCCCCTAGATGAGTCAAGATTTTGTGCTTTTTGGATCTGCTCGCTCTAGATGTCTTGCACATACTTTGTTTGATCTAGATAGGAAGAAGAGTTTGCGAAAATATTGTATGTCACTTTCAAAATCTAATTTTATAATTTTCATGAGTGACTATCGCTATGTAATCGTTGAATGAAATCTAGTCACTTGTGAAAATGTGTGTGTCCATCATATTTTTGCCCCACATATAGTAGTGAGTACAAGTTTGAAATTGTTTCAGTCTTCCTGCGTCGAAAGTCCCAACGTTCATCGGAACTTTCAACGTCCAGCAGTGACGCGTGCTTTGACTGCATTGGGTGTCAGCAGTGTTGACCTGTACCGGGGTTCTCGACATTGCTCTGCGTCGCGCGCCTTGACAGCACTGCACCGGGGGTCCCGACATTGCTCTGCGTCGCGCGCCTTGACCGCGTCCGGGGACAGCGGTGCTGACTCAGGCCGAGAGTCCCAACGTGGATCTGGCCGCGCAGTTTTGACCGCACGTCTTTACCCTTTCACCACCGCCCGGCCCGTTTTTTGACCCATGTTTTTTCACCATGTCGGCCTCTCCCTCCCTCACCCGACCCCGTAGCCGTCGCCCCTGTGCCATCCCCGCGCGCGCTGCAGGGAGCTCTAGCCTCCCTCCATGGCCCGCGGCCCGTGTCCTGCCGTCGGAACTCCGTCATGGTTGCGGGGTGCCCTGGGCTGTTCCCTCAGGACCCTCGATGCCCTCCTGCTCCTCTTTGTCACCTGTTGGATCCTGCCGTCGTCAGTGTTCTGTTCTTCCCCATCGGTGTCATGGCTCTTCTGGTGGTGCATCGGTTGTGGATCTGCTCGCTCTTGGTGCCCGTGCCGCGGCTTGCTTCCTCATTCTCTTCTTCCCCTTTGCTCAAGGTACTACCCGGGTGCCCTAACCTTCATATCAATGTACCTTGCGATTTGCTTCTATTCCTCTTCCCCATCTCCTCTGCTATCCTCCTTGTGTGTGGATGAATGTCTCTAGGTGGGGAATGGTGCATGGATTTGTGACCTCGACGTCAGGAGTCCTGACCCGCGCCGGCAGTGCCGACCGTCAGCACTTCCGACTTAGGCTAGGATTGCTGACACCTTGGTCAAATATCCATTCACCCTTCTTCACTCCAAGATGTTTGTTTGCATTCCTTTGCTTGATTCTTAGATGCGCCACGCGTTTTTCTTCATAGTGATGGAAGGTGATAGCCCATCGTGCCGCTCGGAGAAGAGGTCCAAGCTAAATCAAGATCGTGTTGCCCAGTCATCCAGCCACACCAACACCTCTTACCACCGTGTCGATGCCCGTGGTCCCAGTCGAGCCGCTGTCCGTGCACGTGGTGGAGGGCAGGGATCGTCTACTACAGCCTCTTCGCATCAAGCGCCTTCCAATGTTGGTGGTGATCCCATTGTTGATGCAGACGAAGAACTTCTTGAGCGTGCCGGTAGCACCATTGCCGTTCCAGTGCAACAGCCTCCTTATTCTGGTCCACAACATCCTATCCATGAGCTTGCTGCATTTGATGCTCCTACTCCTCATGTGCGGGAGCCCGCGCTTGCTCCCAATCATGGTGGTTGGGCCCCTCCTCGTCCTGTCAACTACCGCCACAATGTCCGGGAGATCAGATCACATCGTAGCCGCAACTTGTATGCTGAGGATGAGAAGGATCTTCACCTTGAGTATCGTTTCTATCACCCTTTCCACTATGACTATTATGATTCCATCCTCCACCGCAAGTTTTTCAGGAAAGGGAATCCACCGGTTGTTCAGATGAAGTGCATTACTAAATATTCACTCAAGATGTCATTCAAGGAGCAAGATCTACAACAGATGGTGATAGATTTGCGCAACATGGATCTCATTTCCTTGATGGAGTTCTGGAAGCATTGGAACAATGAGATTATTCTGCAGTTTTATGCTTCCTATCACCATGAGAAGGACACCAATGGTGCTATTGACATCATTCACTGGACCATAGAGGGTCAGCACTACAAGGTGGATTCGTTACCTTCTCTCGCTTGCTTGGTTTCAATGGCCATGATCATCATGGTGCTGAGCTTTCTGACTACGACGACGTTGATATGGACGATTACCAGCACATGTACCTTGATGGATTTCCAGCAGATGGTCAGACAATTTATCTAAAGCCCTATTACTATGTGCTTAACAACATCTGGAGGCAGATCTTGTATCTGAAGGAAGGGGACTCTACTTATCTCAGGGACTCTTAGAAGGTCCTTAATCGGTTTGGTGATGATTTCTAGAAGTTTTCCATCAGCAAGTACATTTGGAACAAGATTCACGATGTTCCTGAGGATCTGGTCAAGAACCTTCCATATGCTCCTTACATCATGCACGTCATTGAGCAAGTGTCCGACATTCGCTTCCCTTTCTGATGGTGCTAATCACAAGCTTTTCGAGCTCGCCAACAAGACGTCTATTACAACTACAAGGGCACTCAAGAAGAAGGCTGATGAAGCAAAAAGCAAGGGCAAGGGTGCTTTCACCTCCCATCCCCGTCATGGTGGCTCTTCACCTCCTGCTATTTTTTGCTCTACTAGTTCTGAGCCCCTCACCTCTTCCTCCTCTGGCAAGAGCAAGAAGCCTAGCAAGTTCAAGTTTCTCATGAACTACATGTTTGGACAATGTTGTGCTAGTTCTCAAAGAGAGCATGACATGCAAGAGAGACTTTATCGGATGAAGCAGCGGGCCGGTATTGTGTCTTCTCCTCCGTCGACGTATGTGACTCCCCGTGACCCTATGAATCTATATGGTGAGGCTTGTCATGCTTATGCGGATGAGGGGTCTTCCCGCCGTCATGGAAAGACCACGGCTGCCCCTGAGGACGAGGAGTACCACGAGGAAGATGATGATGATGACGACGACAACGACGATGATGGAGATGATGAGGACTACGACATCGAGTAGTTGTTTCTTCTCCGTGGCATACCCCTTTTGGCACTTGGTGACAAAGGGGGAGTGTTAGGCTTTGATCTTTATGTAATAAGCTAGTTCGTCGCTTGGTGGTTGTGAGACTTTAAAACTTTTAGACTTGTATGAACTATATGGTGTGATGACAACTATGTGGTGGACAACTATATATTTGTGTGTAATGAATGATTGTAGGATAAGTAATGCTTATCTAGTTAGCTTATTAGCTATCGTGCTTGTCTTGTGATGATGTATGATATTTTTGGATGGCCATGTGTTGCCTTAAAGTTTACTTTGAGATCTTGGCCATCATGTTCTCTTTATTTGTTGAAGTGAATATATCATGTCATATTGCATTTCTTTTCATGAATATATTTACTTGTTCACACACACTTGTTGCACCCCATGGATTGTAAAATTTAGAGGGAGCTTTTGTCTTGATATATGCAAATGATGGATAAATGATCATTATTGAAATTCAAGTTCATGCATACATCAAGGGGGAGCTCTTCATAAATTTTTGGGGTTCAAAAGCTTTAAATTCCTACATTCTTATGAAAGCCTAAGTTGGTTGTCATCAATTACCAAAAAGGAGGAGATTGAAAGTGCATTTGCCCCCTATGTGAGTTTTGGTGTATTGATGACATCTAAATTAGGGACTAATGCAATCTTAATGAGATATGTTGCAGTAATTAGTACCATAAAAGATTCAAAGAGTTGATAAAGATAAAATGGTATCCCTAAATTCTTGAAGTTGAAAAAGGCGTAGAACTCAAAGCGGAGCATTAAAGTTAATTCTTTTGCCTTTGGGTTTAGGTATACCGTACTATAAAGAGGGATGCAAAACTTAGTTGGTCTGAGGAAGATAGAGTGCTCAAGTATTAAAACTAAATCATAAGAGAGACACTCTAGCACTCTACGAGCACATAGAACAGATTTTGAGATTGTTAGTGTCGGAAGTTTTGACATGAGTCGGAACTCCCGTTGGGTTGCGCAGAGGCCTTGGTCGTCAGCAGTCCTGACGTAAGTCGGAACTCCTGACGCTGGGCTCTGCTCGTGCGCACCCGTCAGCAGTCCCGACGTTCGTTGGGAGTCCCGACGCTAAGCCCATCAGTTGCACGCTAATGTTGCTGCGCGCTCGCGTCAACAGTCCCGACATGTGTCAGAACTGATGACGTGTCGGAAGTGATGACGCATGTCAAAACTTCCGATGTTGACTGATTTCACGCAGACTTCTGACCTAGCATGAGTAGTGTTTTCTATACACATCGGAAGTCCTGAGATCTACGTCAGCAATCCCGATGTAGATCTAAACGGTTAGATTTCTACTATGAGTATAAATAACCTTCTCTTCACTTCTAATTGTTTACTACTCATTCATTGCTCACCAACTCACAGCCAAACATCTCTTAAGCATGCAAGAGCTCTCTCTCCTCTCTCCTTTGCTCCTAACTTCGATTCCCCATGGATTTGAGTGATAGGAGAGTGGATTGAGTGAGAAAATCATCTTCACAAGCTTGAGCACTTGATTTCTTCGTCAAGCTGGTTGGATTTGCGTCTATTACTCTTGGGGCTTTGCCCTTAGCCAGCTAAGCGTAGCCCAAGAGCTTCCATCTTGAGGAAGAGCCTTAGGAAGTTTGTATTACCCTCGATTTCTTAGTGAAAACTTCGAGTGACCTTTGTGGTTGCTTTGAGAGAGGCAAGGAGGTGAAAGAGACTCTGACCTTTGTGGTTACCTCAACAACGAGGACGTAGGAGCTGCTTAGTGAGGTTGCCGAACCTCGGAATAAATCTTTGTGTCCCGCATGCTTGTTGTTGTTATTATGATTCTCTCGATATTACTTGTACTTGTTTGTCTCTCTCTCCCAACCTCTCTCTTAGGCGTTGGGCTTGATCTACGATTTGGAGGCTTCTCCGTATCAAGGAAGTGGTCTAACATCTTCCCCTTATCACTAGGAAGTGGGGTTGTAAGTTATTGGCCTCACAAAGTTCATTTGAGCACTTACAGTTTATTTCCCGTAGGCGTCGGAACTTCTGACAATTTGCGCCAGAATTTCTAACGACGTCGGGAGTTCCGACCCAAACTGTCGGAACTTCCGACAGTTGCTGACAAGTGACTTTGAGTTTAGTGTAGAAATTTTTAGATACGCCTATTCACTCCCCCCCTCTAGGCATTGTTTAGATCCTTTCACACCCAATAAGAAGGATAAAGTTAAATGTGTCTTTGAGGGCATGTGCTCGTACCACACCTACCCTTAGATTCGCATTGAAGTGTGCGCACACACATCTCAATGCGAATCTGCATCGATATATGTGTGCACACTTCTCAGCCCGTTCTTTCCTTTCCTTCCTAGCTTTGAGTGCAGCTTTGGATCCAATACATCTTGGCGGGCGTCAAGGTCGTGGATTTGGATCAATTTTGGTTTTACGGGTTCTTTCCATTCTCTTGATCAATAATTCACTTATAGAAAATAGAAAGACTCTTATTTCGAAGATCCATATCTAATCCTATTTCTTCATAGCGACCGCACCCAACAAGAAGCAATAAGTAGGCAGATAGCATGCAAGCCGGCTGTGTATGGGCTGTAGGTCATCTGCGTGGAGGGCGTCATGTTGCGAATGCCACCAGGTGACGCGGCGTCACCTTGGTGTTTGGCGCGGCAGCGACGGCGAGCAGCTGCACAACAGTGCTGCCAATGACGACGAGGGTCGGCAGTGTTGGCGTTCAGTTTCCCGAGGCTGCCCGTCATGGTGTTCCGTAGTCCCTACCTGGTGGCTTACGCGACGGAGCCATTTTGCGCTGCCACCGCCGCTCGCCCGACCTGTCAGGATGTTCTGGTCGGCGAATGCGATGCACCCGAGCGAACAGCGGCCGCATGTCCTCTCCAGCACGAACACGCCCGTGACTCCTTGTCCGTGCATACCAGTTCTGAAATTTCCAGTGGATTACAATATTCTCCTTGTCCTAGTCATGTGGAGGTACAGCGAGGCGACTCTTGATCGTCTGAAATCTCTGCTCGCAATCCAGGACGGTCCAAGGTAGTTAGACGGAGAGGAAATAACCAATTACCAGTATACCCTCAAGAATAAATTTAAAATTTTACAAATAATCTTCCTAAATTAAATAGTCAGCCAATAAAAAAAGAAAGTACGTAGAAGTACCATGGTACTTTTCTAACAATTGTAAAATTTCTCTATCATTTGTTCATGACAGTGAACCGAATAAAATGAACTCAACTAAAGATTAACCCATCTAAATCCCTCAACACATGGCCCAATCTGATCCTAGACATAGCAAATCCCAAGAATGAGACACAGTCAACATCAGAGAAGGAAGCCCTCTATGGTTCACCTCGCATTGGAGTTTCGGCTGAACTGACAAAAATAGGCTAAGTTCATAGGTATGTAAACACGATTTGGTAATCAATTTTTCTTTTCCTGGAGAATAAACTAATCAAAGCACAAAATGACAAGGTAGATTTGGTTAAATTAGCACAGCTACCATGTAGCAGACATTGTATATCACTGCTCCATGGAAGTTTTTTTTACATTAAATCTCAAGTGAGTAGATCTAAAATTGCAGATTCACATGCAAAAATTGAAGGCTAGCAGGAAAGGGCAGCTCGGGTAGATCTTTTGCCTTGTAAAATAATGTATTCCAATCTTGCTAAGACATACTAAGACTCTGGTTTCCTAGTCATAGAAACATACCGAGTTCAATTTGATCAGATGGAATCATGAAGTTTTTTTTAAGCATCGATAGAACTAAAAGAATCATGAAGTTGGTGTGTAGATTTTTATTAATCTTTGAAACCCCACACATAGCATTTAATAAAGTTCAACAACAATAATAGACAAATAACCTGTTGCATTATCAACCATATTGATAAATAATGTCTATAATTTTCGATGCAAATGAGCAGATTATTAGTTACCTGGCACAAATCATGTCGAAGTAGACAGCAAAACCTGCAGTAGACAAGAATCGAAAGGTCAGCACTTGATCGTGGCAATCATCATCATCATCAAGAATCAAATCAACTCACTTGCTGTGAGATGTCGATCTGTAGCATGAGTCGCTGCTGAGCCCCGGCATCCTCGATCTGCAGGTCAACCACTAACAGCGCCTGCGTCACCCCCATTCTATTTGGCCTGCACGGCACACGAACCTCATCCAGTAAAAAAGGAGAACATACTGGGGATCGAAGAGGAAGCAGTCGCCCTGGTACAACTTGGCGCGGAAGGCCTCGATGACGGACGGGAAGCCGATGCCACCGCGGCAAGGCGGCCCTAATGGGGACGCAGCGCGCGGACATGGTGCCGAGCCTGGAGATTGATGGATCCACCCAACATGAAACGACTGAGTACTCTGCGCCACTGGCGACGGTGGGGACCGGCTTCGGTTCTCATCAATGGCGTGGTACACGAACTCCATATATTGCTTTTGAGATTGGGGACGACATGAATGAAAAGGGAAGATTCATGAGAGAGAAACTGGAGGAGGGAGAGAACCGCGTCCTCGGCCCTCCCCATCTCTCGCACACGTATCGACTTTCGAGTGCGAGGGCGAGGAGGTACGCCGCTTCGGCACTCCTGCCGCAGAAGCCAATCGCTGAGCGGGTACGAGAAAGCGGGACCCTTGCGCCTACGTGAGTGGACATTTGAAGTAAATGGCTAGAGGGGTGAATAATCTATAAAAATTTTCTACAATAACACTATATCAAATTATTAGGCAACTTAATAGTGAAGCGAGTTTTGTGTTAGCACTACAAAAGTCAAGCCACTTATCCCTAAGTCTAATATGCAATGATCTCTATTTATCACACAAAGACTAAGTCACTACTTCTACCACCAGTGAGCAAACTAGCAAGCTAATTACACTAAACAAGCTACACTACTCACTAGCTACAACTAGCACTACACAAGAATACAGGAATGTAAATAGAAGTGCTAGGAGTGATTTCCCTGTTCGCTTGAACTTATCAGTCGTACCTTTTCAGCGAAATAACCGTATTTTTCTCTCACAATAAATCGGCATCAGCATCAGCCATTTTTCTAGCCAGCTGAACATGACATATATACCAAGCCGGGCAAGAGATCAATCACGATGAATACCAATCCTCAGCGACAAGATGACAGAAGACTTTTCTTCCGAGGTATACTTGCTTGCCGGTAAGCTAGTCCCCATTGTGGCAATTCACTCACTCAGAGGTTCATGCGCTAATAGGCATCACACGCCTAACCTGCAACCGGGTGCCACACAACTAACACAATATGGGGATCCACAAGCAACGAGCAATCCACTAGAGCTGCCTTTCATGATCTCCCACGAGGAAGGCACAAGAACCCCTCACAATCCACTGATCGGAATCAGAGACAAGTACCACCCTTCGCTCAACAATCATCGTTGCTCTAAGTCGTCTAGGTGTCGGCAAACACCAAGAGTAACAAGTGAAATCCACAGCAAAACACAATCACCAAGTGCCTTTAGATGCAATCACTTAAGCAATGCACTTGAATGCTCTCCAATCTCACCAAATGATGAATCAATCAAACAAGATGAGTTAGAGAGGAATAACTAGACTCACTGGGTTGTATTCTCAATAGAAATGGCGAAGAGGGTGAGCCATGGCTGACCAACATGTATTTATAGAGGCCCCCAAAGCCGTTGGCCCCCTTATTGGGCCCTCTGCGCACCGATCGGACCCTCAGGTAGGGTCCGGACTGGACTCACCTGCCTGAGTCCGGTCACCCCGATGCACGCCATGTGTCGCCTTCTTCAAACACTGCGCGTCGATCTTGAACGGTCAAATTACTCCCGCGGGCTACCTCCAAACCGGACCTTGACCCTCGGGTTCGGTTGCAACACCGTCTGAGTCCGGTCTCCAATAGAGAGAAGATAGAGAGCGCTCGAGTGATTGGACTCACCCCTGGCCAAGCGACTAGACCCGCAGATCAGCTGAGTTCGTTGGTGTCAAAATCACACCGAGAGGTTCCAGGAGCTCCGGACCGAGTCCGGTGCACCTTGACCGGACTCAGCGCCAGAGTCCGGTGCACCACGCGCCGCCATGTCGCCCTTGCGCACACAACAGCCATAACTGGACCCTCGCGCCTGGTTCCAGTCGTGCCCAACGCCTGAATCCGAAGCACCCTAGCACCTGCGTGGTCGAGGCAGAGTCCGAACCGGACTATGACCTCAGGGTCCAGTCCTGACATGGTCAGGGTCCGATCCCTGTTTTCTCCTCCAATGCTTCTCCAACTTCGCCACCCTTGCTTCCAAGTGATAACCACCAAGTGTATCACCAATATGCATGTGTGTTAGCATTTTCACAAAGCATTTCAAGGGTGTTAGCACACACTAAAATCTAAATGCTTATGCAATGAGGTAGAACATCTAGTGGCACTTTGATAACCGCATTTCACGACGAGTTTTACCCCTCTTAATAGTACGACTATCTATCATAAACCAACTCACACCCACTTTGTGTCTTGAGTGGCAAAACAAAATGCTCCTATCAAATATACCTTTGCCTTGTGCCATTTTGTTTTTCTCTTTCTTCTTTTCCAAGTAGAGAGCACTTGATCTTCACTTAGGCCACCATCGTCACTATGACCATCATCTATCCACTTGGATTGGACCAACCTATATAGTCACACACTTAAATATAAGGATTAGTCCAATGAGTTTTATCAATTTTTCAAAATCAAACTAGAGCTTTCACAGTTCCGCGGTGGGGAACGCGGCGTCGGAAAGGCGGGTATAACGGCGCTGTGGGTGAAAAAAAACACGTCGAGGCCAGAATCGTAGACTAACGTGTAAGATTTTACACGTAAGATCCTACTGCAGGCTCACTCTCAAATTAACAGGAACCATTATTAGATTAAAAGGGACCAAGCCATCCACGATTCAAATATTAGGTGGGTAAGAAAATTCTGGGTGAAAATTATTTTCAATTCCTCTGCTCCTTTATAGTATAGATATAGATAAATCAGCTAGTAGTATCTCAAACATCAAATCCTTTATTAAATTTCTCATAAAATATGTTTTGGTTGTGCATTTATTTTAGCATCTATAAATATAGTTTTTTAAACTTACAACCTGTCTTGTTAATGCTTATTATTAGTGTAGCTAGGGCACTCCCAACCAAAAAAACTAGATGGTTTCTATCTTCACGAATTAGGGTGCCACCTAAGCAAAAAAAAATGAAGTGGCATTGCAATTAAAAAAGAGAGATGAGAAAATAGTTTCTTAGATAAGAAACCATGTCTACGCGGGAATGAAGACATGAAGAGATGTAACTGGTAGGTAATGAAGAGAGAAGGCTTTTGATTAGACAAAAAAAATTATTGTGTAGAAACTATCCATTGAGAACATAGTTTCTACATGTAATGTCTAAAATAATTAATAAACATAGAAACTACCTGTGATTTCTAGCATTGGGACTGTCCTATAACTTAGCTACATGCTCTATCAAAAAAATTACTCCAAATCCTATGTTACTGTTAGGGTTGACTAGAAGTTTATGATCTTGAACTACAAAACACGCCCCGCATCGGATGACTTCAGCGGCAACCCCTCCGGTGCCACCGAGCGTCTTCCACGTGCCGCCGTCTGAGCCAGCCACGGCAAGGCCGTACCTATAATTTGGAGGCCCCTGAACAAAATACATGATATTGGGACCTAAAAGAAAACAAAAGCATCCTTTCACTTAACTATAAAGCTTCAAAATATATAGGGATCTTACAATACTAAGAACAGATCAAATCTTAATCCTAAAACAGTATAAGTACTACTCAAGTAACAAATTAGCATGCAGGTAGCATCTGCGAAGCAAAGCAGCAAAGAGGAAAAATGAACCGTCGCTGACTTGCCAGGGAAGCTAAGGAAGCAGGCGGGTGACATGACCATTTGGGCCTTAGGTTGAGTTGATCAAATTAACGATGCAGGAATTGCAAGCCTGTTTGGATATGCCACCATTTTATTTTTTATTTTAAGGATTAGCTATTGATAATTAGTAAAGTGCAAAGTTGGAGGCCCTTGAATTATGGAGGCCCTGAACAGTTGGCCACTTTGCTCTTGTCAATCTACGGGCCTGGCCACGGGGATGCCTAGCTGGAGGCAAGGATCGCGGCGGCAGGGCTCCAGCTCTTGGGCTTGCGTAGGTCGAGAATGCCAGCTCCTAGATCCGATCAGAGTTTTTTTACACATAAGAAAAACCTTTCATTTCCATTAATGCATAACGGAAATACAGATGTTTGATGAAGAAAAAGAAGAGACAGATAGCAGGAGAATCCGACCAACTAGACAAAGGATAACTGATTCCTAACCTTCAGATCACTCTTAAGAGACTACCGAACCAACCTTCTAAACCAGATTACCTACCAAATAAAAGACTTCCATCACCCATACATGTGGAGATTAAAAACAGGAAAGCAACCGTCTCCAGATAACATTGAAGGAAGAACTAAGCAAACAACTCGTTTGATCTGTAGAACACCAGATGATTTAGACAGCATCACCACTGCCATTCTGTTGATCGTCGTACTCCAATTGCCGCCCTTCGCCATCCCTTGCTTGTTGGGTAGCTAAGAGTTCTCTTGCCACCTTCAGCATCGTCACCACGCCCTCCTCCAGTGTTCCTTGTCAATCAAAGTAAACAGACCTGCCCAATAGTTTATTAAAGCACATGCATGACAAATTATTTCTAAAGGGTTTTTGATGAATTTTTTCCCCTCAAAACAGGTCTTGTTCCGGGTCTTCCAAATCGCCTAACATATTGCAGCAATCCCCCAGGGATAAAATTTTTTGCCATAAGGAAGCCAGACTTCACACCACTGCCAATTTTGATTCAACCTGCTAGGAATGTTATTAGCACCAAAGCACTTTGCCACAATAGACCAAATCACTCTTGCAATGGGCATTGAAAAAATAGATGATTGATATCCTCATTAGAGTCACAAAACACACACCTCGGATCACCATTGCACTTTCTTTTTATCAAATTATCTTTAGTTAAAACTGCATCATTAGTTAATAGCCACAAGAAAAAATTAATCTTTGGAGGTATTTTCCAGATCCGATGAGAGTTGGCCCCCGGCATGGGGAGACGTGCAGAGCCGCAGCGGTAGCTACCAAGGCGGCCAGAGCAGGTCCCCGTGTCGCTCTCCGCGGACAGCAACACGTGAGATGTGCCAAGAAACCACTACACATTCGCCATCCTTTCCCTCCCTTTCCCATCGCCTCGTCACCGCCGGAGACAAGCTGCCGGACAAGGACAATACGCCCTTCTTGGCCAGCATGCCCGAATTTGCGCAGGGGAAATTAGGATAGGCGCGCGTGTGGCCGACGCTGGGCGGTGTGGTGGGCTCGTGCGCGGGTGTGACCGAGCTCTGTGGTGCCTGCGCTCTCGACCGACAAGGTGGAGTACGTATTTGATGATTTTGTCCTTACAGTTGACTGATGCGACAATAGTTGCATTGCAAAACTATCACGACGCTTCAAAATTGTAGCAATAGAACTCAATAGCTTTTTGGAACGAAGTCCTCCATTATTTGTTTCTTTTTATGCTTTTGACGACAAGAGCCATATTTTATAATTTGATTTTCAGAATACATGGCGTGCAAGTGCACAAAATATGAACTGGTATGTGTTAATATATATCTATACCTAATAATAAAGAGGCTAAATTTCTCTCCACCCAAAATTTCATCAATCCTATTCTTTTAGCCAACGGCCCAATCCGACTATGGTCGCACACTGAATTGAATCCGCCCACGCAGCATCCCCCTCTCTCCCGCACGACCGCACACGGTGCAACGTGCCCGGTCTCTCCCACCCCCACTTCGTCTCTCTGCCACGGCGCGCCGCGCCCAGTCTCTCCCTCCCGCGGCGTCGGAGTTCAGGGAGGAGGATGAGAAAAAGAAACATAAGACAAGGAAGAGTTCTAGGTGAAAAAATGCACGAGAGAAAGAAAAGGTGGGAGGATCTAAATTGAATTTGAGAAACTCAAGGATTCAAGATGTAAAAGTTCAGCTCACGTTGGGCCTCTCGCTGCTGGGCTGGAATCTGCCACGTAGACCTTTAGCGCCAATGGACTGGGGCGAGCTGTGGCCCAAGTGTTGGCCCTTTTCTTTTTTTCGTTTCTCTCTTTTTCTGGTAAAACAGAAAACTTGTAAATTATGTGTAACATCACAACAAAAACAAAAAATAGCAAAACTAATTTTTTTGAACTCCTCTTGATTAGGTCTGCACTTTAGTATAAAAAATATTTGGTGTAGTTATAGATCTATGTTTTGTTTCAAAAACGGATGGATGTTTTCGTACTCCTTTTGCAGTAAAATTTTTACGGTAATCTTCTATTAATGTGTAGAGTCTATGGTAAAAATTTTATGTACATTGGACGCATACTGATTGAGCACAAAGGACTCAAGGCCACACCACCACATGTGACAGGTCTATCTCCCTGCAAATAGTGATGCAAGCGAGCTTAATAATCATATGAGCGGCCTGCACGATGTCACATCAGCCATTTACAAAACTTGTGTATGTGCATGCCTCAACCCTACGCTTGGTCTTTCCACCACTGTGCAGAGGTGCCTCATTGCATCAACGTCAGAAATATGCATTGATAGGAAGATCAGGATTCCATGGCTTGATGGCCACGGCGGTGAGGCGACCGCGTGGTGTTCACGGAGTGCGATGCCATGGAGTAGCGGTGTAGAGCCAAACTCGGCAACTAGGGCTCCAATCTCTGCAAAGCTCAGTGGTCCTGCTACATGTGAAGCATCCCGTTAGGGGCAGTGCCCATGATGAGGCTCTATTTGGGACATTGCTCGTCAGCGGTGCACTAGGCATAGTGCTGGCGTTCTAACCATGCACACACCCTGTCATGCATCATGCATCACGCTAAAAGCAACAACGTTGTGGCACAGTGGGAGTGCACACTTCAGAAAGTATGGAGGAAGAATGTCATGCCCTGTATGTGCGAGCTAGAGGAGATAGTAGCCGTGTTTGAAGAGGTCTACAAGGTGGAGGAGACGAACCACACCTGCCATGGGTATTCGTACACTAAACAAAATTCAATCTTTTGATATAAATAATTATTTCTTTTACAACTAAATCTTCAGTCGAATAAAAATTAACATATGTTTTTATTAATCCTGTTGCAACGCACGGATAATTTTTCTAGTGAAAGATTAAAATAGCAGAAATAATAATGGTTGTATCAATATAGTTACTCAATAGAGAGAAAAAATGAAACTGAATTTGGGCTTGGAGTGTGTTGGCTTAGTATGTCGGGACACACGGGTACCTGACAGAGTGGTTTCCGATGCCTAAGGGCACCATTGATAATATGAGATAGTTACTCGCTCTAAGACAACTTCTTCAATAGTATTAATTAACTTTTAGCACATATCTCATAATATGAATAGCCTCACGCAATAACCTCATATGATCATGATCTTAGAGTGTGTGTGTGTATGATATTAGCTCTTGATCAAGAGATAGCTTTTCTCTCCTCTATTGAAATATGAAATAATACACTTAGAGCTAGTTCATCAGATGTAGATCTCATGAAAGCTACAATTTTCATATAAAAATCATCTTCATCTGACGTCGTATGAAGAAAGATACGACTTTTCTAAGGTTGAGCCTTGTCGCTGGCATGTGGGTCCCATCTGTTAGATCAATGCCACGTAGGATAACGGTTTGGGTAAACGCCTGCTCGGACCTAGATGAGACCCGTTACAATTTTAGGGAGCCAAAAATGCATTTTGAAACTTTGGAGGACCTAGATGATACTTCTAGACAACTTTTGGGACCATTGGTAAATATTACTCCTAATTACACTTGTTGTCCTTTATCAAGTTTCCAAAGTGGGCCATCTAACTCATTAGTTTCATATGGCTCAATGCCTCTAGGGTGGTGAGGAATCTCAGACTGGTAGCCATTTGCTCAACTGGGAGTGTGTTAACCAAGAAAAGAATATGAGGAGTTTGGGGATTCCAAACCGAGAGATCAGAATATTTGCTAGTTTGGCTCTTGGCTTAGAAGGTATATATGAGAGCGAGGCTAATAATACAGCCAGCAAGCCGGTTGTAAGGTTCCTGGCAGCTTTCTCTCAGTCCACCCATATAGTAGTTAGCTCTTCACTATTAATATATGGTCCACTTGTCTGTCTCACAGATTTTATTGATTCTTATGCCCAAGTCGGCTGTAAGCTTACAACCCGCTTCTTCTCTCTTTCTTCCCCTCTCTCTTCTATCTCAGCATTTAGCCAGCACAGCCTGTTATTATACTTGCTCTGAGGAGGATTGAGATAAGTTGTGGATACAAGTGATTTGACTTTAAGTATCATACTAAAGATCCAAAAAAAAATTTACAACAATATTGTTGGTACTTCATACTTCTTTAGTTAAGAGAGTTTTTTTAAAAAAGGATTAAGAGAGTTAATTGGGCAGCTAAAGCAGCCAAAAGCGTTTTTAGATGGAAAATATAGAGAATGGTAGAAGTATTAAGTTTTAGGAAGACAATTGGTTAGCCTGACCCTGTTCGCTTCGCTGAAAAGACAAGCTGAAAAGTACTGTTCGCTGATTTGTTATAAGAGAAAAACACTGTTTCTTCACTGAAAAAAAACGGCTGAAAAGACAAGCAAACAGGGTAGTGCCTAGCTATATACAGTACTGGGAGTTATATAGATTTTTTAAATAGTTATTAACAAACAAATGGGAGCAATAACTGATCTTTCGGATGATAGTAACTTTAAAATGTATGTTTAGAAGGCTAGTGGATAGCAAACTGATGTCCTAGTGGAGGGAAGTAGAACAACATGGTTCAATGATTTGCTACACTGACCAAGTGGACACCATGATTTGGCTTTTCCACTCATCTGGAATCTACTCCTCATAGTCCTGTTATAAAATGATTAGCTTTGGGTGAATTCGACCTGTCTATCTTTCAGCTATTTGGTCGTTAAAAATCTCTCCCTAGTGCATTTCTTCTGTGGCTACTTTCTAGGAAAAGCACTCAAACTAGTGATAGAGTGAGTGTCTGTAAAATCTAGATGACCTATATCTTCTTTGTTTTGTTCATAATCGAAAACTTCCCAACACTTATCTTTTGATTGTCTGGTAGCTATTCAGCTATTTGGCTTTTAGGAGTAAGTAGTTTTGATGCAGTTGGTAAATTCTAGCTAAGTAATACCAACAAATTTGAGTATGTTAATCTTCTACAACTAAAAAGAGTCTAATGTCATCATCTACCTGGTAATACCAAATCCTCGATCCCTGCTCACACGTCTGCGTCCTATACGAATCATACTGCACTCGGGGGTCACAATTCTATGTCCTACCTAGTTACAATACAAGTCCTCGGAGCTCACACGTCTGTGTCACTGAGGTTCAATTCAAAAAAATTGTAAATCTGGTGCAGCTCACGGGCATATATCTAGTATATATATTGCTTTGTTCGGCAGCCTTTTGGAGTTTATGGAAACTATAAGGAACAATCTTTGTTTCAGAGGGAAAGATGGAAAACTATGCAAGTCCACTTCTGGTAGATTACAAGTATGATCAAGAGCTAGGCTCTGCTTTGTTGGACAAAATAATCAGTAAAGCTGGCAGCTATCATCAAGAAGCTGCAAGATGTATCAAGCAGCAGTCCAGGATGGATTACTTAGGTAGCATTTGACAAAGACATATAAGTTACGGAGTACCTGATAACCAACAAGGGCAGATGGAAGACAGAGCCCTCAAGAGAATACATACAATTCGTGGAGTCACATGGGTGTGGTTTGACATGGAGAAGGCTATGGAAGCTGATAAGCTGTTGAACTCCTGAGGTTGGTCTCTGGAGTGAGTGCATTTGATCAGTTTGTTCTGCTATATGTTTACTTTATTAAACCACTGCTGGGGCATGGCCACACAGGTTTGTTTGATGTAAAGACTTGGTTTTCCCCCTACTTTGTTAAAAAAAGTTACACTATAGACATGTGGGAGTAAATAAGTCTCAAAGGAGCGGACACGGAAAGAGCGCTGATTTTTTTTTTAAAAAAAAAGAAGAAGAAGAAAAGAACATGGTGCTGCGATGCTGGCTGGGCCACAAAACTCCATGGATCTCATGGCCAATCAAAATTTATTTTTTATTAAAAAAGGAGTTGTGAAATTTTGTGTTTCTGCTCCATCCCTTCGATATCCTCAGTGACATCATCCATACCATGTTTGTCAACACTAGCCTGCTAGTCCAGACTCATGGCGTGTGCCTACAATGCCTTGTTTAGTTACCAAATTTTGTACACCCTGAATTACTATAGAGCATGATAGTAATTTTGTTTTTATTTGGTAAAAATTGTCCAAAAATTGATTAATTAGGCTCAAAATATTCGTCTCGCAAAGTAGAACAAAACTATGCAATTAGTTTTTTATTTCATCTACATTTAGTACTCCATATATATGTCGGTATTTTGATGTGATGAGAAATCTTCTTTTTGCATAGTGGTATTTGGAGTGAATTTGGGAAACTAAACCAGGCCTAAATCTCATGGCGTGTGCACACTAAGGCCGTGTTTAGTTCGGCAGAATCGGGAGGCGCGGATTTTGCACAGTGCAAGATTCTGCACTGTAGCATTTCGTTTGTATTTGTAATTTTTGTCCAAACATTGATTAATTAGGCTCAAAATATTCGTCTCGTAAAGTACAACAAAACTGTGCAATTAATTTTTTATTTCATCTCCATTTAGTACTCAATAATGTGCCGATATTTTAATGTGACGGAGAATCTTCTTTTTGCATAGTGGAATTTAGGGTGAAATCTGGGCCTTGTTTAGATCCTAATTTTTTTCCCCAAATTCCACTATGCAAAAAGGAGATTCCCCATCACATCAAAATTCCGGCAAATGCATGGAGTACTAAATGTAGATGAAATCAAAAATTAATTGTACAGTTTTGTTGTACTTTGCGAGACAAACATTTTAAGTCTAATTAATTAATTTTTGGATAATTTTTTACACTAAAAAACAAAAGCTGCTACAGTGTTGCAGCTTTCCCCGATTCGGTGAGCAGCTTTCGGGATCTAAACACGGCCCTGGTATCTAAACCAGGGCCACGTTTAGATTGCGAAAAAAATTTCAACCCGATGAATAGTACCATTTTCGTCTTATTTGGCAAATATTGTCTAATCGTGGACCAAATAGGCTCAAAAGATTCATCTCGTGATTTTTAACTAAAATGTGTAATTAGTTATTTTTTTTACTTATATTTACTATTTCATGCATAAGTCCAAAGATTGATGTGATGGAGAGAGCGAAAAAATTTTAACTTTTGGAGTGCATTTAAACAAGGCCCAGGCCTAAATCTCATGGCGTGTGCATAGTCCTGTCCCATACCTGACTGACCATGTGCTCTAGTACCTAGCAGCTTTCCAGAAAGACGCGGGCAGTGCTGCTGCGGAGCAAGCAGTTGAGTCGTCGTCAGCCGAGCCATGGAGAAGAAGACGGTGGTGCTGTACCCGGGCGTCGGCGTCGGCCATCTCGCGCCGATGCTCGAGCTGGCCAAGGCGTTCCTCGGGCACGGCGGAGCCCAGGTCGACGTCGCCATCGTAGTCTTCGAACCGCCCGTCTACGCGAACGGCTTCGCCGCCACGGTCGCGCGCGCCAAGGCCTCTAACACCTCCGTCGCCTTGCACGTGCTTCCCCCGCCGGCCTCCGACGGCGGCGAGTCTGGCGACGACGCCGAGCCTGACGACCCCTTGGCCCGGATGCTCCGCTTCCTCCGCGCCACGAACGCGCCGCTCCGCGATTTCCTCCGCGCGCTGTCGGCGTCGCGCCGCGTGCAGGCGATCGTCCTCGACATGTTCTGCGCCGACGCGCTCGACGTCGCGGCCGAGCTCGGCCTGCCCGCCTACTTCTTCTTCCCCTCGGGCGCCGCCGGCCTCGCCTGCTTCCTCGGCCTCCCCGCCATGCGGGCCAGCGTGGGCACGAGCTTCGCGGCGCTCGGCGAGTCCGCTGTCGTGTCGTTCCCGGGCGTTCCTCCGCTGAGAGTCGCGGACCTGGCGCAGGGGCTGGCGGACGACGGCGAGGCGTGCAAGGGCATCATCGGCGTGGCTGCCCGGATGCCGGAGGCCCGCGGGATCCTCATCAACTCCTTCGAGTCGCTGGAGCCGCGCGCGATGCGGGCGCTCAGGGACGGGCTGTGCGTGCCGGACGGCCCCACGCCGCCGGTCTACTGCGTCGGGCCGCTGGTCTCGCCCGGCGGCGACACGGACCACGACTGCCTCCGCTGGCTGGACGCGCAGCCGGACCGCAGCGTCGTGTTCCTCTGCTTCGGGAGCATGGGCGCGTTCCCAAAGAAGCAGCTGGAGAAGATCGCCGTCGGTCTGGAGAGGTCCGGGCAGAGGTTCCTCTGGGTCGTGCGAGGCCCTCCCGGTCCCGGCGGCGCTGACGACATCAGCGCGCTCCTCCCGGCCGGTTTCCAGGAGCGCACCGAGGACAGGGGGCTGGTCGTCAAGAACTGGGCGCCGCAGGTGGACGTGCTGCGCCACAGGGCGGCCGGCGCGTTCGTGACGCACTGCGGGTGGAACTCGACGCTGGAGGGCGTCGTGGCGGGGCTGCCGCTGCTGTGCTGCCCGCTGTACGCGGAGCAGAAGATGAACAAGGTGTGGATCGTTCGTGGAGGAGATGAAGCTAGGCGTGGAGATGAGGAGGAGGGACGACGACGACGTGGTGACGGCTGAAGAGGTGGAGGCGAAGGTGAGGTGGGTGATGGAGGACTCCGACGGCGCGCGGGCGCTCAGGGAGCGCGCGGTGGCGGCGAGGGACCGAGCGGCCGAGGCGCTGGCGGAAGGGGCCCCGTCGCGTGCAGCTTTCCTCGAGTTCCTCAAAGACCTGTTGGCTTCAGAAGGCATGGTTAATGTTTGAATTTAGGAGTAAAATATACTTATAAAAAAAGTTTGTACTCCCTCCTTCAGAGTGCTTCATTGTGTTGATCATTTGTATTTGGAAATATGTACTGCAGCTTTAGTTTTAGTTATGAGATGTGAGCCTTATTGATGTATCATGACGGTTGAATTTCATATTTGTATCATGTGTGTGAGGGATGAGACTTTGTGCTATGGATGTATGTTATGAGACATGATCTTTATCCTTGTGATATAATCTATCTTAATGGTTTGGGGACTTGAGAAATCTTGTGATGAGTCCTAGTATAAAAAATGCAATTATAGCATTTCCTAAAACAAATACAATTATAGAATTTGTGTCAGTCAAAGTAGCTTTTAACTAAATTTATGTGAATAATATTAACATTTATGTCTCCAACTAGGTTTACTAGAAAAATATTTTATAGTTAATATAATGATACTATTACTACATTTTTTATATAACTTTGATTGAACTTTAAATTGTTTGACTTTTTGAAAAATAAAAACTATATATTTTTAAGCACGAGGGAGTGCTTTTTTACTTAAGTTTCTCCCTTTCTTTTGCCCAACTTACACTGAATGCACCAATAAAAAGAAATTTACACTGTATGTACATGGATACATATACAAATACTTTTCTATTGATAAGAAAACTTTCTCCTTTTTTATAATTGCTTTTTTTCTCGCCATACAAATCGATTTTTTTGGCAACAGTTTCTCCTATGCGGTAGGCCATGTATATATGTCCAACAAAAAACATGTGGCTCAGGAAAGTTTTTTTTCTACTAAAGGTGACGAGTGACGACGACCCTAGGAAATAACAATGTGCAAGCGAAAAGTTCACTCTAAGATGGGGCCCACATACATGCACAATAGTTGTCACCTAGTGGACAGTTTAAATTTATATGGTACATGTGCATGTTAGGGCTATTTTGGTAGAGCTCACGGAGCAGCTTCCAGGCTAAATCCAAGTGTCACATAATTTTTTATTAATAAGTGATTCTTCGCTGATTCTGTAAAGTGATTTTTTGAATTGAACTAGGAGGCTAGGAGCTAAAAAAAGTAGTTTCTCCTGATTCACTCTGCGCCTAGAATCACTATATGCATAGAGTTTATCTTAGAAAATCATAGAGAACCAATTTTAGTCAGAGAATCACTTCTCACATAAAATCAACTTCCATAGAAAATGTAGAGCAGAGAAGCTCTACTAAACTGGCCCTTAGACGTGACCCACGTTTTGATAAAAATTAAAAGCAACTCCCAACCGTCACCACCAGCCCAGGCAGCCTCTCATATCCCTTCCACCTCTCTCCTAAACTCATTCTCGTCCATGGCTATAAGGTTGCAAATCCAACCAGATCTCCCTAGCACACAACTAACAATAGTCAGAATCGGAGCTAGCATCTCTTGATTCGAGTTCTCCTGCTGAATCGAAGCCATGTGCATGGGATTGGGCGACCTCCACCTACACATGGGGGGCACAGACGAGCAAGCGCCGCCAACCGGCTGTGGGGAGCGACGGTGATGAAAAGGGTGCCCGGTATCAGAAGCTAAGCGTGGAATTAGGAAGGGGATAGGGAGGAGGCTGCATGTCTCATCCTCCAGCTCGTGGCTCCAACCGTTCTTGTTACCGCCACGGCAACCGGAACTCCTGGACCTATATTGTTCTGCAACTGTTGTGGGTGGTGGTGCTTGAGGTGACTCCAAGAGGACTTCACTCTGCCTCTTCTACCCTTTCAAGTGAGCTCCTTGCGATGGCGCCAACACCAATGGTCGGTCATTCGAAGGTACACGATAGATGAGAGAGGAGGGACAAAGAAATGTTATTTTATTTCTTATGGATGCACCTTACCCTTTCGGTCAGCTCCTTGCGATGGCGCCAACACCAATGGTTGGTCATGCGACGGAAAACGATAGATGAGAGAGAGAAAGAAAGAAATGTCATTTTATTTCTTATGGATGCACCTTAATTCTTGCGGTGCGGTTGCACAATGTTTATGGTCTATTCCTGTAGTAGCAACAAATGTTTAACATCACCTTTTTAACATATTGTGGGTGCCCTAAGGATAGATACATTGCTACGTGTCAACCATCTTAAAGGTTGTCTCATGTAATGCCACATGAAATTTTGATGGTGTAGAGGAGAGAGAGGAATAAGGTGAGAGAAAGAGAGGTGGTTGTTTCGTGAAGGAACCTTCTCATAAGCAAAAGACTATAAGACAAATATGAGAGTTGTTAGACCATAGGCGCCTGAATTTTGCTTTCTTTTCAGGCGACGAACATCATCTATCTAATCTGAATCCAACAATCACTACTCATCCTCATCCTTATGACTAAGCACCTTCTCCCTTGCTGCTAGTTCATTTTCACTTTCAGGCGCTGTAGGATAGGAAACGTGGACAAATATCTCACCATTATACAATTTAATATTGTTGTAAAACTTACAAATTTCCTTTGTTAATTGTACAAATTATGGATAATTAAATTACTATAAGATAATTTAGAAGACAACCCATTGTATATGTTTACTGTTCGATTGTTGCGTGATTATGTGGAGTATTGCATTAGACCATTTATGGAACACTATGCACTTGCCCTAAAAGTCATGTGCCTAAATTTTTAGAGAGTTACTATATTCCAGGTGCCTGAATTTTGAAGAATTTTTAAGCAACAATCTTACACAATCAACCAGTATCTACCCTATTAATGCACCAACATTTTCTTTCCTACATCCACACCAAATAAACATCCCCCGCTGAAAAGGCTCCCCTCCATCCACCCACAAAAAGCGTACCCAGAAAAACAACTTCTTTTAAAACAGACTGTCCAGATTTACTTGTCAGTCTTCTCTCTCCTTGCTCACTCAAATCGAACGGTGGAGATTGTGTGTATCATCATCATCATCCTCCTCAAATGTCCGCGTCCGCGCCCAGCCCCCGCACGCCCTCGCCCCCGCGCATGGCGCAACCTCGGCGGTGAAAGGTCTTGATGGCTAGAGGAGGTGAATAGCTTATTAAAATTTCCTACAAAGTGTGCTAAATAATTTTATCAATATAACAAATAGCGAGATGCGAGTTTTGCTTAGCCTACGGGGTGTTTGCAAGCCACCTATTCAATTCACAATTCTAATATATATGTACTAAACCGCACAATTTAAACTGAGAAGGAAACTACAACTAAAACTAGCAAGTTACACAAAAGAGCTACTCTAGCAAAACTATCTAGCTAGCAAAAGAAACTAAGAAGGTAATGCGAAGTTGAGTTAGGAGGGTTTCACCGAGGGACGAAGTATTGAGCCAACCAATATGATCAACAATAAATACCAAGACAACTGAACACCGGGATCAATCAATCACACTATGAAAGTGATGACACAAGATTTATCCTGGGGTTCACGTGCTTGCCGGCACGCTAGTCCCCGTTGTGTCCCTCTTCACCACGTGGTTCGGTGGCTAATGTAACACTTCGGTGTTACGCAAGCATTTGCATGGCAATCATATGCATGGCATTTCATATCATCATAATCATACATGTTAATATTATAATTTGAGTGAAATAAAAGCTTAGAAAGTGGTATTTGAGATGTAATATATTAATGTGCTAATCACATTCTATCAAAATTTTGCAACTACAAATCTTATATCACTTAGAACTATAGTTCAATTTTTGGAAGCAACTAGATGACTCAAAGTTTTGTCAAAAAAAACTTGTTCAAAAATATTAATTAAAATATTCAAAAATACTCCCTATTTTAGCTTTTATTCTTCAATTCAAAATCTATTGGGAATTTTTAGTTGGCCCCTTAATCAAAGTTGTAGAGAATTAAATTCTAAGCAACTTTTATTTTTGGGTCAATTCCAGAAAATGTCTTCTTCTTGTTCAAAATGGGGTTTGGAATCAGTGTTTGAATTTGATTTGAAATGAAAAATTTGAAAAAAAGATCAAAACCAGCTTAGCAGGCCGCCGCCTCGGATTCGGCCCGCGCCACTCCCCCGCGCGCGCCCGCGTCCGCCTCCACCGCGGCCCGGCCCAGCCAGCCCCCTCTCCCTTCTTCCCGCCCGCGCGCGCGCACGCTGGCGCCCCGGTAGCAAACACCCGCCGCGTGGCGGCCGCATGCCGGCGACGCCACCGCGTGGCCGCTGTGGACCCTGCGCCCGCGCTCCACTTCAAAAACGACCGGGCACCTGGTCTCCCTTCCATTTCCGCCTCGCCTGCTCCCTTTCTTCCTCCCTCCGGTGAAAACCGCAGCGGAACACCGCTCGCCACCGAGCTCCGCCACCGTCATCGCCCTGTTCTGGCACCGGTGGACCACCTCCGTCCAATTGCCCGTGCACGAGGCTCCGCCCCATCCTCCCCTCCTCCGAACGAGTGTCGCCTTCTCCTAGTTTGCCCCGGTAGGGCTCAATTTTTCCTCGCCTCGCCGCGCCACCGCGGCGGTGCCGTCGAGCCCGTGCTCCGCCACCGCCTCGCTCGCCCTATCTCTGCCCTCCCGCGTCTCCTTTACGCGTTCGCCACTCTCTTGCGAGCGTTTTGCGCACCTTAGCTGGTCACGGTTTGGCCGGAGCCGGCCGTTGGCCCTCGGCCACCGCCGCGACGTCGAGGCCACGGAAGCCGGCGACCTCGCTCTGCCCTCCGTTCTCCCCTTTCGGTGGACTGGGCTGCGCCTGTGGGCCGCGCCCCGAGCAGGCCGGCTCGGCCAATCCCCCGCGCGCGCAAAGCCGGGCCAAGAACGGCCATGGGCCGGTTTGATTCCACGGGCCGGCCCAGTTTCAATAATAAAAACCTTTTTCTGTTTTCTTTTATTATTCTTGATGAAAATGCTTTGCAAAATATCTTAGCAGTCATTTCAGCTCCAAAAATTGTGAAATAAATTTATCTAGATTCATTGGAACCAGATCTACAATCTAAAAATATTGCATGTCATTTTTGGGATACTTTTCTGTAGAGCTTTAATTAATTCTTAATATTACTGATATCTTGTAAAATAGCTAGTAAATCCTATATGTATCAGAAAAATATGATTTTAAGTTTGTTAATCTTCATATATCATGTACTTACTAGGAAAAATATGTTTCATGCATGTGCTATGGAAAAATATTAATTCTGTTGTTTGACACTTTTCATAGTACAAAGTAATTTCATGCTCATTTTTATGCTATAGCTTGTCATTTTTGTATAGGATAGTTTACTTATCCAAATGCCATGAAATTTTTATGGTAGTCTATTTAGAGTAGTATTATGCTACTGTAATTTTCTTAGATTTTTAGGAGCATCAGAAATATATGTTGCTATTCAAACCTATTATTACTTAGGGTTTAAGCAAGTGTTGCTTTAAGTGTGATTAAGAAATTAGTAAAGCTTTGGTGTATCTTTGAAGCATTTCATAAGATAGGTTAACTTAACATAATAGTAGTAGAAGAGAATGCAGTAGATGACATGTGCTTGTAGTGTATAGTTTCTTGGATGATGTTGACTACCTTGCATTTCAACATATTCATTGCATTCATCTCCTTCGATGTACACTTGCATAATCACTTACGCGCATTGCATCATACAGGATCGCAAACCGAGAACCCAGTCGTCTTACCCGAGGAGCCAGAGGAGCAGATCGAGGTGCAGCAGCAGGAGGTGGCAGAAGCCGAAGAAGAGGTCGGTGAAGATCTCCCGGAGTGCCCCGATCACCGTCCGAGCTCCTTCGAGAGAGACAAGCCCCGGAGCATTTCTCTCCTAGTTTGCAAATAATTTATTATTAACTTTACTTAATTTGATGCATTACGTTTAGGAGTTGTTTGCAAACGTTGCTGCATTATACCTTGCTTACCTTTGTTATACTATATCCTTGTTACCCTGGTATCCGCAATCGAGTCAATGCTTAGCTGGCTTAGACCGATAGAAGTCGGGTGATTTCCTGTCACCTGCGAGCTATAGGTGGTTACCTGGATCTGTTTGGTTGACTATGAAGTCATGGTATAACTAAGTGTGAAATGAATTTGAGACCGGGCGGAAACTTGCAGGGTTTCGGACTGTAGTGTTTTCCGTCTGTGTTGGTTAAGGACCGTCCGTTGTTGTCCCTCGGGTCATGTTGAACACATGCCTCACATTTAGCTGGCCGGATAAAGTACCTTCCGACCGTGAAACTAGGAGATTATTCGGGCCGAGTGAATTGCCCGCAACGCACTATACCGGAGCAGTAGTGGCAGGATACGGGGGCACGATGATAAGGCCAAAGAGCAGTCGGGTGGCCCCCGGGTACAAGTGGTTCCTGGCAAGCTCACGACTTTACCTGAATGGTTGACTCGGTGACCAACACCTCACTTTAGCGGGTGAGTAAGGTTTGTGTGAGGAATAACTTACCAGCTGGTTAATAATCGATTCGAATCGCCATCGTTCACTGGATAGTGAACACTTGACTTGAGCTACTTCATCGTAGTAATATTGATGAATCACTTGGATAGTTATGTGAAAGATGACATGATAACTACTGTTAATGATCAATGGTAATCCTTACTTGCTTAATTACATGTTACTCTAGCACCATTGCAAACATAGTTGACGGGTAAGTCTAGCTGAGTACCTTCTCGTACTTAGGGCTTTGTTCCCACTTATTGCAGATGGACAGATGTACTATGGCTATTGTATCAACTATCTCTATCCTGCAATGGACGAAGCATAGGACCATGGGCAATGGTCATTCGTTACTTCTCGTCTGATGCTTTTGCTGGAGATGATCACAAGCTGGCACTTTATTTCAAAATGTTGTGTGTGTGCGTGATTTGAACTATGGCTTCTGCTACTTTTAGTCAAACCTGATTTGTAATAACTATGTTTAAACTCTGATGTATTTTATGCCGCGAACTTTTATGTAACTTATGATGGTAACCGTTAAACTTAGTACGATCTTGGCTGTTATGAGAAATGGTTTGAAATCCGTCGAGATTTCACGGACTACCGGGTTATACGGGCTTAAGTTTGTTGAATTGTCCTTCCGTTGGATGATTTTCCTACTTAATTTCGTATAATTGGGCGGTTCTGTTACAGCTGGCATCGGAGCATGGTTTAGCGTGATTACTGTTCATAAGTGTATTTAAAACCAAATTTTATTTAAAAAGTGTGATTTTAAAACTAAATGTGTGCCAGTGGTTATATCCTGTATGCCCAGTTAAGGACTCTAGGTGGCTATTTAAGTACTAACTTGGGGTTCTTGCACCATATTTCTCTTTCGTTGCTCATACGGCGTGCTATTGTATGAGTGCCACTTAATTGAGTGGTAATGTATGGATCAGTTACCTCTACGCTTTGGTAAGTGTGAGCTGTGAGAGCATGATCGGATACACCGTCGATCTAGGGAGAGTGTTTTATATGATACTAGAATAATTACATGTTGTACACATGTTTTTATGAAAGTATCGCATGTGTGGGTGTTCCGTCCGTTGAGGCGATGCCGTCAATAGGACGATGTGTGTGGGTAGTTACTACCGTTGTACACGCATCTGGGGATTCGTGTAGAGCGCGTAGGTAGATTTACTGCTTTCATGCATTCATGGGGAATGGGCTGAAATGAATTTTCTGCAGGTACATAACAGCGTTTATCGTGTAGATCGAATTAGTTACGTATATGAGAGATCGTTTGTATGCCACCGAATTCATCGTTAGATGTCTTTATTTTTTAAGTTTGTGAGAACGTAAGACTCGCGCATGCATCATACTGCCTGAGCATTTCATTCATAACCTGCATTCCTCCCCTTATAAAAGGATTATCCCAGTTTGATAAAAGTGACATCAAATTAAAATATGCCTCACCGGGTAATTTAAAACTTGTGCTACAGATGGCCCGCACGAAGAAGACTGCCCGTAAGTCCACTGGTGGAAGAGCACCCTGTCACCAGATGGCCCCGCGGAACGCCGCAGCACGGACACTTTTCTAAGTGAGTTTGGCATGCCCACCTTGCTTTGGAGAGTGCTCCATGATGTGGGGTACCCAGAGGGTCAAGAGCCGGTGTACTCTTGGAATGAGAACCAGTTAGCTGAGGATAGACTTGCAATAGTGGAAATCACCATCCCTGCCCTTGGTGATGCGCCAGAATGGGCTGGTTGGCATTTGAAGTTTGAAGGACGCACTCCAGTTGAGGGTGCAGAGGGTGCAGCCTTTCACGTCATCCGAGACATAATGAGCAGGTTTCCTAATGAGTTGGCAGCAGCTTTGGCAGGTACCTTCCCGAGAGATGATCCTCGTGATGCCATTTGGGTGCAGCCGCAAGGTAGTGCCTTGGTTAGAGGCCCAAGTGAAGGACAGGCTAGCGACAACCACACAATGAGTGCCATGTATGCAACCATCAGAGCATACCAGGGTCTTGAGAATACCTATTGGACCTTGACTGGTCTAAGAGGTGATGATCGGCTTGAAGCAAGGAAGCAGAAGAAGAAGCAAGCACGTGCTATAGCTAGCTTGCAGGAGCAGTTGGCTGACATGAGCTTGCAGCGAGATCGGGCTCTCGAGAGAAGTGAGAGTGCTATGCAGTGGGTGCAGACGTTGACTCAGGCCAACAGAAATGCAGACCGCATGATGGGACAGCTAGTGCAGGAAAGCAATGAAGCCTGGAACGAGAGGGACCTTCTCAGGCAAAGGGTCGAGGAGCTAGAAGGGTATAGCGCCAACTTGCATGAAGAGTTTCATGCCCTCTACAACGGGATAGGCCCGTATGCTCCTTCGAACGCCGCCCAGATGGACGTCGACGACGACGCCGCTACTGATGGTAGCGATGGTGACGCCTCTGACCTCGACGACGGCCCCAAGGAGTAGGCTAGTTGCCTTGCGTTAGTGATAGGCTTTATCGCGATGGCCTTCTTTTGGTTCCCATGTATCGTGTTGTATCCTGTTCGATCTTGAGACTGGTGATCTTTTGGATCTTGGTTGTGTATGTGATGCTTGAACGCATGAAAGTCCAGTGTATGTATGCTGGCAACGTGGTTGTATGGAACGCGATGTTGCATTCGAAGTAATTTGATTAGTGATGTTGTTTTAATTGGAATGTGATTATTGTGCCTCTGTCTTATTGCATGACTTGTTCTCTCCAATAAATTCAATATGGCATGATTGTTCATTCGGATACAATTACTACCACTTCGCTCAATTATTACTTGTTGCTGAAATATGCAGATGGCAAACACTCGCCGTGCCACGTATGAGGCTGCTGAAACTGGTGGCAACGGTGTAGGGGCTGGTGGGGGTGGTGCAAACAACGTCAACCACCAGGAGCCACAGCCAGAGCCACAATTGTCCCCTCCTCCACCGCTCACTGCAGAAGTGTTCTCCACACAGTTTCTTGGAAGCCAGCGCAACGCCGAGCAGTCACAAAGGAATATGGAAGATTTTCTGCGTACCATCGCTGAAAATGTTCAGAGAGGAAATAATCAAGGTGGTGGTCATGGAGTGAACCAGTACAGCAATTTCAAGGATTTCATGGATACTAGGCCACCTATTTTTAAGGAAGCAGCTGAGCCACTCGACGCTGAAGAATGGATCAACACTATGGAAGATAAGTTCCGTGTGTTGAGACTGATAGAAGTCCTGAAAATAGAATATGCTGCACATCAGTTACAGGGACCGGCAGGGATGTGGTGGAAGCATCACCGCACCACTTTTCCTCCCAATGCCCAGATTACTTGGAGAGAATTCACTGAAGCGTTTAAGGGAGCTTATATTCCCCCAGGGTTGGTTGAGATGAAGCTCGGAGAGTTCTTGGCCTTAAATCAGGGTACCAAGACTGTAACACAGTATTTGCATGCATTTAACAACTTGTGCCGTTATGCTCCAGATATGGTCGACACAGATGCAAAGAGAATTGCTAGTTTCAAGAGAGGGTTAAGTCTGAAGATGATGAAGCATGTGGGTACCAATACCCGCGCCAGATTCAATGACTTTGTCAGTGATTGTTTAAAACAAGAAAAGAACAACAACGCCTACACTGCATCCAAGAATCGCAAGAGGGTGTTTGAGTCAGGACCATCCCAGTCCAGAGTTGTCACTGCAAATCGTCTTTCTTATCGTCCGTCCGCACCTGGTGCAAGGTTTAGGCCTCCACAGCATAAAACTCAGAACTACAAGGGACCACAGAAGCCGTACAAGATGGTCGTGCCACCAGCAAAGATCACCGCAGCTGCAGAACAAAGCAACTCCAAGGGAGTAATAGGATCTGCTGGTACAGTGAAGGGGCCTTGCTACAATTGTGGTTAGCCAGGCCACTTTTCAAAGTTCTGCCCTTATCCGCCTAGAAAGAAGCAACAGACTTACACTGCCTGTGTACACCATACCACCGTTGATGAGATTCCTGAAGGAGAACCTGTAACTGCCGGTAAGTTTCTTGTTAACCATCACCCTATAGTTGTTCTATTTGATTCTGGATTCTCGCATTCTTTTATGAGTCAAGCATTTGCACGGAAGCATGAACAACTATGCACAGAATTGAATTATGGTTATCGCATAAGTTCAGCAGGGGCTGATGTGCTAACCAATAAGATGGTTAGAGGGGCAACCCTTGAGTTAGATAGTCGGAAGTTTCGAGTGAACCTGATAGTTATGCCGGGACTAGTTTTGGATGTAATAATAGGAATGAACTGGATGAAGAACTGGGGGGCAGTCATAGATACAAGCAGTCGGTTGCTTACCCTTAAGGATCCGTAGGCAGAGGGTACTTTTCAGGTACCATTGCCCAAAAGAACAAACCTTGTGAGTGTGACCTGTGCCATGGAAGTTGTTCCTATCCACCAGATCCCGGTAGTGTGTGAGTTCCCGGATGTGTTTCCAGAAGAGTTACCTGGCCTTCCTCCAGATAGAGATGTTGAGTTTGGAATCGAGTTGATCCCCGGAACAGCTCCTATTTCGAGGAGACCCTATCGGATGCCTCCAGATGAGTTAGCTGAGTTGAAAAAGCAACTGGAAGAATTGCTAAAGAAGGGGTTTATCCGACCAAGTAAGTCTGAATGGGGATGTCCTGCCTTGTTCGTGAAGAAAAAGAAAGAGGGTACTCTAAGAATGTGTGTGGATTATCGACCTCTTAATGCTGTAACTATCAAGAATAAATATCCTTTGCCTCATATCGATGTTTTGTTTGATCAGTTGGCTAAAGCTAGAGTGTTCTCCAAGATAGACCTAAGATCAGGGTATCATCAGATAAAGATCAGGGCACAAGATGTCCCGAAAACCGCCTTTTCTACCAGATACGGGTTGTACGAGTATCTTTTTATGTCCTTTGGCTTAACAAATGCTCCTGCATACTTTATGTATCTGATGAATACGGTTTTCATGCCAGAGTTGGACAAGTTTGTAGTTGTCTTCATTGATGACATTCTAGTATACTCTGAGAATGAGAAAGATCATGAAGAACATCTGAGAATTGTCTTGACCAGATTAAGAGATCATAAGTTGTATGCTAAGTTCAAAAAATGTGAATTTTAGTTGAAGAAAGTTCCTTTCCTTGGTCATATTCTATCGGAGAATGGAGTTTCGGTAGATCCAAGCAAAGTGCAAGAGGTTATGGATTAGAAAACTCCAACCACAGTGCCAGAAGTCAAGAGTTTCCTAGGGTTAGCTGGTTACTATCGCCGCTTTATCCCAGACTTCTCGAAGATTGCTAAGCCAATGACAAGTCTATTATAGAAAGATCATAAGTTCGTGTGGATAGAGGAGTGTGAGACAGCTTTCCACACCTTGCGGAAACTGTTGACCACTACTCCAGTTCTTGCACAGCCAGACATCGAGAAACCTTTTGATGTGTTCTGTGACGCCTCAAAAACAGGATTAGGCTGTGTTCTAATGCAAGAAGGAAGAGTCATTGCTTATGCCTCTCGTCAGTTGAGAAAACATGAAATCAATTATCCGACACATGATCTTGAGCTTGCCGCCGTGGTGCATGCCTTAAAGATTTGGAGACACTATTTACTTGGTAATGTGTGCAATGTTTTCACCGATCACAAGAGTCTCAAGTACATTTTCACCCAACCAGAATTGAACATGAGACAGCGAAGATGGTTAGAACTAATTAAAGATTACAACTTGAATGTACAGTATCACCCTGGGAAAGCCAATGTGGTAGCCGATGCTTTGAGTAGAAAGTCGCATTGTCTGAATATGCAACCCTTACTCGAAGATGGTTTTAATCTAATGCACCCTGTCGTGTTACATAGTATTCAGATCAGTTTCACCTTGGAGAGTAAGATAATAGAAGGTCAGAAAGCAGACAAAGGGATATTCCACATCAAAAGGAAAATTAAAGAAGAACCTTCAAAACACTTCAGAGTGGACAAGCAGGACGTGTTGTGGTTCGACAACCGTCTTGTTGTTCCAAAGGATAAAGAGCTTAAGAATAAAATTATGGATGAAGCTCATCACTCTAAGTTATCCATTCATCCTGGCAGTAGTAAAATGTATCAAGAGCTGAGACCTTGCTTTTGGTGGACAAAGATGAAAAAGGAAATTGCAGCTTATGTGGCCAGATGTGACACATGTTGTCGAGTGAAAGCTATTCACATGAAACCTGCCGGATTGTTGCAACCTTTGTCAGTACCTAGTTGGAAGTGGGATGATATAAGTATGGATTTCATCACAGGTTTGCCCACTACTCAGAAAGGCCATGATTCGATTTGGGTAATCGTGGATCGTCTTACCAAGACCGCTCACTTTTTGTCTATCAAGACAGTTTATAGACCACCTCAATATGCTGAGAAGTATATTGCGGAGATTGTGAGATTGCATGGCATACCAAAGACTATAGTGTCTGACAGAGGGTCCCAGTTCACTGCTCACTTTTGGGAGCATTTGCAGAAAGGTTTGGGGACTAGTCTAATTCGTAGCACTGCCTATCATCCTCAAACAGATGGTCAGACTGAAAGAGTTAATACTGTTTTAGAAGATATGTTGAGAGCTTGTGTGTTGTCTTCCAGAGGTTCATGGGAGTCGTGGTTACCTCTAGCAGAATTCGCATATAATAATAGCTATCAAGAAAGTATCAAAATGGCACCTTTTGAGGCTTTGTATGGACGAAAGTGTAGAACACCTTTAAACTGGATTGAGCCAGGGGAAAGAAGGTATTATGGTATTGACTTCGTGGAAGAAGCCGAAAAGAAAGTTCATATCATTCAGCAAAATATGAGAGCAGCTCAGTCACGTCAGAAAAGTTATGCGGATAAAAGAAGGAGACCACTTGTGTTTGAAGTTGGAGACTATGTTTATCTGAAAGTCACGCCAATGAAGAAGAAGCGGTTTGGATTACGCAGAAAGCTTGCCGCCAGATTTGTAGGACCCTACAAAATCTTAGAAAGAAAGGGTCCAGTGGCTTAAAAATTGGAATTACCAGAATCAATGGGTGCTATATTTTCAGTTTTTCACATATCACATCTCAAGAAATGTTTGCGCGTTCCAGAGGAAATAATTGAACCCCGAAGCATAAAACTTAAGTCAGATCTGGTGTATCGTGAGCAGCCAATTCGAGTTTTGGATTCCAAAGAAAGGGATACTCGGAACAGTGTGGTGAAAACATATAAGATACAATGGAGTCATCATGATGAGGGAGATGCATCGTGGGAAACGGGTGAATACTTACAAAAAGCATACGAAGATTTTTATAATAAATGGTTCGTAACCCAAATTTCGGGACGAGATTTTTATAAGGGGGGAGGCCTGTAACACTCCGGTGTTACGCAAGCATTTGCATGGCAATCATATGCATGACATTTCATATCATCATAATCATACATGTTAATATTATAATTTGAGTGAAATAAAAGCTTAGAAAGTGGTATTTGAGATGTAATATATTAATGTGCTAATCACATTCCATCAAAATTTTGCAACTACAAATCTTATTTCACTTAGAACTATAGTTCAATTTTTGGAAGCAACTAGATGACTCAAAGTTTTGTCAAAAAAAAACTTGTTCAAAAATATTAATTAAAATATTCAAAAATACTCCCTATTTTAGCTTTTATTCTTCAATTCAAAATCTATTGGGAATTTTTAGTTGGCCCCTTAATTAAAGTTGTAGAGAATTAAATTCTAAGCAACTTTTATTTTTGGGTCAATTCTAGAAAATATCTTCTTCTTGTTTAAAATGGGGTTTGAAATCTGTGTTTGAATTTGATTTGAAATGAAAAATTTGAAAAAAAGATCAAAACCAGCTTAGCAGGCCGCCGCCTCGGATTCGGCCCGCTGGCCGAATCGGCCCGCGCCACTCCCGCGCGCGCGCCCGCGTCCGCCTCCGCCGCGGCCCGGCCCAGCCAGCCCCTCTCCCTTCTTCTCGCCCCCGCGCGCGCACGCTGGCGCCCCGGCAGCAAACGCCCGCCGCGTGGCGGCCGCATGCCGGCGACGCCACCGCGTGGCTGCTGTGGACCCCGCGCCCGCGCTCCACTTCAAAAATGACCGGGAACCTGGTCTCCCTTCCATTTCCGCCTCGCCTGCTCCCTTTCTTCCTCCCTCCGGTGAAAACCGCAGCGGAACACCGCTCGCCACCGAGCTCCGCCACCATCATCGCCCTGTTCCGGCACCGGTGGACCACCTCCGTCCAATTGCCCGTGCACGAGGCTCCGCCCCATCATCCCCTCCTCCGAACGAGTGTCGCCTTCTCCTCGTTTGCCCTGGTAGGGCTCAATTTTTCCTCGCCTCGCCGCGCCACCGCGTCGGTGCCGTCGAGCCCGTGCTCCGCCACCGCCTCGCTCGCCCTATCTCTGCCCTCCCGCGTCTCCTTCACGCGTTCGCCACTCTCTTGCGAGCGTTTTGCGCACCTTAGCTGGTCGCGGTTTGGCCGGAGCCGGTCGTTGGCCCTCGGCCATCGCCGCGACGTCGAGGCCACGGAAGCCGGCGACCTCGCTCTACCCTCCGTTCTCCCCTTTCGGTGGACTGGGCTGCGCCTGTGGGCCGCGCCCCGAGCAGGCCGGCTCGCCCGTTCCCCCGCGCGCGCAAAGCCGGGCCAAGAATGGCCATGGGCCGGTTTGATTCCACGGGCCGGCCCAGTTTCAATAATAAAAACCGTTTTCTGTTTTCTTTTATTATTCTTGATGAAAATGCTTTGGAAAATATCTTAGCAGTCATTTCAGCTCTAAAAATTGTGAAATAAATTTATCTAGATTCATTGGAATCAGATCTACAATCTAAAAATATTGCATGTCATTTTTGGGATACTTTTCTGTAGAGCTTTAATTAATTCTTAATATTGCTGATATCTTGTAAAATAGCTAGTAAATCCTATATGTATCAGAAAAATATGATTTTAAGTTTGTTAATCTTCATATATCATGTACTTACTAGGAAAAATATGTTTCATGCATGTGCTATGGAAAACTTTGGAGAAGTAGTTCAAGTACCTTTAATGGCTGATTTTTGTTATTTTTGCTAGAGAGCAAACTTTGTATAAAACATGCATGTGATAATTTTTGTACAGTCATAGTATGCTATGAAGAACCTAGAAAAAATATTAATTCTGTTGTTTGACACTTTTCATAGTACAAAGTAATTTCATGTTCATTTTTATGCTATAGCTTGTTATTTTTGTATAGGATAGTTTACTTATCCAAATGCCATGAAATTTTTATGGTAGTCTGTTTAGAGTAGTATTATGCTACTGTAATTTTCTTAGATTTTTAGGAGCATCAGAAATATATGTTGCTATTCAAACCTATTATTACTTAGGGTTTAAGCAAGTGTTGCTTTAAGTGTGATTAAGAAATTAGTAAAGCTTTGGTGTATCTTTGAAGCATTTCATAAGATAGGTTAACTTAACATAATAGTAGTAGAAGAGAATGCAGTAGATGACATGTGCTTGTAGTGTATAGTTTCTTGGATGATGTTTACTACCTTACATTTCAACATATTCATTGCATTCATCTCCTTCGATGCACACTTGCATAATCACTTACGCGCATTGCATCATACAGGATCGCAAACCGAGAACCCAGTCGTCTTACCCGAGGAGCCAGAGGAGCAGATCGAGGTGCAGCAGTAGGAGGTGGCAGAAGCCGAAGAAGAGGTCGGTGAAGATCTCTCGGAGTGCCCCGATCACCGTCCGAGCTCCTTCGAGAGAGGCAAGCCCCGGAGCATTTCTCTCCCGGTTTGCAAATAATTTATTATTAACTTTACTTAATTTGATGCATTACGTTTAGGAGTTGTTTGCAAACGTTGCTGCATTATACCTTGCTTACCTTTGTTATACTATATCCTTGTTACCCTGGTATCCGCAGTCGAGTCAATGCTTAGCTGGCTTAGACCGGTAGAAGTCGGGTGATTTCCTGTCACCTGCGAGCTATAGGTGGTTACCTGGATCTGTTTGGTTGACTATGAAGTCATGGTATAACTAAGTGTGAAATGAATTTGAGACCGGGCGAAAACTTGCAGGGTTTCGGACTGTAGTGTTTTACGTCTGTGTCGGTTAAGGACCGTCCGTTGTTGTCCCTCGGGTCATGTTGAACGCATGCCTCACATTTAGCTGGCCGGATAAAGTACCTTCCGACCGTGAAACTAGGAGATTATTCGGGTCGAGTGAATTGCCCGCAACGCACTGTACCGGAGCAGTAGTGGCAGGATACGGGGGCGCGATGATAAGGCCAAAGAGCAGTCGGGCGGCCCCCGGATACAAGTGGTTCCTGGCAAGCTCGCGACTTTACCTGAATGGTTGACTCGGTGACCAACACCTCACTTTAGCGGGCGAGTGAGGTTTGTGTGAGGAATAACTTACCAGCTGGTTAATAATCGATTCGAATCGCCATCGTTCACTGGATAGTGAACACTTGACTTGAGCTACTTCATCGTAGTAATATTGATGAATCACTTGGATAGTTATGTGAAAGATGACATGATAACTACTGTTAATGATCAATGGTAATCCTTACTTGCTTAATTACATGTTACTCTAGCACCATTGCAAACATAGTTGGCAGGGTAATAAAGAATTAATTACTGTATGCTTTTGGAAAGGAATTGTTAAGTTAAAAATGCTTTTCTTGCAAATGAGTCAGCTATCCCACTAGAAAGCCTATCATGATTCCTTGGTGTCTCTTATTTCTGGTTTATGACGGGTAAGTCTAGCTGAGTACCTTCTCGTACTCAGGGCTTTGTTCCCACTTGTTGCAGATGGACAGATGTACTATGGCTATTGTATCAACTGTCTCTATCCTACAATGGGCGAAGCATAGGACCATGGGCAATGGTCATTCGTTACTTCTCGTCTGATGCTTTTGCTGGAGATGATCACAAGCTGGCACTTTATTCCAAAATGTTGTGTGTGTGCGTGATTTGAACTACCGCTTCCGCTACTTTTAGTCAAACCTGGTTTGTAATAACTATGTTTAAACTCCGATGTATTTTATGCCGCGAACTTTTATGTAACTTATGATGGTAACCGTTAAACTTAGTACGATCTTTGTTGTTATGAGAAATGGTTTGAAATCCGTCGAGATTTCATGGACTACCGGGTTATACGGGCTTAAGTTTGTTGAATTGTCCTTCCGTTGGATGATTTTCCTACTTAATTTCGTATAATTGGGCGGTTCTGTTACAGCTAATCGGTCACACACCGAGCCTCTCAAAAGGCGCCACAAGAACCTACCAAATGGCAAGAGGTTGCAATGACACGAGCAATTTACTAACGTTGCCTTTGGCGCTTCGCCGAGATAGGTACAAACCCCTCACAATCACCGGAGGTGGCCAAGAACAATCACCAACTCTTGCCAACGGCTCCAAGCAGCTCCAAGCCGTCTAGGTGGCAGCAACCACCAAGAGAAACAAGAATCCCGCAGCAAATCAACCACTAAGTACCAACTAGATGCAATCTCACAATGCAAATGCATTTGGATCACTCAATCTCACTTCGAATATGCAAAGAAGCAAAAGAGATGAGTGGGAGGGGAGTTGCTTAGCTCAAAGTGCTCACAAGTATGTCAAAGAGTGCAAGAGTAATAGCCCAAGCCAGGCCATGGGCTATTTATATGCCTACAAACGAATAGAGCTGTTAGAAACCTTACTGGGCAATTTTCAGGGGCGATAGACGCTGCACAGTAGCGTCCGTCGCTCCTACGGCCACCACGTGTTCGACCGTTTGAATTCATCGCGTTCGCGCCCACTGCATCAGACGTGTCCGACGCTCGCGACCCAGCGTCTATCGCTTGCGATAGATGCGGTCCAGAGAGCGTGTTGACGCTCCGAGCCGACAGACGCGTCCGACGGATGCGCGTCAGACATGTCGCCGCGTCTGTCGCCCACACTCGCTCGCACAGCCGTTGTCACCACCGCGGACAGACGCTGACGCCAGCGTCTGTCGCGTGAGCGTCCGCGCGTCTATCGCGCTCACGCCACCCCCCTTAGCAAGGGTTTAGCGTCAGACGCTGCGTCCCCGCGTCTGTTGCTCGCGGCGCCAGCGTCTGTCGCTCATAACTCAGCGAATTTTCGTCGTTTTCTCGATCCGCTTAATTCGCCCTTTCACTTATGAGCAAGACTAAGTATGTGTATCACTTTAGCATATGTTTTAGCTCGTGAAACACCATGTGACATCGCCTCTAAATCTCGACATTGGCGTAAAGGAAAATAGACGTTTCAACTCATCGAAAACGTCTGAATCCCGCCGACCCCAAACCCTCTCTACCGCTCAAACTCCATCGCCATCGTAAATGTGCTAACACCACCAAGTGATCATCGTCATGTGCGAGTGTGTTAGCATTTTCACAATCATTTTTCGAGACGTTATTAGTTCTATCCAAATGCATATGATTATGAAATGCACACCTAGAGGCACTTAGGAGTTTAATAGCCGCGTCATTTCTTTCTTTATGGTACGACTATCTATCCTATAATATAACCACACCCACTAGATGTCTTGGTTACTAAAAACACAACCTTTAAGCATATACCACGTAGGGTTGCATCCAAATCAAGTGTGGCTATCATGATCACCATGTCCATCTTATCACCAACCTTAGAATGTACTCATTCTCATATACTATATACAACTTAGGCATAAAATTAGTATGAAATTATCACTGATTATCGACACCAAACATACGGCCAGGGATCGAATCCCCACGCCAGCCTCGGTAGTCCCTTTTTCCCCTCTCTGTCATCTCTTCAGGAAACACGCAGGAAAGGAGGAAGGAGGCGGCAGCCGGCCAGGCCTACGGGGCCCGCGCCCGTCCCTGGGGTTGTAGCAGCGGCGGCCGACCGGCTCGTCCCCACGCTCGGCTGGTGGCCTGTGGCCAGCCAGTGCCCGCGCCTAGGCCCCTTGCGCGCTCTCCCGGCGGCCGGTGGCCGGACGGGGCCGCGGCGGCCTAGATCTGCCATCCGCCGCAGCCGCTGCTGCGTCACTCAATCCGTGCGACGAGGAGATTGGGGCGGAGGACGAGGAGACCCGCTTCCGTGCGGTTGCCGCTGAGTACCGCGCGCTCGTCTTTTGCTGCAGCACCACCCTCGCGCTGCTCGGATCCGATCCGCACCTGTCCGCCGCTCCGGCACGCCCCGCGCCGCCGACGCGTTGCCGATCGATGTGTTACGGTAAGCAATGTGTGCCCTCCCAATTCCCTCGCTCCATCTCTCTCTGTACGTGTGTTTGGTTCATGCGACGGATCCGATTGATCTGGTTCATGCTGATGGATCCAATTCTCTGTTTCGCATGCTGCAGTCCCGTCACAGGGTCAAACTATTTTTATTTTGTGCTAGGTTGCTTGCTGTTTCGTAAATTTGCATCGCTGCATGTATGGACACATGAGAATTAATTTGGGTCTGTAACCAAACATTGATCAAGCCAGAAATACAAACAACTATTTTTTAAGCTGAGCACAAACTTGCTGAACAAATGTCTGAATCGTTAATTTTATTCTTAATTTCTTAATTCGATCATATATTGTTTGGTTTAATTTCTTCTATTTTTGAGATGTTGCTGAGGCCGAGACTGAATCCATCAGCCACTGCCCACCGACATCAAGATTGCGCTCCATTGGATATGCCGCCACATGGATGCTGATGTGCTCTTGGCTTCTGGCCGCACACCACCGGGAACTCACCGTGGTCCGGAGGGAGGCCAGCCTCGCCATCGTCATGACCGTCGACCTGTCCCGCCTTGTCCTTGACCTGGTAAGCGATTTCTTAGCTGCTGGCAGTGGCGTCGGCGAGGACCTGCTTTTCCTTGTAACATATCCTTTCTGTTCTCAATTATAACTGTTTGATACTAGGTAGTGCAAATGCCACACTGATCTTCTATTGACCTGTTAGTGTAATTCTCACGGCACTCGAAAAATTTATCTCGGAATGTCTGGTTATTTCCTGAACATCCGCTTCAGTTTAAGGAACTCTTATGAAATTCTTGTGCTCTGAATGGATCCTTAGGCAGAAGTCTAGATAATGTCCATGCTGCTTGCTGCATGCACAGATTGTTTGGGGTTATGGTAGTGACTCAGTTTGCTAGGAATTACCCTTGTAAATTATGTGTTTTTCTAAGTTCCAAGTAAATGTACACTCGGGCAAAGTTGACTGACATGTTGCACGAGTGGTACTTCCTGTTTTTGACCACAAATCATGAGTTTTCATTGCACTACCGGCTTAATGGTCTGATTACACTGTTTTCACGTGCGGAATTACAAACTGAGCCCCCTAGATATGTTTTAACACTAACTACTAATCTGAATGAGACTATGCAGCATTAACGCAAGGCTGATTATTGGATATAGCTGGATGTTCATAACTATTGAGATTTTAAGCTAGAGAGTTTGCAGTGCTGTTCCAGTAATCGATAATTTGTTCTTCCTAGACATGCAGGTTAAAAGAGGAGAGGTGGGGTGCAAGGAAATTTCTACTGGAATGCAGCTCTACTAGACATTGGTAAAATGGTTCATGTGCAAATGTTCCCTACTTCTATACTCAATGGTGGGTCTGAAACCGTAAATCTACCTACAATCTCTTTTTGTGGTGATGAACAGAAGACTAGACTTTGCACAAACCCCCTAGATATGTTTCTAAATTTGTTCTTTTTGAGGGGTGTAAATCTGAGTATAGGGTAGTCGGATAGCTAAGAGGTTTTGCCTCTGAAGAATCTGAAATTTGATCACTTTGCACAGAAAAAGGGTTGATGAATTAATGTAGAGAAAAATCTGATCAAAACATGTTTTCTATCATCTCAGAACTCAGATTAAGTGTGCAGCAAATCTTAGAACTTGATGTGTAGGAGAATCAGAATCGCTCATGTCAAGGATCTCGAATAAATTAAGGATGGAGCAAGAGATCACATTATGATCAGGAATTGGTTCACTTAGTAGGGTAGACTAGGAATAATCAGGAACATAGTTTTTAAGGCGGTAAGGCGAGGCGTGGCGACCCACCCCTTCCAGACGCCTAGGCGAATTAGGCGCGCGGCGAGGCGACGCCATACACATACACTAAAGCAGGATAAACATAACTTTATACATACTTTTTGCTTCCAATTTTAGAGCCTATGCACAAGCAGCCACCACCCATACTACCTTGAGCAGTTTATACCCTATCCAACTATCCAAGCACAAGCAGCATACCACATCAGAGGAGTATATCCAAGTCCAAGATCCAAGCAAGCATAAGCAATATAGTTCACTTCTGAACAGAGGAAGGAAAGGAGAGGAAGAGCAGAGGAAGGAAGTGCGATGAAGAGCAGAGGAGGGGAGAGGAGAAGTGGTACTTGTGAGCCGATGTGAAGGATCCTGAGCTGCTGGTAGGGAATCCCCCCCTTCGCCTGCCCCTGCCTCTCTCCGTCCCGCCTCCATCTGCATCCAGCGTCCCCTCCGCCTCCCCTTCCTACCACCTCTCCTTTATGCCCCATCCTCGGTCGCGTCCCGCATGGCCATGCCGCCCTGAGCAGAGGAAGAGATACGAGTCGCACTGTCGCAGCAGGACGACGGAGGCTGATGGAGCGGAGCCGAGGTCGAAGACGCAAATCGGTGGGGGCCGTGAGGTCGCAGCCGCGAATCGGCAGAGCGGAAGGGGCGGGAGCGGCTCAGGTGCTCCAACCGCCATTTTCTCTTCCCTCCTCTCCTCTCTCTCTCTCTCTCTCTCTCTCTCTCTCTCCCTCTGTCTCTCAATTAGCGAGCAGCAGGGACCAAGGATGGTCGTTCTCCCGTGTGCGCGACGCCTTTTCCGCCTGCGCGCCTCTTCTCCCCCGCGCGCGACGCGTTTTCCTCCTGCGCGCCCCTTCTCCAGCGGTCGCGGAAACCTTTTCCTCCCGCGCGCGGCACCTTTTCGCGCGTGCGGCGTCTGTCCGACGCCGTGGCGACGCCTTGGCGGCTGAGGCGACGCCATACGCACGGAAGCCACGGCGAGCCCGATGCCTCACTTGGGAAATCGCCCAGACGCCTAGGCGACGCCGACGCCTTAAGAACTATGATCAGGAATTGGTTCCAGTCTGTTACATGATCAAACTGTATGAATGATAGGTTCAGTATGTCATGTCTTTGATATCATTGTTTTGGCGTCTTGGCAATGGTTCAGTAAATGCAATGCCTTGTCTATGGAAAGACTGTAATTTCATTTTATTCTTAACTATGGAAACATATAGTAAATGCAATGCCTTGTTTTTATCTCTTAGTTCATGTCAAGTGATTTTGAAGTTTATTTCCTAACATGCTCTAGGGGTACCATTAGTTTATGCATTGCCTTGTCATATTATCAAAACACTAAATTTTCAGTGCTCAGATCAGCGCGATGGAAACAGCTTTGACAAAGCACATTAGCTAAATACATAAATTTGATAGAATTAATTTTGTTATGCATGTGTTTTCCAGATTATATACATGGTTATATATAATTGTGTGAAAGTTAAACTATGGAAAAAATATCATCGTTTGGTTGTTTTCATTTGCATCGCTGAAATGAAGCCGTGATGTTAGCACAGGCACTATACTAGTCTACCCTACTAATGCACCAACATATTCATCGCTAAATCCACACTACAAAAACTCCCCTACTGAGATAGTCTCCCTTCACTCACCCAAAAATTTGTACCCAGAAAAATAACAGTATACAAACGAACCATCCAGATTGCTTTAAAGTCTTCTCTCTCCTTGCTCACTCAAATCGAACGGACAAGATCTTGTGTATCATCCTCCTTATCCCTATACTTCCGAGGAATTACCCACCTGCCACTGGTTATGAAATAAAACGATTCAATTTTTTCATGGTGTCGCATCCGTGCCTTTTCTTCTCGTCCCGAGTCGCGAGGAAACGCAGAGGCGCGCTGCTAGGGTTCCTCCGCCGGCGCAGAGGCGTCGCAGGACGAGGACGCGGCAAGGCCGCTGAGCAGCTTCCCCTTCCCGTCCCGAGCGGAAACGCGAGACGTGCGTGGCACAGGGTTCCTCCGCTGGTGGGGCAACCTGGACAGCGCAGCTCCTGCGGTCCTCCCCCGCGCCCCCAAACCAGGCAGCCATGGCTGTTCCTTTGTCCTGTCCGACGACGACGAAGGTAGAAGATGACTGGTGGCCGGTACGCTCCAACGCTCGATGATTCAGTTCGTCCGTGACTCCTCTACTGCCTGGCAACTCCGACTTCCATCCTGTTATTGGTTCCTGCTTCCACCATCCAGTTCAGGCGTGAGACCGTGAATGCCTGAACCACTAAACCGTGAGGCATCTTATGACGAGTGAGCGAGTGACCTATCTGTAAAAGTCTGAATGCCTGATCTCTTATTCTCTTATCTCACCGATCAGCACTGCAGCATCCGCACTAGGATGGACGGCAATAGCAATTCAGGTACAACACATAAGGGGAAAAAGAAAGCGTAAGTGAATTTATCAATTTAATTAGTACGGTTGTTGTCCAACAATTAGCTGATGTTTTAAACATCGATTTGCCACATCCTCCACGGCATAGTTAAGGCAATGTTTGATTTCATTTTTAGAGTTTAGTTATGTTTATAATTAAGTATTAACAAAATTTCATCTTTAATATAATAGAACATTATTTATGAGATTGTGGCATCCTTTATTGATATATCAATATAAGTATATTGTATTTTTTTACCACATTACAGAGGTTAGTAGTACAAATTTTCCTGGATTCTCCACTGCTCGCCGCCACCAGGTTCCCTAGCGGTGGCATTTAGTTGCCAGAAGGGAAAAAGATGACACAGGATGAGCCCGCGTGGGTCTCAGGAGGGATGTGTGGCAACGGTGTGAGCGCGGTGGCATGCATCCACACATGCCAATCGTGGAAGAGCACCAATCAGGATACCATGGTCGTGTGGGAGCTGGGAGGTGAGCTCATTACCGTCGTTTCTTGCTTCATGGTGATTTATTGGCAGAAAGTTTTATTGATTTCTATTTCTTTTTCTTTTGCTCATCATGGTTGGCTATTTGTAGAATCACCACTATCCTTTACTCATTTGGTTGCAAGTGCTTGAAATTTTTTTCTTTCTCTTTAGGGTTTGAAGATCAGTAAATTCAATTGTCAGTAAATTTAAAGCAATTGTACTTGGTGTTTAAGAATATAAAGAAATGTTTTTGATTTGCTCCAGATTTGGGGACGGAAGGAGGTTTTAGAATTTGTCCAAGCTAATCACACCAGTTGCTTAGTGATTAGCAGTGTAGCAGATCAACCAATTTGATTAAAGTGATATGTACCAATATTTTTATAGTGTAGGCCATCTCACTATCGATAGAGTTATTATGCTTATTATTTTGTTAGCTTAGTTATTATGCTTTTTGTTGGATGATTTGTGTTTCTAAATGATACCGTAGCGTTAGCACGAGCAATATACTAGTAATTAAAAGGGCAACTTATAGCCACAGGCAACAATTCACATTCTTTTCTATAGCCAGACAATGATATAATTGTATGTTGACTGAACAACGATAGAAAAATCTGGCATCATTAGAGATACATGAGAATTGAATTTTTTAACATCTACAAGTGCATATTTTGAGACGATGATCAATAATATCCGTCGTGCGCCAAATGGACTTTTGCTAGCTAGACTTTTGCCAACATATAACCAGTGGCAAATGCTCAAATGAAATTACATCCTCCCAAAATCTTTGAAAAAAATTGACACACGGACCCCATTATTTCTTGCAAAATTGCCAATAAACCTGTCCTGCTGGATCAAACATGTGGCGTGAGGACTGGATCACGTCCGATGTACCTCCATTTTAAAATTTGTAAATCATTTGTTTTTTAAGTGGATGTAAACCATTTTTGTTCCTTTTTAAAGCCTTTTAATATTTTGTGCCACGTGCGCCGCTCTGGCTGGGCCACGTCCATGCGGGAAGCCCGTTTGCTCCGTTTGCTCAGTTGGTGGGCTTATCCGTGCACGCTGGCCAGGCCAGCGGGGACGACAGGTCCGGAGCATATGCAGCAAGAGGGGCTGCCTTCGAACGTGGAGCAAACGAAACTCGTGAATTCAAAGGTCGCTCATCTTTTTTTTTCACTGCTAGTGCACCCGCGACTGCAGTCCCTTTCTCGTGTCCATGCGGAGGCCCGCGCTGCCCGGACACCACCCGCTTGTGCCTGCATTTCATGCGCCCACATGGGGCCCACACGGGGCCCACACTGGGACCACTCGTGCTCTTACCGCTTCTCACGTGCATCTCATGTGCAACACCTGATTTACTTTCAAACATCCAGATGCAACACTTATAACATACAAAATAAGACAGACGAAACAATTGAAACATGCGTATCAAACACTTGAAAACCATTGCAAACATACGCAACATCCAGATAAACACATATGAAACATATGCAACATGCAGATAAAATACTTGTAACTTGCAAAAACACTTGTTGCAACATAAGACTAAAAAACAGATGAAAAATTTTGAACATACGCTTACAACATACCTATGAAATACTTGCAACATGTGCAACATCCGGATCTACTTTTGCAATATCCATATAAAACATTCGCAACATGCCCATATAAAACATCTGAAACACTTGAAACATACGGGAAGGGGAGGCTGGGGACGGTCGATTCTGGTCATTGGGGTGGGAACCGGCGACTAGCAGCGGCGCGCGAGAACCACCAGCACCGCCCATGCTCATGGGTGCCCTTGGCCTCTGGCTGTGCGAACCGAGGAAGGAGGCGGTGTGGTTGGCTTGGGTGGAGGAAGGAGGCAGCGGTGACGCTCTGTGATTTCACGGAAACATGGAGAAGAGAGAGATGAGATGGAACGGAAGAGGATAAGCCTGAGTAGCCACTTGAGAGGGAGATATTTTTTTTACGTGTGGTAGATACAATACGTGGACAACATGAGACCACTTAGCATTCGAAGGGACTCCCGGTGTCTAGGCGCTCTAATCGTAGCATTACCATTTTTTTAAATCAAAGGTCGCTCATCTAGTACAGTAACGTGCACACAAAAAAAGGTTAAAACATGTTTGACCGTTTCCATAGTACCAATTTTAATTTGTACAAGCTTCCAGGTACAATAAGAACCTCTCTAATAACATGGACACTATGCCCTGGCCTCCCATCTCTAAGAATCATGGCATAATGAGCAAGATGTCCTCGAGCTTTGCATTTTACATTTCACCAGTTTCAAGTTCTTCGTTGCTTTAGAATTGGCACAGACAAAGGTTAACCTGTCCAAATAAAACTCTATCAACTTCAATCATAATTCCACCTTTGCTGGTTCACTATTAGAATTCAGTTCAAGTTCTTCGTTGCTTTAGAATTGGCAATGGAAAAGATTAACCTGTCCAAATAATTAAAAGTCTAGCAACTTCAATCATAATTCCACCTTTCCTGGTTCACTATCAGAATTCGGGGTAAGATTGCTCTTCATTGGAACTTTCAGTTCAATGTTCGAGCCATAGCCAAAACATAAAAGCATTGTTTTACGACACACCAGGTCACCAGATAATAAAAATAAAAAATGAACCTTGCACTATGGTTTATCTTAAAACCCCAGAATTTCAATAATCTCGGGTTCCTATATATACCAGACTAAAACAAGCAAATTTCATATTAATTTCTAACCCTGTCGTGTGAGCTAAGAAAATCTGAGCTGATATAGCTCTGTTTTAGTACCAAAATGTTAGTTATATACTCCCTTCCACAAATTTGAATACTTAGGACCAAACAAACATAAAATTACAGCAAATTTGTGATCTTCACGGGCTATTGCATGAGTATCCTCTATATTAGGAGACCAATGGCTTGGCATGCATGTTAAATTGGATGTTGCTGTTAGGATGTCACACGCTGTGATCCATGTGTTTGTAGTATAAAAGTTTAGCTGTCCCGTAGCAACGCACGGACATGCTACCTAGTGGAATAAAACATATACTAATTGCAAAACTGATACCCCTCCTGAACTTTAGTCCCTGTTACATCGAATGTTTAGACATGGAGTATTAAACATATACTAATTACAAAACTAATTGCATAGATGGAAACTAATTTGCGAGACAAATCTATTAAGCCTAATTAGGGAGTGTTTGATAACCCGGACTAGTCTCTGTCACATTAGATATTTGAACACTAATTTAGAGTATTAAACATAAGCTAATGACAAAACTAATTACAAAATTGGGACTAATTTGTGAGACAAATCTATTAAACCTAATTAGTGTAAAGTGGAAAGATAAAGTAATTTGTTTTATTGTTTTTAATCTGAAAGTCTACACCATTGACTACATTAGGTCATAATAATTAAATAAAAACTTTACCAGCTTATCCCCCATGCCATCAGAGCAATTTTGTTGGCCCAAGGAGCATCACCCATCGACCTTCCTCTTCTGCTTCTTATCCAATTCCAGTTCCTGTCAATATCATTTGGAGAAATTTTACAATGATTAAAAAAATATAGACCATCCATAAGGAGAGATTGAACGGTGTAAAAATAAGAGGTACCAAAATAAAAGTACGCCAAAGTACCAAAAAAGTGAGAGGAGGTACCAAACTAGGTGGGGTTAGTACCAAAATAAGTGGGGTCATATCTCAATTTTTATTTGTTAATTAAATTCAGTGAAGGGTAAAACAGTAGTTTGTCGCTCATTTGTTGTCTCCTCCGCCACTATTCTTCCCATTGCCTGTCCACCGATCATCAGACCAGGCCCGCAACAGCTGCTCGGCCACAAGCACGAGCTTGGTGCATGCCGACGCCACACCAAGGTGATGCCGCGAATTGATCTCCTCACCCTTGATGATGAATTGATGACTGCGCGAGCAAGCTGTTTGACGTCCACGATGGTCACATTCACCCTGAAAGTGCATTTGTCCCCTATGTGGGTTTTGATGTATTGATGACATCCAAATTAGGGACTAATGCGATCTTAATGAGATATGTTGTAGTAATTAGTACCATAAAAGATTCAAATAGTTGATAAAGATGAAATGGTATCCCTAAATTCTTGAAGTTAAAAAAGGCGTCGAACTCAAAGCGGAGCTTCAAAGTTAATTCTTTTGTCTTTGGGTTTAGGTATGTCGTACTATAAAGAGGGATGCAAAACTTAGTTGGTCTGAGGAAGATAGAGTGCTCAAGTATTAAAACTAAATCATAAGAGAGACACTCTAGCACTCTACGAGCACATAGAACTGATTTTGAGACAGTTAGTGTCAGAAGTCCCGACGTGAGTCGGAACCCCCGACGGGTTGTGCACAGGCCTTGGTCGTCAGTAGTCCCGACGTAGTGGGAACTCCCGACGCTGGGCTCTGCTCGCGCGCACCCTTCAGCAGTCCCGACGTTCGTCGGGAGTCTCGACACTAAGCCCATCGGTTGCGCGCTCACGCCGGCTACGCACTCGCGTCAGCAGTCCCGACATGTGTCAGAACTGATGACGTATCAGAAGTGATGACGTACGTCAGAACTTCCGATGTTGACTGATTTCGCATAGACTTCTGACCTAGCATGAGCAGTGTTTTCTATACACGTCAGAAGTCTTGAGATCTACGTCAGTAGTCCTGACGTAGATCTGAACGGTTAGATTTTTACTATGAGTATAAATAACCCTCTCTTCACTTCTAACCGTTTACTACTCATTCATTGCTCACCAACTCACGGCCAAAACATCTCTCAAGCATTCAAGAGCTCTCTCTCATTTCTCCTTTGCTCCTAACTTCTATTCCCCAAGGATTTGAATGATAGGAGAGTGGATTGAGTGAGAAAATCATCTTCGCAAGCTTGAGCACTTGATTTCTTTGTCAAGACAGTAGGATTTGCGTCTATTACTCTTGGGGCTTTGCCCTTAGCCAACTAGGCGTCGCCCAAGAGCTTTCATCTTGAGAAAGAGCCTTGAAAAGTTTGTATTACCCTCGATTTCTTAGTGGAAACCTCGAGTGACCTTTGTGGTTGCTTTGAGAGAAGCAAGGAGGTGAAAGAAACTCCAACCACTTTGTGGTCACCTCAACAATGATGATGTAGGAGCTCCTTAGTGGGGTTGCCGAACCTCAGGATAAATCTTTGTGTCCCACGTGCTTGTTGTTGTTATTGTGATTCGCTCGATATTACTTGTACTTGTTTGTCTCTCTCTCCCAACCTCTCTCTTAGGCCTTGGGCTTGATCTATGATTTGGAGGCTTCTCAGCATCAAGGAAGTGGTCTAACATCTTCACCTTACCACTAGGAAATGGGGTTGCAAGTTATTGGCCTCACAAAGTTCATTTGAGCACTTATAGTTCATTCCCCATAGGCATCGGGACATTTGACAGTTTGTGCCGAAACTTCTGATGATGTTGGGAGTTCTGACCCAAACTGTCGGGACTTCCGACAGTTGCTGACAAGTGATTTTGAGTTTTGTATAGAAATTTTTAGATACGCCTATTCGCCCCCCTCTAGACATTGTTTAGATCCTTTCAATTGGTATCAAAGTAAGGTCTTCTTTTAGCGCTTCACCGCGTGAGAAGAAACAATGTCAGAGTCCAATGCCACAGAGATGGCCAAGAAGATAACTAAAAAGTTGATGGCTACAAAAGTTAAGTTTTTTCAAGATGAAATGAAGAAGATGCAAGATGAGATGAGCAAGATGAAGGAAGAGTTGAGCAAGAAAGTCGAAGATGCAATAAGTGGCAAGAAGGTTGAAGATGCAACAAGTAGCAAGAATGATACAAACAAAGATGCCGCAAGTGATGTTGGAGACGGTGAGCCCACTCAAGGAAAAGGAATCTATTCAAACATGAACTTCAACTATGCCCAACTCATCAAGGGTTCACCTCTACATACTCCTTTCGTCAACCTTGGCAAGCCACCTTACTTTGATGGAACAAGATACAATAATTGGGCTTACAAGATGAAGATGCACCTCATTGCCATAAGACTTGGGGAAGTTGTGGATGTTGGTGTGATGTTTCCTACCGATGAAGATAGAGAGATAACTCCGGAAGAAGTGCACACACTCCATCAAAATGCACAAGTCATTGCTTTGCTTGTTTCAAGTCTAGGTCCGGATGAGTTCAACAAAGTGAATGGAAGAGAAAGTGCTAAGGAGATTTGGAAAATCTTAAGAACATCATTTGAAAGTGATAAGAGTGTGAGGAAAGGCAACATTAAGCTGCTTCATGGTGAATTGGAAAGATTTGTGTTCTTGCAAGGTGAAACAACTCAAGCAATGTTTGATAGGCTCATGGCGTTGGTCAACCACATAAGAGCTCTTGAAGCACCGAATGGGATGACAATAAGGTTGTTAGGAAGATGTTGAGAACATATAGAGCCAAGAACAACATGCTAGCTTCCGTGATCATGGAGAGGCCCGGTTATGATGATATGACACCCCAAGAAGTTCTTTCAAAGCTCAAGCATCATGAGTGTCTAGATGAAGATGCAATCAATGCTCACAATCAAAATCCTAATGCAATGGGATACAATAAGAATGCAGCCCTAAAAGCAACTCATACTCATGAAGGCAACGGGTGTTGTCAAGAAAAGAAAAAGAAAGTGAAGGATGATTCCTCAAGTGAAGAAGAAGATTCTAATATGGAAGTTGCATTTGTGATTAGGAATCTTAGAAAGTTCATGAAGAAGAAGAGCAACCGCATGACTTATGGTGATGGAAGAAAGAAGTACAAGAAGAGGTTTTTGCTATCGCTGTGGTAAAACCGGTCACTTCATTGCCGATTGTCCCGAAGAAAAGAAGAAGCACAAGCACAAAAAGGATGAAGACAAGAAGAACAAAGGCAAGAAGAAAGGTGAAGCTCATCTTGGTGAAGAATGGGAGTCAAATGATGATAGTGACTCAAGTGATGATGAGAAGAAGAAGAAGAAAGGAGCTGTGAACATCGCCATCCACCACTCTTCATCACAACTTATGATCTTCTCCGACTCGACTTCACCACCAAAACTCTTCCCCAACCTATCTTCATCACCAAGGCTCTTCTTCAATCTTATTGACAATGAATACTACACTCCAACTTGCCTCATGGCTAAGGAGGAGAAGGTACCTGTCTCATCCGATCCCTCTAGTGATGAGTATGATAGTTGCGATGAGAACATAGAACAAATTGAAGCAACCATGATAAAGAAATTTAGTAAAAAGACCTACACTAAAATAAAAAAACACTAATAAAGAAATTATAGAAGAGGGATAGATGCTTGGAGATGCAAGGTGACATAATCACTCAAGAGAGAGAAAAGAACCAAGCTCTTGAAGTATCTATCGCCGAGGAAAAGTCAAAGGTTGAGAAGTTTACCATAGAATTGTTTTTAGTCAATGACTCACTTGGGAAATTGACTAAGGAATATTCTTTGGTTAATGATCAAGTAGCTAGCCTCAAGAATGAGAAGAGTATAGTTCAAGAAAGCCTCACAATCTTGGAAGAATAATCTTGAGCTAAACTATAGTACTCTTTGGGCTAGCACTTCAACTTCTCCTAAGGCAACTGAAGACTCTAATGTCTCCACTAGCAATGGTTGTAGAAGATGCAATAAAATTAATGTAAGTGCATATGCAACTAACCTTGTTGAGCTAGAGAAGAGAGACAAGGAGATCAATAGGTTAAAGATGGACTTGAAGAATGGGTGCAAGTGTCAAGAGCAATCCAACAAGACTATATACAAGGCATTTAGGCACCCATCTATCAAGGAAGGTCTTGGCTACAATAGGTATGATGAGAAGGCCAATGAAAGAAACATGGTCAATGGTGTGCCTTGTGTGAAGTTAAACAAGGGTGTTGCTCTTGATGAGCTCATATGCAAGGCCAACAACAAGGTCTACATTCCCAGGATCCAACCTACAAGCAATAAGACAATCAAGACAAAGCAATTCGAGGCCCCCAAGCCATAAGCACCACTTCCACGATGCTATGCTAGTGACTACATGTGTTGTTGGGGCAAGGATGGCAACATTGTGGTGAAGTATGTTGGTGCCCAAAAGAGGAAGGAGATCATGAGGAGTGTTTGGGTGCCAAAGTTTTATGTGACTAATCCCCTAACCCAAATCTTTTTGGGTACCTAAAACACATGCGTGATTTGTCTTTGTAGGAATATTCCTCCGGTGGAGCAAGTTGGGTGGTGGATAGTGGATGCACCAATTATATGACCGGAGAGAAGAACATGTTCACATCATTCCAACCTAGTAATGATGAAAGTGGAAACATTGTGTTTGGTGACAATGGAAAATGAGAAGTCCTTGGCTTGGGTAAAATTGCCATCTCAAATGATAATTCTATTTCCAATGTTTTACTTGTGAATTCGTTGAGATACAATTTGTTGTCCGTCTCGCAACTTTGTGAGATGGGTTACAATTGTCTCTTTACGGATAAGGGTGTGGAAGTCTATAGAAGGGAGGATTCCTCTATTGCATTTACGGGTCTAAAAGGGAAACTCTATCTAGTTGATTTCATATCAAATAGAGTAAATCCTGAGACTTGTTTAATGGCAAAATCTAGCATGGGTTGGCTATGGCATCACCGACTTGCCCATGTTGGGATGAGGAACTTGGCCAAACTTCAAAAAGGCGAACACATTCTTGGACTAACAAATGTTTCTTTTAATAAAGATAGGATTTGTAGCGCATGCCAAGCGGGAAAGCAAGTTGGAGCTAAACATCCCGTCAAGACTGTGGTGTCAACCGAAAGACATTGATGAAGATGTTAGGCATAGAATTTCAGCCGGCTGGTTCAAATGGCGTCAAGCTTCTGGCGTTCTCTGTGACAAAAGGGTGCCTCAGAAGCTAAAAGGTAAGTTCTATAGGACGGTGATTCGTCCGGCGATGTTATATGGTGCTGAGTGTTGGCCTACAAAAAGGCGACATGTCCAACAATTGAGTGTAGCGGAGATGCATATGTTGCGTTGGTGTTGTGGGCTCACAAGGAGGGATAGAGTACGGAACGATGATATTCGAGATAGGGTTGGGGTGGCACCAATTGAGGAGAAATTGATTCAATATCGGTTGAGATGGTTTGGACATGTCCAACGGAGGCCTCCTGAGGCACCGGTGCGTAGTGGAGTTCTAAAGCGGGCCGATAATATAAAGAGCGGTAGAGGTCAACCTAAACTAACTTGGGACGAGTCCGTTAAGAGAGATCTTAAGGAGTGAAATATCCCCAAGGATTTAGCTATGGACAGGAGCGCTTGGAGATTAGCAATCAACGTGCCTGAACCGTGACCTCTTTTGTCTTGTGCCCTTTATGTCCCTTTATGTGTCTCTCTGTTTCTCGTCTCTTTTGGGTTTCATCTCTAGCCTACCCCAACTTGCTTGGGACAAAAGGCTATGTTGTTGTTGTTGTTGTTATTGTTGTTGGACATATTTGGACCTGTCGCTTACATGAGCATTAGTGGTAACAAATATGATTTCGTAATTATTGATAACTATTCTCGTTTCACTTGGGTATTCTTTTTGTGTGATAAGAGTGAAGTCCAAGGCATCTTCAAGAAGTTTGCAAGAAGAGCCTAAAATGAGTTTGATGTCAAGATCAAGAGAGTTAGGAGTGACAATGGGACGGAGTTCAAGAACACCAATATTGAAGAGTTCCTTGATGAGGAAGGAATCAAGCATGAGTTTTTGGTTTCGTACACTCCACAACAAAATAGTGTTGTGAAAAGGAAGAACCAGACACTCGTAGAAGCCTCAAGAGCAATATTGGATGAATACAAGACTCCAATCAACTATTGGGCGGAAGCAGTTCACACGGCGTGTCATACTATCAACTGCCTCTACCTTCACAAGATGAGAGACAAGACCGCCTACAAACTTCTAACCGGTAAAAAGCCCAAGGTGCACAACTTTAGAGTTTTTGGATCTAAGTGTTTCATACTTAACAAGAAATCCAAAAGCTCAAAGTTTGCACCAAACGTTGATAAAGGTTTCATGCTTGGTTATGCTACTAACGAACATGGATATCATGTTTTCAATAAAACCACTGGTTTGATTGAAATCGTGGTAGACTTGACTTTTGATGAAACCGACAGCTCTCAAAAGGAGCAAGTCAATGTTGAGATTGTAGGTAAAGAAGAAGCTCCACATCAAGATATCAAGAAGCTTGCCATTGGTGAGATAAAGCCTGTCAAAGATGAAGATGAAGACCATGTGTGTGCATGTTGATCATGATCCTACCATTCATCATGTTCCATCCTATGGGCATGGTAAAGCTTCCGCAATAAGAAATATTCAAGATGGAAGATCAAATGATTCACAAGGTCATTCTCATCAAGATGGTGCCAACAATGTGCAAGCTCAACCTCAACTCAACAATGAAGAAAGAAGTGAAGACAACCCTCCATAAGCTCATGATTGTGATCCTCCAATCGATCATGACCATGTGATGAAGATGATGGCCCCATCCAAAGATCAACTCAAGTGCCACATCCTAGAGTGCATCAATCCATCAATCCATTCAACGGGACCATCCCGTTGATAACATATTGGGGAGCATACGACGAGGGGTAACTACACGTTCCCGTTTAGCAAATTTTTGTGAACCTTACTCGTTTGTTTCTCCTTTGGAACCTAGCAAGGTGGAAGAGGCACTTGAGGATGAGGATTGGATGATAGCCATGCAAGAGGAGTTGAACAAGTTCACTTGGAATGAAGTCTGGTCCTTGGTGGAAAGACCCAAGCAAAATGTGATTGGAACCAAGTGGGTCTTCCGCAACAAGCAAGATGAGCATGGCGTGGTGACAAGAAACAAGGCAAGGTTGGTGGCTCAAGGATTCACTCAAATTGAAGGCTTAGATTTTAGGGAGACCTATGCACCGGTGGCAAGGCTTGAATCCATTCGTATTCTATTAGCCTACGCCGCTCACCATGATTTCAAGTTATATCAAATGGACGTGAAGAGTGCATTTCTCAATGGCCCCCTATCCGAGTTGGTGTATGTAGATCAACCACTAGGATTTGAAGACCCCAAGTATCCCAACCACGTCTACAAGCTCGACAAGGCGCTCTATGGGCTCAAACAAGCCCCTAGAGCTTGGTATGATTGCTTGAAGGATTTCCTACTCAAACAAGGGTTTGAGATAGGAAAGGCCAATCCTACTTTATTTACCCGTAAAGTTAATAATGATATCTTTATTTGCCAAATATATGTCGATGACATAATATTTGGTAGTACTAATGTGGCTTTTTGTGAGGAATTTAGTAGGATTATGACGAATAGGTTCGAGATGTCCATGATGGGAGAGTTGAAATTCTTCCTTGGATTTCAAATCAAGCAACTCAAGGATGGCACATTCATAAGTCAAACCAAGTACACCAATGACATGTTGAAGAAGTTTGACATGGACAAGGCCAAGCCCATCAAGACACCCATGCCAACTAATGGACATCTTAACCTTGATCAAGGAGGAAAGGACGTGGATCAGAAGGTATATCGCTCCATGATTGGATCCCTCCTTTACCTTTGTGCATCTAGGCCCGATATTATTCTTAGTGTGTGCATGTGTGCAAGATTTCAAGCTAATCCAAAAGAATGTCATTTGGTGGCTGTTAAGAGAATTTTTTGATATTTAGTGTACACTCCTAATCTTGGCTTGTGGTATCCTACGAGCTCCACTTTTGAGTTACTTAGCTATTCTGATTTGGATTATGCCGGTTGCAAAGTAAACCAAAAGAGTACTACCGGGCTTGCCAATTTATTGGTAGGTCTTTGGTGTCTTGGAGCTCTAAGAAGCAGAACACCGTAGCCTTATCAACCGCTAAAGCCAAGTATGTGGCAGCCGGTGCTTGCTGTGCCCAACTACTTTGGATGAAGCAAACCTCAAGGACTACGGATGTGAGTTAACCAAGATCCCTCTTTTGTGTGACAACGAGAATGCCAGTAAAATGGCAAACAATCCTATAAACCACTCTCGAACAAAGCACATAGACATCTGGCATCACTTTTTGAGAGACCATGAAGCCAAAGGAGATATCGCAATTCACTATGTGAGCACCAAAAAGCAACTAGCCGATATCTTCACAAAGCCCCTAGATGAGTCAAGATTTTGTGCTTTTTGGATCTGCTCGCTCTAGATGTCTTGCACATACTTTGTTTGATCTAGATAGGAAGAAGAGTTTGCGAAAATATTGTATGTCACTTTCAAAATCTAATTTTATAATTTTCATGAGTGACTATCGCTATGTAATCGTTGAATGAAATCTAGTCACTTGTGAAAATGTGTGTGTCCATCATATTTTTGCCCCACATATAGTAGTGAGTACAAGTTTGAAATTGTTTCAGTCTTCCTGCGTCGAAAGTCCCAACGTTCATCGGAACTTTCAACGTCCAGCAGTGACGCGTGCTTTGACTGCATTGGGTGTCAGCAGTGTTGACCTGTACCGGGGGTCTCGACATTGCTCTGCGTCGCGCGCCTTGACAGCACTGCACCGGGGGTCCCGACATTGCTCTGCGTCGCGCGCCTTGACCGCGTCCGGGGACAGCGGTGCTGACTCAGGCCGAGAGTCCCAACGTGGATCTGGCCGCGCAGTTTTGACCGCACGTCTTTACCCTTTCACCACCGCCCGGCCCGTTTTTTGACCCACGTTTTTTCACCATGTCGGCCTCTCCCTCCCTCACCCGACCCCGTAGCCGTCGCCCCTGTGCCATCCCCGCGCGTGCTGCAGGGAGCTCTAGCCTCCCTCCATGGCCCACGGCCCGTGTCCTGCCGTCGGAACTCCGGTCATGGTTGCGGGGTGCCCTGGGCTGTTCCCTCAGGACCCTCGACGCCCTCCTGCTCCTCTTCGTCACCTGTTGGATCCTGCCGTCGTCGGTGTTCTGTTCTTCCCCATCGGCGTCATGGCTCTTCTGGTGGTGCATCGGTTGTGGATCTGCTCGCTCTTGGTGCCCGTGCCGCGGCTTGCTTCCCCATTCTCTTCTTCCCCTTTGCTCAAGGTACTACCCGGGTGCCCTAACCTTCATATCAATGTACCTTGCGATTTGCTTCTATTCCTCTTCCCCATCTCCTCTGCTATCCTCCTTGTGTGTGGATGAATGTCTCTAGGTGGGGAATGGTGCATGGATTTGTGACCTCGACGTCAGGAGTCCTGACCCGCGCCGGCAGTGCCGATCGTCAGCACTTCCGACTTAGGCTAGGATTGCTGACACCTTGGTCAAATATCCATTCACCCTTCTTCACTCCAAGATGTTTGTTTGCATTCCTTTGCTTGATTCTTAGATGCGCCACGCGTTTTTCTTCATAGTGATGGAAGGTGATAGCCCATCGTGCCGCTCGAAGAAGAGGTCCAAGCTAAATCAAGATCGTGTTGCCCGGTCATCCAGCCACACCAACACCTCTTACCACCGTGTCGATGCCGGTGGTCCCAGTCGAGCCACTGTCCGTGCACATGGTGGAGGGCAGGGATTGTCTACTACAGCCTCTTCGCATCAAGCGCCTTCCAATGTTGGTGGTGATCCCATTGTTGATGCAGACGAAGAACCTCTTGAGCGTGCCGGTAGCACCATTGCCGTTCCAGTGCAATAGCCTCCTTATTCTGGTCCACAACATCCTATCCATGAGCTTGCTGCATTTGATGCTCCTACTCCTCATGTGCGGGAGCCTGTGCTTGCTCCCAATCATGGTGGTTGGGCCCCTCCTCGTCCTGTCAACTACTGCCACAATGTCCGGGAGATCAGATCACATCGTAGCCGCAACTTGTATGCTGAGGATGAGAAGGATCTTCACCTTGAGTATCGTTTCTATCACCCTTTCCACTATGACTATTATGATTCCATCCTCCACCGCAAGTTTTTTAGGAAAGGGAATCCACCGGTTGTTCAGATGAAGTGCATTACTAAATATTCACTCAAGATGTCATTCAAGGAGCAAGATCTACAACAGATGGTGATAGATTTGCGCAACATGGATCTCATTTCCTTGATGGAGTTCTGGAAGCATTGGAACAATGAGATTATTCTGCAGTTTTATGCTTCCTATCACCATGAGAAGGACACCAATGGTGCTATTGACATCATTCACTAGACCATAGAGGGTCAGCACTACAAGGTGGATTCGTTACCTTCTCTCGCTTGCTTGGTTTCAATGGCCATGATCATCGTGGTGCTGAGCTTTCTGACTACGACGACGTTGATATGGACGATTACCAGCACATGTACCTTGATGGATTTCCAGCAGATGGTCAGACAATTTATCTAAAGCCCTATTACTATGTGCTTAACAACATCTGGAGGCAGATCTTGTATCTGAAGGAAGGGGACTCTACTTATCTCAGGGACTCTTAGAAGGTCCTTAATCGGTTTGGTGATGATTTCCAGAAGTTTTCCATCAGTAAGTACATTTGGAACAAGATTCACGATGTTCCTGAGGATCTGGTCAAGAACCTTCCATATGCTCCTTACATCATGCACGTCATTGAGCAAGTGTCCGACATTCGCTTCCCTTTCTGATGGTGCTAATCACAAGCTTTTTGAGCTCGCCAACAAGACGTCTATTACAACTACAAGGGCACTCAAGAAGAAGGCTGATGAAGCAAAAAGCAAGGGCAAGGGTGCTTTCACCTCCCATCCCCGTCGTGGTGGCTCTTCACCTCCTGCTATTTTTTGCTCTACTAGTTCTGAGCCCCTCACCTCTTCCTCCTCTAGCAAGAGCAAGAAGCCTAGCAAGTTCAAGTTTCTCATGAACTACATGTTTGGACAATGTTGTGCTAGTTCTCAAAGAGAGCATGACATGCAAGAGAGACTTTATCGGATGAAGCAGCGGGCCGGTATTGTGTCTTCTCCTCCGTCGACGTATGTGACTCCCCGTGACCCTATGAATCTATATGGTGAGGCTTGTCATGCTTATGCGGATGAGGGGTCTTCCCGCCGTCATGGAAAGACCACGGCTGCCCCTGAGGACGAGGAGTACCACGAGGAAGATGACGATGATGACGACGACAACGACGATGATGGAGATGATGAGGACTACGACATCGAGTAGTTGTTTCTTCTCCGTGGCATACCCCTTTTGGCACTTGGTGACAAAGGGGGAGTGTTAGGCTTTGATCTTTATGTAATAAGCTAGTTCGTCGCTTGGTGGTTGTGAGACTTTAAAACTTTTAGACTTGTATGAACTATATGGTGTGATGACAACTATGTGGTGGACAACTATATATTTGTGTGTAATGAATGATTGTAGGATAAGTAATGCTTATCTAGTTAGCTTATTAGCTATCGTGCTTGTCTTGTGATGATGTATGATATTTTTGGATGGCCATGTGTTGCCTTAAAGTTTACTTTGAGATCTTGGCCATCATGTTCTCTTTATTTGTTGAAGTGAATATATCATGTCATATTGCATTTCTTTTCATGAATATATTTACTTGTTCACACACACTTGTTGCACCCCACGGATTGTAAAATTTAGAGGGAGCTTTTGTCTTGATATATGCAAATGATGGATAAATGATCATTATTGAAATTCAAGTTCATGCATACATCAAGGGGGAGCTCTTCATAAATTTTGGGGTTCAAAAGCTTTAAATTCCTACATTCTTATGAAAGCCTAAGTTGGTTGTCATCAATTACCAAAAAGGAGGAGATTGAAAGTGCATTTGCCCCCTATGTGAGTTTTGGTGTATTGATGACATCTAAATTAGGGACTAATGCAATCTTAATGAGATATGTTGCAGTAATTAGTACCATAAAAGATTCAAAGAGTTGATAAAGATAAAATGGTATCCCTAAATTCTTGAAGTTGAAAAAGGCGTAGAACTCAAAGCGGAGCATTAAAGTTAATTCTTTTGCCTTTGGGTTTAGGTATACCGTACTATAAAGAGGGATGCAAAACTTAGTTGGTCTGAGGAAGATAGAGTGCTCAAGTATTAAAACTAAATCATAAGAGAGACACTCTAGCACTCTACGAGCACATAGAACAGATTTTGAGATTGTTAGTGTCGGAAGTTTTGACATGAGTCGGAACTCCCGTTGGGTTGCGCAGAGGCCTTGGTCGTCAGCAGTCCCGACGTAAGTCAGAACTCCTGACGCTAGGCTCTGCTCGCGCGCACCCGTCAGCAGTCCCGATGTTCGTTGGGAGTCCCGACGCTAAGCCCATCAGTTGCACGCTAATGTTGCTGCGCGCTCGCGTCAACAGTCCCGACATGTGTCAGAACTGATGACGTGTCGGAAGTGATGACGCATGTCAAAACTTCCGATGTTGACTGATTTCATGCAGACTTCTGACCTAGCATGAGCAGTGTTTTCTATACACATCGGAAGTCCTGAGATCTACGTCAGCAATCCCGATGTAGATCTAAACGGTTAGATTTCTACTATAAGTATAAATAACCTTCTCTTCACTTCTAATTGTTTACTACTCATTCATTGCTCACCAACTCACAGCCAAACATCTCTTAAGCATGCAAGAGCTCTCTCTCCTCTCTCCTTTGCTCCTAACTTTGATTCCCCATGGATTTGAGTGATAGGAGAGTGGATTGAGTGAGAAAATCATCTTTACAAGCTTGAGCACTTGATTTCTTCGTCAAGCTGGTTGGATTTGCGTCTATTACTCTTGGGGCTTTGCCCTTAGCCAGCTAAGCGTAGCCCAAGAGCTTCCATCTTGAGGAAGAGCCTTAGGAAGTTTGTATTACCCTCGATTTCTTAGTGAAAACTTCGAGTGACCTTTGTGGTTGCTTTGAGAGAGGCAAGGAGGTGAAAGAGACTCTGACCTTTGTGGTTACCTCAACAACGAGGGCGTAGGAGCTGCTTAGTGAGGTTGCCGAACCTCGGAATAAATCTTTGTGTCCCGCATGCTTGTTGTTGTTATTATGATTCTCTCGATATTACTTGTACTTGTTTGTCTCTCTCTCCCAACCTCTCTCTTAGGCGTTGGGCTTGATCTACGATTTGGAGGCTTCTCCGTATCAAGGAAGTGGTCTAACATCTTCCCCTTATCACTAGGAAGTGGGGTTGTAAGTTATTGGCCTCACAAAGTTCATTTGAGCACTTACAGTTCATTTCCCGTAGGCGTCGGAACTTCTGACAATTTGCGCCAGAATTTCTGACGACGTCGGGAGTTCCGACCCAAACTGTCGGAACTTCTGACAGTTGCTGACAAGTGACTTTGAGTTTAGTGTAGAAATTTTTAGATACGCCTATTCACTCCCCCCTCTAGGCATTGTTTAGATCCTTTCACACCCAACAAGAAGGATAAAGTTAAATGTGTCTTTGAGGGCATGTGCTCGTACCACACCTACCCTTAGATTCGCATTGAAGTGTGCGCACACACATCTCAATGCGAATCTGCATCGATATATGTGTGCACACTTCTCAGCCCGTTCTTTCCTTTCCTTCCTAGCTTTGAGTGCAGCTTTGGATCCAATACATCTTGGCGGGCGTCAAGGTCATGGATTTGGATCAATTTTGGTTTTACGGGTTCTTTCCATTCTCTTGATCAATAATTCACTTATAGAAAATAGAAAGACTCTTATTTCGAAGATCCATATCTAATCCTATTTCTTCATAGCGACCGCACCCAACAAGAAGCAATAAGTAGGCAGATAGCATGCAAGCCGGCTGTGTATGGGCTGTAGGTCATCTGCGCGGAGGGCGTCATGTTGCGAATGCCACCAGGTGACGCGGCGTCACCTTGGTGTTTGGCGCCGCAGCGACGGCGAGCAGCTGCACAACAGTGCTGCCAATGACGACGAGGGTCGGCAGTGTCGGCGTTCAGTTTCCCGAGGCTGCCCGTCATGGTGTTCCGTAGTCCCTACCTGGTGGCTTACGCGACAGAGCCATTTTGCGCTACCACCGCCGCTCGCCCGACCTGTCAGGATGTTCTGGTCGGCGAATGCGATGCACCCGAGCGAACAGCGGCCGCATGTACTCTCCAGCACGAACACGCCCGTGACTCCTTGTCCGTGCGTACCAGTTCTGAAATTTCCAGTGGATTACAATATTCTCCTTGTCCTAGTCATGTGGAGGTACAGCGAGGCGACTCTTGATCGTCTGAAATCTCTGCTCGCAATCCAGGACGGTCCAAGGTAGTTAGACGGAGAGGAAATAACCAATTACCAGTATACCCTCAAGAATAAATTTAAAATTTTACAAATAATCTTCCTAAATTAAATAGTCAGCCAATAAAAAAGAAAGTACGTAGAAGTACCATGGTACTTTTCTAACAATTGTAAAATTTCTCTATCATTTGTTCATGACAGTGAACCGAATAAAATGAACTCAACTAAAGATTAACCCATCTAAATCCCTCAACACATGGCCCAATCTGATCCTAGACATAGCAAATCCCAAGAATGAGACACAGTCAACATCAGAGAAGGAAGCCCTCTATGGTTCACCTCGCATTGGAGTTTCGGCTGAACTGACAAAAATAGGCTAAGCTCATAGGTATGTAAACACGATTTGGTAATCAATTTTTCTTTTCCTGGAGAATAAACTAATCAAAGCACAAAATGACAAGGTAGATTTGGTTAAATTAGCACAGCTACCATGTAGCAGACATTGTATATCACTGCTCCATGGAAGTTTTTTTTACATTAAATCTCAAGTGAGTAGATCTAAAATTGCAGATTCACATGCAAAAATTGAAGGCTAGCAGGAAAGGGCAGCTCGGGTAGATCTTTTGCCTTGTAAAATAATGTATTCCAATCTTGCTAAGACATACTAAGACTCTGGTTTCCTAGTCATAGAAACATACCGAGTTCAATTTGATCAGATGGAATCATGAAGTTTTTTTTAAGCATCGATAGAACTAAAAGAATCATGAAGTTGGTGTGTAGATTTTTATTAATCTTTGAAACCCCACACATAGCATTTAATAAAGTTCAACAACAATAATAGACAAATAACCTGTTGCATTATCAACCATATTGATAAATAATGTCTATAATTTTCGATGCAAATGAGCAGATTATTAGTTACCTGGCACAAATCATGTCGAAGTAGACAGCAAAACCTGCAGTAGACAAGAATCGAAAGGTCAGCACTTGATCGTGGCAATCATCATCATCATCAAGAATCAAATCAACTCACTTGCTGTGAGATGTCGATCTGTAGCATGAGTCGCTGCTGAGCCCCGGCATCCTCGATCTGCAGGTCAACCACTAACAGCGCCTGTGTCACCCCCATTCTATTCGGCCTGCACGACACACGAACCTCATCCAGTAAAAAAGGAGAACATACTGGGGATCGAAGAGGAAGCAGTCGGCCTGGTACAACTTGGCGCGGAAGGCCTCGATGACGGACGGGAAGCCGATGCCGCCGCGGCAAGGCGGCCCTAATGGGGACGCAGCGCGCGGACATGGTGCCGAGCCTGGAGATTGATGGATCCACCCAACATGAAACGACTGAGTACTCTGCGCCACTGGCGACGGTGGGGACCGGCTTCGGTTCTCATCAATGGCGTGGTACACGAACTCCATATATTGCTTTTGAGATTGGGGACGACATGAATGAAAAGGGAAGATTCATGAGAGAGAAACTGGAGGAGGGAGAGAACCACGTCCTCGGCCCTCCCCGTCTCTCGCACACGTATCGACTTTCGAGTGCGAGGGCGAGGAGGTACGCCGCTTCGGCACTCCTGCCGCAGAAGCCAATCGCTGAGCGGGTACGAGAAAGCGGGACCCTTGCGCCTACGTGAGTGGACATTTGAAGTAAATGGCTAGAGGGGTGAATAATCTATAAAAATTTTCTACAATAACACTATATCAAATTATTAGGCAACTTAATAGTGAAGCGAGTTTTGTGTTAGCACTACAAAAGTCAAGCCACTTATCCCTAAGTCTAATATGCAATGATCTCTATTTATCACACAAAGACTAAGTCACTACTTCTACCACCAGTGAGCAAACTAGCAAGCTAATTACACTAAACAAGCTACACTACTCACTAGCTACAACTAGCACTACACAAGAATACAGGAATGTAAATAGAAGTGCTAGGAGTGATTTCCCTGTTCGCTTGAACTTATCAGTCATACCTTTTCAGCGAAATAACCGTATTTTTCTCTCACAATAAATCAGCATCAGCATCAGCCATTTTTCTAGCCAGCTGAACATGACATATATACCAAGCCGGGCAAGAGATCAATCACGATGAATACCAATCCTCAGCGACAAGATGACACAAGACTTTTCTTCCGAGGTATACTTGCTTGCCGGTAAGCTAGTCCCCATTGTGGCAATTCACTCACTTAGAGGTTCATGCGCTAATAGGCATCACACGCCTAACCTGCAACCGGGTGCCACACAACTAACACAATATGGGGATCCACAAGCAACGAGCAATCCACTAGAGCTGCCTTTCATGATCTCCCACGAGGAAGGCACAAGAACCCCTCACAATCCACTGATCGGAATCAGAGACAAGTACCACCCTTCGCTCAACAATCATCGTTGCTCTAAGTCGTCTAGGTGTCGGCAAACACCAAGAGTAACAAGTGAAATCCACAGCAAAACACAATCACCAAGTGCCTTTAGATGCAATCACTTAAGCAATGCACTTGAATGCTCTCCAATCTCACCAAATGATGAATCAATCAAACAAGATGAGTTAGAGAGGAATAACTAGACTCACTGGGTTGTATTCTCAATAGAAATGGCGAAGAGGGTGAGCCATGGCTGGCCAACATGTATTTATAGAGGCCCCCAAAGCCGTTGGCCCCCTTATTGGGCCCTCTGCGCACCGATCGGACCCTCAGGTAGGGTCCGGACTGGACTCACCTGCCTGAGTCCGGTCACCCCGATGCACGCCATGTGTCACCTTCTTCAAACACTGCGCGTCGATCTTGAACGGTCAAATTACTCCCGCGGGCTACCTCCAAACCGGACCTTGACCCTCGGGTTCGGTTGCAACACCGTCTGAGTCCGGTCTCCAATAGAGAGAAGATAGAGAGCGCTCGAGTGATTGGACTCACCCCTGGCCAAGCGACTGGACCCGCAGATCAGCTGAGTTCGTTGGTGTCAAAATCACACCGAGAGGTTCTAGGAGCTCCGGACCGAGTCCGGTGCACCTTGACCGGACTCAGCGCTAGAGTCCGGTGCACCACGCGCCGCCATGTCGCCCTCGCGCACACAACAGCCATAACTGGACCCTCGCGCCTGGTTCCAGTCGTGCCCAACGCCTGAATCCAAAGCACCCTAGCACCTGCGTGGTCGAGGCAGAGTCCGAACCGGACTATGACCTCAGGGTCCAGTCCTGACATGGTCAGGGTCCGATCCCTGTTTTCTCCTCCAATGCTTCTCCAACTTCGCCACCCTTGCTTCCAAGTGATAACCACCAAGTGTATCACCAATATGCATGTGTGTTAGCATTTTCACAAAGCATTTCAAGGGTGTTAGCACACACTAAAATCTAAATGCTTATGCAATGAGGTAGAACATCTAGTGGCACTTTGATAACCGCATTTCACGACGAGTTTTACCCCTCTTAATAGTACGACTATCTATCATAAACCAACTCACACCCACTTTGTGTCTTGAGTGGCAAAACAAAATGCTCCTATCAAATATACCTTTGCCTTGTGCCATTTTGTTTTTCTCTTTCTTCTTTTCCAAGTAGAGAGCACTTGATCTTCACTTAGGCCACCATCGTCACTATGACCATCATCTATCCACTTGGATTGGACCATCCTATATAGTCACACACTTAAATATAAGGATTAGTCCAATGAGTTTTATCAATTTTTCAAAATCAAACTAGAGCTTTCACAGTTCCGCGGTGGGGAACGCGGCGTCGGAAAGGCGGGTATAACGGCGCTGTGGGTGAAAAAAAACACGTCGAGGCCAGAATCGTAGACTAACGTGTAAGATTTTACACGTAAGATCCTACTGCAGGCTCACTCTCAAATTAACAGGAACCATTATTAGATTAAAAGGGACCAAGCCATCCACGATTCAAATATTAGGTGGGTAAGAAAATTCTAGGTGAAAATTATTTTCAATTCCTCTGCTCCTTTATAGTATAGATATAGATAAATCAGCTAGTAGTATCTCAAACATCAAATCCTTTATTAAATTTCTCATAAAATATGTTTTGGTTGTGCATTTATTTTAGCATCTATAAATATAGTTTTTTAAACTTACAACCTGTCTTGTTAATGCTTATTATTAGTGTAGCTAGGGCACTCCCAACCAAAAAAACTAGATGGTTTCTATCTTCACGAATTAGGGTGCCACCTAAGCAAAAAAAAATGAAGTGGCATTGCAATTAAAAAAGAGAGATGAGAAAATAGTTTCTTAGATAAGAAACCATGTCTACGTGGGAATGAAGACATGAAGAGATGTAACTGGTAGGTAATGAAGAGAGAAGGCTTTTGATTAGACAAAAAAAATTATTGTGTAGAAACTATCCATTGAAAACATAGTTTCTACATGTAATGTCTAAAATAATTAATAAACATAGAAACTACCTGTGATTTCTAGCATTGGGACTGTCCTATAACTTAGCTACATGCTCTATCAAAAAAATTACTCCAAATCCTATGTTACTGTTAGGGTTGACTAGAAGTTTATGATCTTGAACTACAAAACACGCCCCGCATCGGATGACTTCAGCGGCAACCCCTCCGGTGCCACCGAGCGTCTTCCACGTGCCGCCGTCTGAGCTAGCCACGGCAAGGCCGTACCTATAATTTGGAGGCCCCTGAACAAAATACATGATATTGGGACCTAAAAGAAAACAAAAGCATCCTTTCACTTAACTATAAAGCTTCAAAATATATAGGGATCTTACAATACTAAGAACAGATCAAATCTTAATCCTAAAACAGTATAAGTACTACTCAAGTAACAAATTAGCATGCAGGTAGCATCTGCGAAGCAAAGCAGCAAAGAGGAAAAATGAACCGTCGCTGACTTGCCAGGGAAGCTAAGGAAGCAGGCGGGTGACATGACCATTTGGGCCTTAGGTTGAGTTGATCAAATTAACGATGCAGGAATTGCAAGCCTGTTTGGATATGCCACCATTTTATTTTTTATTTTAAGGATTAGCTATTGATAATTAGTAAAGTGCAAAGTTGGAGGCCCTTGAATTATGGAGGCCCTGAACAGTTGGCCACTTTGCTCTTGTCAATCTACGGGCCTGGCCACGGGGATGCCTAGCTGGAGGCAAGGATCGCGGCGGCAGGGCTCCAGCTCTTGGGCTTGCGTAGGTCGAGAATGCCAGCTCCTAGATCCGATCAGAGTTTTTTTACACATAAGAAAAACCTTTCATTTCCATTAATGCATAACGGAAATACAGATGTTTGATGAAGAAAAAGAAGAGACAGATAGCAGGAGAATCCGACCAACTAGACAAAGGATAACTGATTCCTAACCTTCAGATCACTCTTAAGAGACTACCGAACCAACCTTCTAAACCAGATTACCTACCAAATAAAAGACTTCCATCACCCATACATGTGGAGATTAAAAACAGGAAAGCAACCGTCTCCAGATAACATTGAAGGAAGAACTAAGCAAACAACTCGTTTGATCTGTAGAACACCAGATGATTTAGACAGCATCACCACTGCCATTCTGTTGATCGTCGTACTCCAATTGCCGCCCTTCGCCATCCCTTGCTTGTTGGGTAGCTAAGAGTTCTCTTGCCACCTTCAGCATCGTCACCACGCCCTCCTCCAGTGTTCCTTGTCAATCAAAGTAAACAGACCTGCCCAATAGTTTATTAAAGCACATGCATGACAAATTATTTCTAAAGGGTTTTTGATGAATTTTTTCCCCTCAAAACAGGTCTTGTTCCGGGTCTTCCAAATCGCCTAACATATTGCAGCAATCCCCCAGGGATAAAATTTTTTGCCATAAGGAAGCCAGACTTCACACCACTGCCAATTTTGATTCAACCTGCTAGGAATGTTATTAGCACCAAAGCACTTTGCCACAATAGACCAAATCACTCTTGCAATGGGCATTGAAAAAATAGATGATTGATATCCTCATTAGAGTCACAAAACACACACCTCGGATCACCATTGCACTTTCTTTTTATCAAATTATCTTTAGTTAAAACTGCATCATTAGTTAATAGCCACAAGAAAAAATTAATCTTTGGAGGTATTTTCCAGATCCGATGAGAGTTGGCCCTCGGCATGGGGAGACGTGCAGAGCCGCAGCGGTAGCTACCAAGGCGGCCAGAGCAGGTCCCCGTGTCGCTCTCCGCGGACAGCAACACGTGAGATGTGCCAAGAAACCACTACACATTCGCCATCCTTTCCCTCCCTTTCCCATCGCCTCGTCACCGCCGGAGACAAGCTGCCGGACAAGGACAATACGCCCTTCTTGGCCAGCATGCCCGAATTTGCGCAGGGGAAATTAGGATAGGCGCGCGTGTGGCCGACGCTGGGCGGTGTGGTGGGCTCGTGCGCGGGTGTGACCGAGCTCTGTGGTGCCTGCGCTCTCGACCGACAAGGTGGAGTACGTATTTGATGATTTTGTCCTTACAGTTGACTGATGCGACAATAGTTGCATTGCAAAACTATCACGACGCTTCAAAATTGTAGCAATAGAACTCAATAGCTTTTTGGAACGAAGTCCTCCATTATTTGTTTCTTTTTATGCTTTTGACGACAAGAGCCATATTTTATAATTTGATTTTCAGAATACATGGCGTGCAAGTGCACAAAATATGAACTGGTATGTGTTAATCTATATCTATACCTAATAATAAAGAGGCTAAATTTCTCTCCACCCAAAATTTCGTCAGACCTATTCTTTTTTGGCCAACGGCCCAATCCGACTATGGTCACACGCTGAATTGAATCCGTCCACGCAGCATCCCCCTCTCTCCCGCACGACCGCACACTGCGCAACGTGCCAGGTCTCTCCCACCCCCACTTCGTCTCTCCGCCACGGCGCGCCGCGCCCAGTCTCTCCCTCACGCGGCGTCGGAGTTCAGGGAGGAGGATGAGAAAAAGAAACATAAGAAAAGGAAGAGTTCTAGGTGAAAAAAATGCACGAGAGAAAGAAAAGGTGGGAGGATCTAAATTGAATTTGAGAAACTCAAGGATTCAAGATGTAAAAGTTCAGCTCACGTTGGGCCTCTCGCTGCTGGGCTGGAATCTGCCGCGTAGACCTTTAGCGCCAATGGACTGGGGCGAGCTGTGGCCCAAGTGTTGGCCCTTTTCTTTTTTTCGTTTCTCTCTTTTTCTGGTAAAACAGAAAACTTGTAAATTATGTGTAACATCACAACAAAAACAAAAAATAGAAAAACTAATTTTTTTTGAACTCCTCTTGATTAGGTCTGCACTTTAGTATAAAAAATATTTGGTGTAGTTATAGATCTATGTTTTGTTTCAAAAACGGATGGATGTTTTCGTATTCCTTTTGCAGTAAAATTTTTACGGTAATCTTCTATTAATGTGTAGAGTCTATGGTAAAAATTTTATGTACATTGGACACATATTGATTGAGCACACAGGACTCGAGGCCACACCACCACATGTGACAGGTCTATCTCCCTGCAAATAGTGATGCAAGCGAGCTTAATAATCATATGAGCGGCCTGCACGATGTCACATCAGCCATTTACAAAACTTGTGTATGTGCATGCCTCAACCCTATGCTTGGTCTTTCCACTACTGTGCAGAGGTGCCTCATTGCATCAACGTCAGAAATATGCATTGATAGGAAGATCAGGATTCCATGGCTTGATGGCCATGGCGGTGAGGCGACCGCGTGGTGTTCACGGAGTGCGATGCCATGGAGTAGCGGTGTAGAGCCAAACTTGACAACTGGGGCTCCAATCTCTGCAAAGCTCAGTGGTCCTGCTACATGTGAAGCATCCCGTTGGGGCCAGTGCCCATGATGAGGCTCTATTTGGGACATTGCTCGTCAGCGGTGCACTAGGCATAGTGCTGGCGTTCTAACCACGCGCACACCCTGTCATGCATCATGCATCACACTAAAAGCAACAACGTTGTGGCACAGTGGGAGTGCACACTTCAAAAAGTATGGAGGAAGAATGTCATGCCCTGTATGAGCGAGCTAGAGGAGATAGTAGCCGTGTTTGAAGAGGTCTACAAGGTGGAGGAGACGAACCACACCTGCCATGGGTGTTCGTACACTAAACAAAATTCAATCTTTTGATATAAATAATTATTTCTTTTACAACTAAATCTTCAGTCGAATAAAAATTAACATATGTTTTTATTAATCCTGTTGCAACGCACGGATAATTTTTCTAGTGAAAGATTAAAATAGCAGAAATAATAATGGTTGTATCAATATAGTTACTCAATAGAGAGAAAAAATGAAACTGAATTTGGGCTTGGAGTGTGTTGGCTTAGTATGTCGGGACACACGGGTACCTGACAGAGTGGTTTCCGATGCCTAAGGGCACCATTGATAATATGAGATAGTTACTCGCTCTAAGACAACTTCTTCAATAGTATTAATTAACTTTTAGCACATATCTCATAATATGAATAGCCTCACGCAATAACCTCATATGATCATGATCTTAGAGTGTGTGTGTATGATATTAGCTCTTGATCAAGAGATAGCTTTTCTCTCCTCTATTGAAATATGAAATAATATACTTAGAGCTAGTTCATCAGATGTAGATCTCATGAAAGCTACAATTTTCATATAAAAATCATCTTCATCTGACGTCGTATGAAGAAAGATACGGCTTTTCTAAGGTTGAGCCTTGTCGCTGGCATGTGGGTCCCATCTGTTAGATCAATGCCACGTAGGATAACGGTTTGGGTAAACGCCTGCTCGGACCTGGATGAGACCCGTTACAATTTTAGGGAGCCAAAAATGCATTTTGAAACTTTGGAGGACCTAGATGATACTTCTAGACAACTTTTGGGACCATTGGTAAATATTACTCCTAATTACACTTGTCCTTTATCAAGTTTCCAAAGTGGGCCATCTAACTCATTAGTTTCATATGGCTCAATGCCTCTAGGGTGGTGAGGAATCTCAGACTGGTAGCCATTTGCTCAACTGGGAGTGTGTTAACCAAGAAAAGAATATGAGGAGTTTGGGGATTCCAAACCGAGAGACCGGAATATTTGCTAGTTTGCCTCTTGGCTTAGAAGGTATATATGAGAGCAAGGCTAATAATACAGCCAGCAAGCCGGCTGTAAGGTTCCTTGCAGCCTTCTCTCAGTCCGCCCATATAGTAGTTAGCTCTTCACTATTAATATATGGTTCACTTGTCTGTCTCACAGATTTTATTGATTCTTGTGCCCAAGTCGGTTGTAAGCTTACAACCCGCTTCTTCTCTCTTTCTTCCCCTCTCTCTTCTATCTCAGCATTTAGCCAGCACAGCCTGTTATTATACTTGCTCTGAGGAGGATTGAGATAAGTTGTGGATACAAGTGATTTGACTTTAAGTATCATACTAAAGATCCAAAAAAATTTTACAACAATATTGTTGGTACTTCATACTTCTTTAGTTAAGAGAGTTTTTTTTAAAGGATTAAGAGAGTTAATTGGGCAGCTAAAGCAGCCAAAAGGGTTTTTAGATGGAAAATATAGAGAATGGTAGAAGTATTAAGTTTTAGGAAGACAATTGGTTAGCCTGACCCTGTTCGCTTCGCTGAAAAGACAAGCTGAAAAGTACTCTTCGCTGATTTGTTGTAAGAGAAAAATACTGTTTCTTCACTGAAAAAGAACGGCTGAAAAGACAAGCAAACAGGGTAGTGCCTAGCTATATACAGTACTGGGAGTTATATAGATTTTTTAAATAGTTATTAACAAACAAATGGGAGCAATAACTGATCTTTTCGGATGATAGTAACTTTAAAATGTATGTTTAGAAGGCTAGTGGATAGCAAACTGATGTCCTAGTGGAGGGAAGTAGAACAACATGGTTCAATGATTTGCTACACTGACCAAGTGGACACCATGATTTGGCTTTTCCACTCATCTGAAATCTACTCCTCATAATCCTGTTATAAAATGATTAGCTTTGGGGGAATTCGACCTGTCTATCTTTCAGCTATTTGGTCGTTAAAAATCTCTCCCTAGTGCATTTCTTCTGTGGCTACTTTCTAGGAAAAGCACTCAAACTAGTGATAGAGTGAGTGTCTGTAAAATCTAGATGACCTATATCTTCTTTGTTTTGTTCATAATCGAAAACTTCCCAACACTTATCTTTTGATTGTCTGGTAGCTATTCAGCTATTTGGCTTTTAGGAGTAAGTAGTTTTGATGCAGTTGGTAAATTCTAGCTAAGTAATACCAACAAATTTGAGTATGTTAATCTTCTACAACTAAAAAGAGTCTAATGTCATCATCTACCTGGTAATACCAAATCCTCGATCCCTGCTCACACGTCTGCGTCCTATACGAATCATACTGCACTTGGGGGTCACAATTCTATGTCCTACCTAGTTACAATACAAGTCCTCGGAGCTCACACGTCTGTGTCACTGAGGTTCAATTCAAAAAATTGTAAATCTGGTGCAGCCCACGGGCATATATCTAATATATATATTGCTTTGTTCGGCAGCCTTTTGGAGTTTATGGAAACTATAAGGAACAATCTTTGTTTAGAGGGAAAGATGGAAAACTATGCAAGTTCACTTCTGGTAGATTACAAGTATGATCAAGAGCTAGGCTCTGCTTTGTTGGACAAAATAATCAGTAAAGCTGGCAGCTATCATCAAGAAGCTGCAAGATGTATCAAGCAGCAGTCCAGGATGGATTACTTAGGTAGCATTTGACAAAGACATATAAGTTACGGAGTACCTGATAACCAACAAGGGCAGATGGAAGACAGAGCCCTCAAGAGAATACATACAATTCGTGGAGTCACATGGGTGTGGTTTGACATGGAGAAGGCTATGGAAGCTGATAAGCTGTTGAACTCCTGAGGTTGGTCTCTGGAGTGAGTGCATTTGATCAGTTTGTTCTGCTATATGGTTACTTTATTAAACCACTGATGGGGCATGGCCACGCAGGTTTGTTTGATGTAAAGACTTGGTTTCCCCCCTACTTTGTTAAAAAAGTTACACTTTGGACATGTGGGAGTAAATAAGTCTCAAAGGAGCGGACACGGAAAGAGCGCTGATTTTTTTTTAAAAAAGAAGAAGAAGAAGAAGAAAAGAACATGGTGCTGCGATGCTGGCTGGGCCACAAAACTCCATGGATCTCGTGGCCAATCAAAATTTATTTTTTATTAAAAAAGGAGATGTGAAATTTTGTGTTTCTGCTCCATCCCTTCGATATCCTCAGTGACATCATCCATACCATGTTTGTCAACACTAGCCTGCTAGTCCAGACTCATGGCGTGTGCCTACTAAGGCCTTGTTCAGTTACCAAATTACCAAATTTTGCGCATCCTGAATTACTGTAGAGCACGGTAGCAATTTTGTTTTTATTTGGTAAAAATTGTCCAAAAATTGATTAATTAGGCTCAAAATGTTCGTCTCGTAAAGTAGAACAAAACTGTGCAATTAGTTTTTTTTTATTTTATCTACATTTAGTACTCCATATATGTGTCGGTATTTTGATGTTCTTTTTGCATAGTAGTATTTGGGGTGAATTTGGGGATACCAAATTTCACCCCAAATTCCACTATACAAAAAGAAGATTCTCCGTCACATCAAAATGCCGGCACATGCATGGAGTACTAAATATAGATAAAATAAAAAACTAATTGCACAGTTTTGTTGTACTTTACGAGACGAACATTTTGAGCCTAATTAATCAATGTTTGGACAAAATTTTACAAATACAAACAAAATACTACAATTTAGAATCTTGCACTATGCAAAATCAGCGCCTCCCAATTCAGCCGATCTAAACACGGCCTTAGAAAACTAAACCAGGCCTAAATCTCATGGCGTGTGCACACTAAGGCCGTGTTTAGTTTAGTTCGGCGGAATCGGGAGGCGCGGATTTTGTACAGTGCAAGATTCTGCACTGTAGCATTTTGTTTGTATTTATAATTTTTGTCCAAACATTGATTAATTAGGCTTAAAATATTCGTCTCGTAAAGTACAACAAAACTGTACAATTAATTTTTTATTTCATCTCCATTTATTACTCCATGCATATGCCGACATTTTAATAAGACGAAGAATTTTTTTTTTTACATAGTAAAATTTAAGATGAAATCTGGTATCTAAACCAGGCCTAACTCTCATGGCGTGTGCATAGTCCTGTCCCATACCTGACTGACCATGTGCTCTAGTACCTAGCAGCTTTCCAGAAAGACGCGGGCAGTGCTGGTGCGGAGCAAGCAGTTGAGTCGTCGTCAGCCGAGCCATGGAGAAGAAGACGGTGGTGCTGTACCCGGGCGTCGGCGTCGGCCATCTCGCGCCGAGGCTCGAGCTGGCCAAGGCGTTCCTCGGGCACGGCGGAGCCCAGGTCGACGTCGCCATCGTAGTCTTCGAACCGCCCGTCTACGCGAACGGCTTCGCCGCCACGGTCGCGCGCGCCAAGGCCTCTAACACCTCCGTCGCCTTGCACGTGCTTCCCCCGCCGGCCTCCGACGGCGGCGAGTCTGGCGACGACGCCGAGCCTGACGACCCCTTGGCCCGGATGCTCCGCTTCCTCCGCGCCACGAACGCGCCGCTCCGCGACTTCCTCCGCGCGCTGTCGGCGTCGCGCCGCGTGCAGGCGATCGTCCTCGACATGTTCTGCGCCGACGCGCTCGACGTCGCGGCCGAGCTCGGCCTGCCCGCCTACTTCTTCTTCCCCTCGGGGGCCGCCGGCCTCGCCTGCTTCCTCGGCCTCCCCGCCATGCGGGCCAGCGTGGGCACGAGCTTCGCGGCGCTCGGCGAGTCCGCTGTCCTGTCGTTCCCGGGCGTTCCTCCGCTGAGAGTCGCGGACCTGGCGCAGGGGCTGGCGGACGACGACGAGGCGTGCAAGGGCATCATCGGCGTGGCTGCCCGGATGCCGCAGGCCCGCGGGATCCTCATCAACTCCTTCGAGTCGCTGGAGCCGCGCGCGATGCGGGCGCTCAGGGACGGGCTGTGCGTGCCGGACCGCCCCACGCCGCCGGTCTACTGCGTCGGGCCGCTGGTCTCGCCCGGCGGCGACATGGACCACGACTGCCTCCGCTGGCTGGACGCGCAGCCGGACCGCAGCGTCGTGTTCCTCTGCTTCGGGAGCATGGGCGCGTTCCCAAAGAAGCAGCTGGAGGAGATCGCCGTCGGTCTGGAGAGGTCCGGGCAGAGGTTCCTCTGGGTCGTGCGAGGCCCTCCCGGTCCCGGCGCCGCTGACGACATCAGCGCGCTCCTCCCGGCCGGTTTCCAGGAGCGCACCGAGGATACGGGGTTCGTCGTCAAGAACTGGGCGCCGCAGGTGGACGTGCTGCGCCACAGGGCGGCCGGCGCGTTCGTGACGCACTGCGGGTGGAACTCGACGCTGGAGGGCGTCGTGGCGGGGCTGCCGCTGCTGTGCTGGCCGCTGTACGCGGAGCAGAAGATGAACAAGGTGCGGATCGTGGAGGAGATGAAGCTAGGGGTGGAGATGAGGAGGAGGGACGACGACGACGTGGTGACGGCTGAAGAGGTGGAGGCGAAGGTGAGGTGGGTGATGGAGGACTCCGACGGCGCGCGGGCGCTCAGGGAGCGCGCGGCGGCGGCGAGGGACCGAGCGGCCGAGGCGCTGGCGGAAGGGGGCCCATCGCGTGCAGCTTTCCTCGAGTTCCTCAAAGACCTGTTGGCTTCGGAAGGCATGGTTAATGTTTGAATTTAGGAGTAAAATATACTTATAAAAAAAAAGTTTGTACTCCCTCCGTCAGAGTGTTTCATTGTGTTGATCATTTGTATTTGGAAATATGTACTGCAGCTTTAGTTTTAGGCAGTGTTTAGATTCCTCAAACTTCCAAAAATTTTACAAGATTCTCTGTCACATCGAATCTTTGGACGTATGCATGAAGTATTAAATGTAGGTAAAAAAATAACTAATTGCACAGTTTGTCTGTAAATGTTGAGACGAATCTTTTGAGCCTAGTTTGTCCATGATCGGATAAATTTTACCAAATAACAACGAAAAGTGCTACAAGAATTTTACACTAACCTTTACACCATCTAAACACTATCTTAGTTATGAGATGTGAGCCTTATTGATGTATCATGATGGATGTGACAGATTATTTGAATTTCATATTTGTATCATGTGTGTGAGGGATGAGACTTTGTGCTATGGATGTATGTCACTAGGAGGGTACGCGCGCTCCGCTGCGCGTGCAGTTGGGTTGCGCGCTCGGTGTTCCGGCATCGTTAGCTTTGCAGTGCTAAGACCGACTGCACTGCATCCGGTAAACTCATCCCGGAGGAGTGTATGGCGTAAAAAATAAGCTGCAGCGCGTCCGGTATCACATGCTGTAAATTCTCCCGTCCGCTATGTATAGAGGAGATAGCGGTCGTTCGGTACTGCACGCGTGGAATCCGACGCCTCTGCTGTTCGCGTGAGAGCGCGCGCGAGATCACAGGCAAGAGAGAGTGTGTGTCTCGAAGTGCGTGTTCAACTTTTTCACTTATAAAAAAATATTATAACTCATAAACTAAAACATCAAATTAAATTCCGATCGCACCATTAAATTCGTTTCAATAAATTCTTCAAAATAAGATCTCACATGGATATATTTAGATATAGTGACAAGTGGGCCCCATAGTGGATAGAGTATGATATAGAGGATGGATGAGTGCGGAAGAATTGGGTATAGAGGAGAGAATCTTGATGATTAGGACGTATAGAGAATGAATTTAGAGTACCACGAGTGCGGATAGCCTAATGGGCCTAAAGCTGCGTATGAGCTCTTTTTTATCCCCTGTGAATACAATATGGTATATGTATTTTCAGGATGGCATGGGCTCTGCGGCAAGTACATGAGCGCGTTGAAAATATGTGGGCTATTTTTTTCCATGTGTTGTTTATCTATGGTGTTTATTTGTGTGGCCATGGTGCTTGCTAATTTTTTTTCTTGTGCGTACGTGGCGTGTTAGTGGTGGTCTAGGCCTTTTTATATATATCGACGGCGGTGAGATTTGATCCTATCTTTTACTGGACCTGTTGCTTGGGAACCGACCTTGGTGAATTCGCTTGGTAGAATCGTGTAGGTGGAGTGTCCTTGTCATGGCTGGCACAAAGCGGCCTGCTGACAGGGAGCTGGGTGGAAGGGCGCGCAAGCTTCTTCGTGAGGTCCGTCCCTGTCGATTGTGTTTTAGATTTGTGGCTATGTCGTTCATGTTGAAAGCTGAAAACGTGGTGATATTTTATCCTGTTGTGGCGTCGTTTAGCTGGTTGGATGCAGCAGCGTGACTGATGGCAGGGTGTTCGGGTCGCCGTCGCTTCAGGACGCGGGTGGTCCTGTTGATGCCCGTGTTTGGAAGGGGCCAGCCCGTCAGTTCTATGAGGCATCTCCCTCAGCCGTGGCTACTTTCGACTGGTCTAGTTTGACGGCTGCTCTGGAAGATGAAGGGTTTCCTGATACACGTCGTCGTGCTGAGGAAGGCGATGATGTGTTTGTTCCAGGGGTAAGCACCGTGTTCTTTGGAACCTGACCTGAAGTCAATGGTTATTACATAAAAGTTTGAGTTCTCGGTTGCTACGTGCATTTTTTTGTTTGACTTGTCTGTGTCATGTGACTTTTGTAGGTTGTATGGCCTGTTCCGCTGTCGAAACGCTGCATACTCAGGGAGATCCTCCGTAGGCTTGATCTTGTAGTGCATGGTTTTGGGATTATGCTTGATGACTGTGGTTTAAATATCGGATGGATCGATGTTGATATCCCACCATCAGAGGTGGGAGGTGTAAGGGGACGCAAGAAGTTGTACAGTGAAGAATGTACAACCAGAGTTGAGGCAATGGAGAGTGCATGTGAAGATGCTGTTGCATGGATGATCAGCGAGTGTTGTGTGGAAGTAAGGGACCTCAACTATGATAAGATGAAGGACCTTCAGAGGAAGGTTGCCCACATGGATGAGTTGGTCTCAGTGTTTTGTGAAGCTGCTGATGCTAGTAGGGAGAATGAGGAGGCCATGAAGCGTCGTTATCGTGCTCTGTTCATGCAGGCCCAATGTATGTTGAAGAAGTATAGTGATGTCGTGCCTGCCGATCGTGGTCCTTCCACCCGCATAGGGCAGCTTGTGTCTGGGCTGGTGACTCTGATTACCAAGGGGGCTGCTATGTCTGATGCGCCAAATGATATGGGGTGTGTTTAGTTCCGCGAAAAGGTGTAAAAAAAGTATTGTAGCACGTTTTGGCTTTATTTGGTAAATAATGTCCAATCGTTGACTAATTAGGTTCAAAACGTTCGTCTCGCAAAGTACAACCAAGCTGTACAATTAGTTTTTGATTTTATCTACATTTATTACTCCATGCATGTATCGCAAGTTTGATGTGACGGGGAATCTTTTGTTTGCACCGTGATTTTTTTGAGGAACTGAACACAGCCATGGTGAGTTGTAATTTCACCTGATGCTGACTTTCATATCCTGTATGACATGTATGCGCTAAATTAATTGTTTTGGTATTTCCGTCAATGTGTTGCAGGGCTGATTCCAATGGGCAATGGGCGTGCTGGTGGCGGCCAAGTGTAGAAAAGGGAAGGCCTTTCTTTTGTCATGGGAAGACAGTTTCTTCTCCCATTATATGGTGACCTAGGTTTGGTCAGCCATTTCTTCTGGTACCTCTTGATTGAGCAAGGTGAACTTGGCCTTTCTGCCTGCGCCTGTATGTACCAGGAGGCAGGTGCAATGGAGCCATGTAGGAATATGTGCTCCTATTATAAGGTGTTTAGTAATGCCTTGTATGGTGGGCTAGGTTTGCTCAGCCATCTGTTATGGTAGGTCTTCATTCAGTATGGTGAATCTGAGTCCTTTGCCTAGTCCTGTATGTACCAGGAATTCTGTGTACTGGCGGCATGTAGGAATGTGTTGTTCGTACTATAAGGTGCCTAGTAGTGGCCATGTCTGTAATGTGGACACATGTTGTGCCATCTTACTGCTGTGGCCATGTCTGTACAGATGTTGAACTCTGGTTTTATAATAGTAGGCTTGCATCTGAGTCTGTGTTATAAGTACATGTTCATGTTGAAAATATGGGCTATCGCTGTGGTTTGGAAGAACGTGTTTCCATTGAATCAGAACAGGAAAAGGGAGACCTGGAATGCATGTCTGCCGTGTGAAAGAACTTTGTATTTGTGTTCTTTTCAATGTACATGTTGTAGCGTGGAGTATATTACATTGACTGAACTTGGACAGGGGAAATGCTGGAGCCAAATGGTCGTAGTGCGTACCATATCTGCATGTGGAGTTGCTATCTGCATCTCACAAGCTTGAACCCAGTTGAACAATTGAGCCAGTGTAAAAATGGTAGTTAATGGCAGCCTTCACTTAAGCATGCAGTGTTTTGAAAGGGGATGAGGCCAGTGTTACCCTGCTGCATGTAACTAAAAGGAAAATGCACGTGTTGACGTCAACTGTGAAAGTTAGGTAACTGTTGCTAGATGTATGGTATTTTTTTCCTGTACTGCCATAGTGGACAAATAGCATTCTTAGTGGATGTCAAGGTACAGTCTCGTAGGTGTGTGTAGTATTGGGTAGTATAATAAATATATTATATATTATATACGTGGGAGGAACCAACTTTGGGTGTGGTTAATGCTAGGTCAGTGTAACTGATACTGCGACGTACGCATTTTGTTTGGGAACAACTGGTGAGTAGCAAAGAGCGTACCATGGTTTCATAATTTACATAGAAAAGTAGGATGACATTACAGAGTAGGCATAATGTTTGATGTAAGATACCATCACTAATATCATACACAGGAACCTCGACCAACGGTGTTCGATGTAAGGCACGATCACTAATAGCATACACAGGGAGCTAGAGTAGCGGATAAAGCAGCGTTGACAACACAAAAGACGCAGTCTGGCCGTGTGCGGATTGTATGCAGATTCTGTTAAGACGATATGTTTACTTAATTTACACATCATAGCTGGCAGCTGGAGTACAGGTAGCAAGACCTGATTTGGATATCATAGATCATAGCTGGAGTACGCATAGTAGGCTGTACATATGCAAAAGTTGTGCTGGAGTAGCTGCAGGCAGGGTTTTTTTTACCGACCGGTTTCCGGTAACCGCCGGCCTCCGGTAGCGGTAAACCGGCCCGGTTTACAGGTAACCGGTCGGTAACCGGCCGAATTCAAATTTAAATTCAAACGCTCCTTCAGTTCGGTTCGGGTCCGGTTTACCGGTCGGTTTGGAGCGGTAACCGGCCGGTTTGACCGGTTTACCGCTCGGTTTGAGTTTAGAATTTTTTTTCTTTTTTTTCAAACTTCTATACGTATAAATAAATACTAAACGAACTCGAATTTGAAAATTTTTTACACCATTGGCTTCTATAAATCATGAACTATTTTTAGGAATTTTTTCAGTATTTTTTGTTTTTTTTTAAATTTTAAATTTGAATTTGGGGGTCTTAACGGGCCGGGACCGGGATTTTTTTTCTTTTTTTTTTCAAACTTTTATACGTATAAATAAATACTAAACAAACTCGAATTTGAAAAATTTTTACACCATTGGCTTCTATAAATCATAAACTATTTTTAGGAATTTTTTTCAGCATTTTTTTCAAATTTTAAATTTGAATTTGGGAAATACCTAACCGGACCGGACCGGAACCGGACCGGCCCGGTTAGGGCGGTAACCGCGGTTTACCGCGGTAAACCGAGCGGTATTTTTAACCCTGGCTGCAGGAATATGTTGTTGTAGGCCTCTCAATCTTTGAGGTCAAGCCTTTTCCTGGAGTTTTATCATAGATGTACGGCTATGTTAGGAACACACATTGTAAAAATAATAAATGCAATGGCTATGTTTGAACTGACTGTAAGCATGGTAAGGTGGACTATAGTACGTAAGGTTTTGATAGAGGCTGTCATTATACATGAAGGAATACGTATAAGTGTGGTACCTAGATGATTTTGGTTCGTCCATATTGGCGAGCTCGGTGGCCTGACGTTTTGTCCCTTTCTCACTCTGTTTTGCATGGTCCAATTCCTATTATGGATACACACGTAAAAATTGTTCAGGAAATAAGGCAATGTATATTTTTTGTGGTCCGCTACGATATTAGTATAGGCACTCGTAATGTTTCTGCGATACCTGAGGTGGTGGTGTAGACTGTACTGGTGGAGCTATGATTGCATCTGTGGAAGTGGCAGGTACATGCTGCATCATGAGACATTTCTATAGACATAAGGCGAATGTATTTTGCTTAGTGGTAATGATGGTCTAAGGTGTGTAGTGTTTGTACCTGTGCAGGGAGATCTTCTGGTGTAGAATGACCAGCTAATGCAGTTGTGTCTTCAGTGTTTGCTGTGGGTACCTTGGACAAACAGAAAGAAGGCATTCATAGCATGTTTTTTGTTACAGGAGTGTGGGGATGCGCTTGATTGTGTATGATGTATAATACATACCATAATCGGTGTTGCTGTTGTTTCTTGTGATGAAGATGTAAGAACAGGTAGTCCTGTGGGTTCGTGTACCTGTGTCCGCTGAGCCAGTGAATCGGCAATCTGTGGTGTCTGCTGTGATGCTGGATCATTAAGGTAAATGGTCAGGACTATAGTTTCTGTCTATGGCTGCACAAGGAACGTTTATTATAGTGAATAGAGCAGAGGTATAATATATATATACCTATTGTATGGGGTATGGGCAGCTGAAGTGGTTGGTTGGTGACCCCAAGGATTGTGTCAACCTGGTATGAGATGTGCTGTCTCTGCAGGGATCTAGGTGAGACACTGATACGCAGTTCGAACTGGCGACCATATAGACTGGTTATCCTAGTTGGAAGGAAATTTGTTTGGCTCCCATGAGTTGAAATCAGGGTATCTACTGGGACACCAATAAGTTCTTCCACGGTCGGACCAAAGAAGACCAATTGTATGGAGGCAGGTTCCTGTCCATCTGTGGGCTCCATTGGGTCTTTGGCTGACATGGCGACGCTGTATCTACAAATCAAAGTGTATGTTACATGTATAGCGGTGACTACATTTTAAGGTATATTGTTAGATCCAATAAGGGTGTCATGAAGCTGGCAGATGCGGCTTACCTTGGGCCACCGTCGTTTCCTGTGCATTTGTAAGTCTTGCACCTGTACACGCCATCTACCATCTCTGTCCTTCTGTTGCATTTGTTACATGCAAGATACCACCATGATTGATCAGGTAGGAGGCTGATGATTTTGGCGTTGACGATGTATCTGTTGGACTAAGAACACAAGAGAAGCGTTTGTCAGGCAATTATTATGATGATCGGAATAATGAGTAGTCGTATAAGTAATTTTGTTGCTGAGTATTCGTCTTACATAAATAGTATGTGGATTCGTGAACTTAGCAAGGTCCTGAATCATTATCCGTTCGGGTGCTGCCTGGCCTGCAGTGGGACCATACCAGGTTGCTGGTGCAGTTCGGCCAACACAACTGAACATAGTATGGGCATCACATTAGGAATTTGTTTGCACGAATATATTTGAGTACAGGTAGGCAGCAGGTTACAATCAGACCACATATGGTATTATATAATATATATATAGAAGTATAAGTTATGGAGTCTTTAGGTTGAGTAGAGTAGGTGAGTTTTGAGATAGGGCAAGACATAGGAATTTTGATTTGAGGTGTATGTGGCCGGAAATGTAGCAAAGCTTTGTACATGTCTCAGTAAATATATTTACTTTGAATTATCAGTATTGAAGCATAGCAAAATAACAAAGATGTCGGCAATATGAATGCAGTGAAAATGAAAGAACTATTGTTGTATCTGGAATCTACAATTAGGCATTCAGTGGGAAATTGATAATTGAAGAGTTGGCATAAGGCAAAATAGCAGCACGTTGGACAATTTGCACGGATATAAAAAGGAGGCAGTGGTATGGGTGGCCCACAGGAATAACAGCACGGTAAGGGCCATGTCTTCATGGATAAAATTGTACTTGAAATAAGTATTGTAGATGACACGAAGTGAGCACTGATGGGGTATGTTTGGAACCTGTTATGCAAAGTCATAGCCTCCGGGATCTCAGGATTGGCATACCATCGACAAAGAGTGGACCCTTGAAGAGATAATTTTCCTGGGTAGAGAGGTATAATGGTTGTGGTGAATTATGTTCAGTGCAGAGAGGAGTTGTCAGGTGTAATCAGGATGTACTAAAATTGTGATTTGGTGGATCGTAATACCATCAAATCGACGACAGGTCACCCCAACAAAAAGGAAGACCATTGGTCCTTGATTTGACATTTCACCTTCACAACCGGTCCATCGAGCCAAGCATCATCTTGGTCACATGAGTCAATGCCATGTCTCATATTCAATGACCACCTTTATCTAAATCATCCACTTAGATACAAAGGTTAGTCCTAGGTTTCATCAATTAGCCAAAACCAAACTAGGGACTTTCAATCTCCCCCTTTTTGGTAATTGATGACAACCCTCACAAAGATGATTTTGATAATAAAAGTTTTGAACTTGTCATACTTGTCCAATCATTTTGCTCATAAGTAAAGTTTGGACAATTATCACAAGCTCGGTTTTGGTAGCATTAGCTCTCTCTACATATGTGCATAGAGTTTGGATTGAAAGCTTTGCACATATGCATGGATAGACGTGTTGAGAGAGTAATTCTACCAAAATGATGCTAAGGTGTAAGAAATAGATCTTTGAAGCGTGATACCAATCGGAGCTGCCTTTTACACCATCCTTAGCATCATGAAGTAACTAGACATCCATCACAACTCAAGAACCCCATGAGATCAACATTATATATAAAGGTTCTTGGACCACTTGTAAAGCTTTAGGCATGTCTAGATACCACAAGTAAACTATTCCTATGCATGCTAGTAGATCATTTCATCATTCAAGTTCTATACTAGCATTGCACCACACAAGCATGTATATTGAATTTAAATACATGTGTAATGAGCAAGTCATATGAGAATGCACAAACAAATGCAACAACTTTTTTTATGAGCTTGCTCCCCCTACTTGTGTGCATCAAAATTTATTTACCCCTTTATCATGTTGAATCATCTTTTTCAAAATTTATTTTCCCTCGAAAACGCCTGAAACTCCATCGCCTTCGCAAATGTGCCAACACCAACAAGTGATCACCACCTTGTGCATGTGTGTTAGCATTTTCACAATCATTTTCTCCAAGGAGTTAAGCACTCAACTTGCCTTGCCACTCGATCCTAACATGTATACAAAGTTAGATCGCTCAAGTGGCACTAGATGACCGATATACAAACAAGTTTGCCCCTCTTGATAGTATGACCATCTATCGTAAACCCGGTCATCAACTTCTCTACACACCTATGACTGGTGAAATAGAAATGCCCTAGGTTATACCTTTGCCTTGCGCATTCCACTCCATCTCCTCCGACGTTGATGCAACACATGCACCAACCATATCACAAATGATATGATCCACTTCATATCATCATGTGACCTTGGTCCATCGATCTTGATCTCACTTGCTCTTCACCGTTGCGTTGGTCCATCGGTGCCAAGTCTTGCTCAAGCTTCACCGCCTCACGGTCCATTGCTCCAAAGCCTCCGACTTTCCCTTCACACTTGCAACTGGTCCGTCGAGCCAAGCCTCATCTTAATCTTCGCCACCTTGGCCACATGACTCTATGTCATGTCTCATATGCAATGAACTCCTCTATGACACCATCACATGTTGACTAATCTCCTATGTATCTCACATTAAACACAATTAGTCCACCTAAGGTTGTCACTCAATTACCAAAACCAAACAAGGACCTTTCAAAGAGGCCGCATGTCTCATCCTCCAGCTCGTGGCTCCAACCGTTCTTGTTACTGCCACGGCAACCGAAACTCCTAGACCTATTGTTCTGCAACTGTTGTGGGTGGCGGTGCTCGAGGTGACTCAATAGGACTTCACTCTGCCTCTTCTACCCTTTCGGTGACCTCCTTGCGATGGTACCAACACCAACGGCTGGTCATGCGAAGGAACACGATAGATGAGAGAGAGAGGGGGGGACAAAGAAATGTTATTTTATGTCTTATGGACGCACCTTACCCTTTCGGTTAGCTCCTTGCAATGGCGCCAACACCAATCGTTGCTCGTGTGAAGGAACACGATAGATGAGAGAGAGAGAGAGAGAGAGAGAGAGAAATGTCATTTTAATTCCTATGGACGCATCTTAATTCTTGCGATGTGGTTGCACAATGTTTATGGTCTATTCCTATAGTAGCAACAAATGTTTAACATCACATATTTTACATATTGTGGGTGCCCTAAGGGCAGATACATACATGTCAACGGTCTTAAAGGTTGTCTCATGTAATGTCACATGAAATTTTGATGGTGTAGAGAAGAGAGGAATAAGGTGAGAGAAAGAGGTGGTTGTTTCGTGAAGGAACCATCTCATAAGCAAAAGACTATAAGACAAATATCTCACCATTATACAATTTAATATTGTTGTGGAACTTACAAATTTCCTTTGTTAATTGTACAAATTATGGATAATTAAATTATTATAAGATAATTTAAAAGACAACCCAATTGTATATGTTGACTGTTTGATTGTCTCATGATTATGTGGTACTGCACTAGACCATCTATGGAACACTATGCACTTGCCATAAAAGTCATGTGCCTAAATATTTAGAGAGTTACTATATTCCAGGTGCTTGAATCTATATCTCCTATAAAGATAAACCCTACTAGCAATTTATCTTGCCATGCAAAGTGTCCATATCAGCATCCACTAGAACATCCCACTAGCACATTCAGCTATCTCTCAATGCAAAGTATCCACATCAATATCCACTAAAACATCCAACTAGCATATGTCATTATGTCTCCATTCAAGCTATCCACATTAGCGAACCATATCATTGACTAACATATATTTAGTTGTCCAAGTCAGAATGCTAAAAATCATCCACTAAGATGTATTATGATATTTATTTAATCATATTATTAAATATAAGTAGTACTAGTGATTCTCGCAGCAACACGCGGGGCGTCCTTCTAGTTTTAAAGAATTTTTAAGCAACAATCTTACACAATCAACCAGTATAATTAAAAGGCAACTTATAGCCACAGGCAATAATTCACATTCTTTTCTATAGCCAGACAATGATATAATTGTATGTTGACTGAACAACGACAGAAAATTCAGGCATCATTTGAGATACATGAGAATTAAAATTTTTAACATCTACAAGTGCATATTTTGAGACGATGATCAATAATAACCCTGTTCGCTTGTCTTATAAGCCTTACTTTTTCAGTCAATGAACAGTGTTTTTCTCTTATAACAAATCAGTAAACAGTACTTTCAGCCATGCAAACAGGGAGAATACCGTCGTGCACCAAATGGACTTATGCTAGCTAGACTTTTGCCAACATATAACCAGTGGCAAACGCTCAAATTAAATTCCATCCACCCAAAATCTTTGAAAAAATTGACACACGGACCTCCATTATTTCTTACAAAATTGCCAATAAACCTATCCTGCTGGATCAAACATGTGGCGTGAGGACTGGATTACGTCCGATGTACCTCCAATTTAAAATTTGTAAATCATTTTGTGCCTTTTTAAAACCTCTTCCATCAAGTCGGCCGGCCCTTTTAATATTTTTGTGGCACGGCCCGCGGGGGAAGAGCGCGGATAATGGTTTCAGGGTCTGCTAGCGGGCATGGACGTGGCCCAGCCGGAGCGGCGCACGTGGCATGCAGGAAGCCCGTTTGCGCAGTTGGGCTTATCTGTGCTTGACGGGTCCGGAGCATATGCAGCGAGAGGGACAGCCTTCGAATGTGGAGCAAACCAAACTCATGAATTCATCTTCTTTTTTTCACTGGTAGCGTCTGGACGCCCGCGACGGCAGTCCCTTTCGCATGTCCATGCGGAGGCCTGTGCTACCCTAACATCACCCGCTCGTGCCTACGTTTCGCACGCGAGGCCCACGCACGGACCACTCGTGCCCCTATCGTTTCTCACGCGCATCCTATGTGCAACACTTGCAACAAATAAAATAAGACAAATGAAATACTTAAAACATACGTCTTAAATACTTAAAAACCATTGCAAACATACGCAACATCCAGATAAGTACTTGCAACGTATGTGTGAACCATATGCAACATACAGATAAAACACTTGCAACTTGCAACATAAAAACACTTGTTGCAACATAAGACTAAAAAACAGATGAAACATTTTGAACAGACACGTGTAACGTACCTATGAAATACTTGCAACATGTGCAACATCCGGATCTGCTTTTGCAACATCCATATAAAACATTCGCAACATACCACTTAAAACATTTGAAACACTTGAAACATACATTTGTAATATAGGGAAGGGGAGGCTGGGGACAGTCGATTGCGGCCATTGGGGTGGGAACCCGCGACGAGCGGCGGCGCGCGAGAACCACCAGCACCAACCGTGCTCATGGGTGCCCATGGTCTGACCAGGGATGACCTGAGGCGCCCCGGCACATACGCCCAACAACCATCGGCTAGGGGCAGTGGTGGCAGCCTGTAGTAGCGAGCCATCTCGTCGGCGATTGGGGAGACGCTGTGCGAACTGAGGAAGGAGGCGGTGTGGTTGGCTTGGGTGGAGAAAGGAGGCAGCAGCAATGCTATGTGATTTCACGGAGACATGGAGAAGAGAGAGATGAGATGGAATGGAAGAGGATAAGCCTGAGTAGCCACCTGAGAGGGAGGTATCTTTTTTTACGTGTGGTAGATACAATATGTGGACAATGTAAGGCCACTTAGCATTCGAAGGGACTCCCGGTGTCCAGGCGCTCTAATCATAGCATTACTGGGTTTTTTAAATCAAAGATTGCTCATCTAGTACATTAACGTGCAAACAGAAAAAGGTTAAAACATGTTTGACCGTTTTCATAGTACCAATTTTAATTTGTACAAGCTTCCAGGTACAATAAGAACCTCTCTAATAACATGGACACTATGTCCTGGCCTCCCATCTCTAATAATCATGCCATAATGAGCAAGAGGTACTCGAGCTTTGCATTTTACATTTCACCAGTTTCAAGTTCTTCGTTGCTTTAGAATTGGCACAGACAAAGGTTATACTGTCCAAATAAAACTCTATCAACTGCAATCATAATTCCACCTTTGTTGGTTCACTATCAGAATTCAGTTCAAGTTCTTCGTTGCTTTAGAATTGGCAATGGCAAAGATTACCCTGTACGCGGAGCAGAAGATGAACAAGGTGCGGATCGTGGAGGAGATGAAGCTAGGCGTGGAGATGAGGAGGAGGGACGACGACGACGTGGTGACGGCTGAAGAGGTGGAGGCGAAAGTGAGGTGGGTGATGGAGGACTCTGACGGCGCGCGGGCGCTCAGGGAGCGCGGCGGCGGCGAGGGACCGAGCGGCCGAGGCGCTGGCGGAAGGGGGCCCGTCGCGTGCAGCTTTCCTCGCGTTCCTCAAAGACCTGTTGGCTTCGGAAGGCATGGTTAATGTTTGAATTTAGGAGTAAAATATACTTATAAAAAAAGTTTGTACTCGCTCCTTCAGAGTGCTTCATTGTGTTGATCATTTGTATTTGGAAATATGTACTGCAGCTTTAGTTAGTTATGAGATGTGAGACTTATTGATGTATCATGACGGTTGAATTTCATATTTGTATCATGTGTGTGAGGGACGAGACTTTGTGCCATGGATGTATGTCATGAGACATGATCTTTAGCCTTGTGATATAATCTATCTTAGTGGTTTGGGGACTTGATAAATCTTGTGATGAGTCCTAGTCTAAAAAAAATGCAATTATAGCATTCCCTAAAACAAATACAATTATAGAATTTGTGTCGGTCAAAGTAGTTTTTAACTAAATTTATGTGAATAATATTAACATTTATGTCTCTAACTAGTTTTACTATAAAAATATTTTATAGTTAATTTAATGATACTGTTACTACATTTTTATATAACTTTGATTGAACTTTAAATTGTTTGACTTTTTAAAAATAAAAATTATATATTTTTAAGCACGAGGGAGTGCTTTTTTACTTAAGTTTCTCCTCTAAATATTTTTACTCCACGTTCACGAGTTTCGTTTGCTCCACGTTCGAAGGCAGTCCCTCTTGCTGCATATGCTCCGGACCCGTCGTCCGCGCTGGCCTAGCCAGCGTGCACGGATAAGCCCACCAACTGAGCAAACGGGCTTCCCGCATGGACGTGGCCATTTTGTGCTACCACCGCCGCTCGCCTGACCTGTCAGGATGTTCTGGTCGGCGAACGCGATGCACCCGAGCGAACAGCGGCTGCATGTGATCTCTAGCACGAACACGCGGAAGGCGAACACGCCCGTGACTCCTTGTCCATGCGTACCAGTTCTGAAATTTCCAGTGGATTACTATATTATTCTCCTTGTCCTAGTCATGTGGAGGTACAGCGAGCCGGAGCGAGGCGACTCTTGATCATTTGAATTCTCTGCTCGCAATCCAGGACGGTCCAAGGTAGTTAGACGGAGAGGAAATAACCAATTACCAGTATACCCTCAAGAATAAATTTAAAATTTTACAAATAATCTTCCATAGTTAGCCAATAAAAAAACGAAAGTACCTAGAAGTACCATGGTACTTTTCTAACCATTGTAAAATTTTTCTATCATTTGTTCATGACAGTGAACCGAATAAAATGAACTCAACTAAAGATTAACCCATCTAAATCCCTCAACACATGGCCCAATCTGATCCTAGACATAGCAAATCCCAAGAATGAGACACAGTCAACATCAGAGAAGGAAGCCCTCTATGGTTCACCTCACATTGGAGTTTCAGCTGAACTGACAAAAATAGGCTAAGTTCATAGGTATGTAAACACGATTTGGTAATCAATTTTTCCTTTCCTGGAGAATAAACTAATCAAAGCACAGAATGACAAGGTAGATTTGGTTAAATTAGCATAGCTACCATGTAGCAAACATTGTATATCACTGCTCCATGGCTAGTTTTTTTTACATTAAATCTCAAGTGAGTAGATCTAAAATCGCAGATTCACTGGCAAAAATTGAAGGCTAGCAGGAAAGGGTAGCTCGGGTAGATCTTTTGCCTTGTAAAATACATACTAAGACTCTGGTTTCCTAGTCATAGAAACATACCGAGTTCAATTTGATCAGATGGAATCATGAAGTTGGTGTAACATACTAAGACTCTGGTTTCCTAGTCAGGGACACATAGCATTTAATAAAGTTCAACAACAATAATAGACAAATAAACTGTTGCATTATCAACCATATTGATAAATAATGTCTAGAATTTTCGATGCAAATGAGCAGATTATTAGTTACCTGGCACAAATCATGTCGAAGTAGACAACAAAACCTGCAGTAGACAAGAATCGAAAGGTCAGCACTTGATTGTGGCAATCATCATCATCAAGAATCAAATCAACTCACTTGCTGCGAGACCGATCTGTAGCATGAGTCACTTGCTGCTGAGCCCCGGCGTCCTCGATCTGCAGGTCAACCAACAGCGCTTGCATCACCCCCATTCTATTCGGCCTGCACGGCACACGAACCTCATCTCCCACAACTAATAAAAAGAACAAAAGGGAGACAATTGTTTGGCGCGATAATTTTTCTTTGGTGTTACCACCATCTGCGTGCGACGAAACGATGCGTCGACAGGTGGGACCAATCTTGCGATCCATCCCCACCGCGATCCCGCTCCAATGACAAGTCCCTCACGCGCACGCCCACGCAGCTGCCTTCTCTCCCACGCTGCCTCCCTCCCTGCTGTGAAGCCGCTCGCCGTTTGCGCCGTCGTCCTTGCCCATCCCCGATCCACGACTGATGGATCACCGAGAAGACCATTCAGTGGCCTCGCCGAGAAGGGGAATGACCCACGCCGTCGACCTCCCCGTTTGCGCCCGTACAGTCATCCTTGTTTCGCTCCGATCGCGCGCCCACGAGCAGATCCAGCTCCATGTACGCTTGTGCCTATCCGTCTTCTCGACCCTGTTCCTCCGCTCCACCTCCTCCTGCCTCGCTCTCTTCGCCACGAGCGCTCGGGTTACTTGTGGCTCTAGATCTAACCGGTGTTTACTCTCCTCGTGTCATTTACAGGAGGAGACGCTCGATGACTTCGCCGACAGTGGCGACTGGCATCGATGACCTGGTGGTATGGCTACTACTGATCGAGAAGTACACGATGCATATCTCTAGGTCCAACGGCCTCCTCAGCCGCCTGTCGCTGCAGGAGCGCCGCTTCGCCAAGAGGTAGTTTCTGACTGCGCTCGTGCGTCTGCGGCAGTTGCCACATTAGTTTATGTTGGCAGTGTTGCCTTATGAAAATAACCGTGGTTCTGATGGGGATGGATTTCTCGTGTCTGCTCTGTCAGAAGTTACGCTGAGATCATGGAGAAACATCAGGAGGAGTAGTTGTTGTCTAGGCTCCTATGCGGCTATGATTCGGTTAACCAGGCAGTCATTGTCCAGCACTGAGGATGACATGGGTATATATTCCCGCCACTTCATCTCCCAAATTACCGTGTTCCTTGTTCCTTCCTACTGTTACTGCTATACCGTTCTTGTCGAGTTCTTGCTATACGCAGCTTCAGTAAAGTGTGTGTATGGTCGGTAGAAATTTTTGCCATTTCAATTTCAAGTGCGCAGCCTGACATGTATCCTTGGGGACTCTGATCGTTAGTTGTGCTCAAAAGTCTAAGTTACTATGTAATAAAATTTAGTTGTCAAATTAATCAGGCTGTCAAATTATAAAGAACATATTTGTGGCCATATGTGCAAGTGTATTTTATCTGTGCAAGTTGTCAATTTGTCTATGTAATCTAAATTAGGGTACTGTACATAGGTTAGGAAATTAGTTGCAGAAAAATTGTACATTCCAATCTGAATGTTGTTTGCCTATGTGTTCACCCGAGACCTGTGAGAATTATACACAATGTTGTCTCTGGGCAATTGTTGTGTTTAACTGTATGCTCTTGCTTGCTGAGTGAGTCTCAATAGACAATGAATTTTCTGTGTACCCAATAATTCAAACGGCATGATTTTGGCTTTGCCATCATATATAATGTGTATCTTATAAATTCTTAACATTTTCTAGGGAAGTAACTGAGCATTTGATGAACTTGTTGGGACAGAAATTTTGTAAAGCATGTCTCTTGCTGGATGGTAAAAATAGAGGCTTGCTGAAACTAGGAATTATTGGAAGGATCAAAGTGCCTGATCCTATTTTTACAGGAATTATTCGAAAGACAAGCACAATCATGGAGTGTTTGCACCGGATTGTAGGGATTGTATAGATAAATAATGTGCCTTGGGTATGGTTCCATATGTTATTTGTCTAATATGCCCTGCGCCAGTGTCATTTCATAAAAAAAATGGAGTCCTAATCTGGTTGTATTTGTAAAACAATGAACTTTCAGTGCTTAGTTCAGTGCTACGAAAGCAACGAACTTCCAGGTGGTCTACGCCATAAAAAACTCACTGTTTCTGCAGTTTCGGTGCTCTCCTGTACTTAGGCTGCTACTTTTTTTTACAACTTCATTATTTTCATTATGCTTATAACAACTAGATGTAGAAGTGCTTTTTAATCGGTGTGCTGTGTTTTTCATGTTACATTTCATTCGACAAACAACTGCACAACTGCTTCTGAGGAGAGACTTGGGCAGTTCATCCAGAAGTTGAAAAAGGTGTTAATCCTAAGCAGTGGAGATTTGGAAATTTTCAACGCATGTTATGCCCACAGGTATGGAGCATCTGTTCTTTACAACCTTGTTCTGCTGCTTCCAGTTTAGTGTCTTTTTCATGAATTATATCTAGCTTTACAACCAAGCAGTCTAATTGATTTAAGACATGAATGATAAGAAATTGCTCCCAAGAAGTGACGCATCACTAAATCATCCATTCAAATTAACTTGATTCAAGATAACATTGCAAGTGACTGTTGTATCATTTCTTTTTAGTGATCCATTGCATTTCGGATCGGTGAGCTATCTAGCGACAAATAATGAACTATAACTTACACCGGCCCTCTTGTTGTTTGTCACGCTGGACAAGACCAGCAGCTGGAGGTGGGAGTTCATTAGGGGAGTCTGATTAGACAGGAGATATTTAGCTAGAGGATAGAGATTTAGATTTTATTTGTTTCATGAGCTTTTCTGAAATAGATCTACATGTCCTCTGCTTGGTGGGGTTGCAGGTGAGGAAGCACGCGATCCGGACGGCGCACTAGAACATCGACAGTACCATCAAGGCCACCAACAACATCCTCTCCAAATGGCTAGCTGAACTCATTGCATTGAGAATATAGTAATCTTGCAAGTTACTGCTGTTGGCTTACTCAGGCTTCAAGTGCAAATGTTGCAATTTTGCACCTTCACGTAGCTTCTGTGATTTTGGGCATCGTGGTTTAGGCCTCGTTGTATGTCTATGTGACAAAAAAAATAATAGCTCTCTCTCTCTCTCTCTACAAGAACCTTGTATCTCATTCTATGCTTGATATCAAGATATTCATTGCCTTTTGATTGTTTGACTTGCATTATGAAATATCCTATTGTGTTAGCACGGACAAGATTTCTACTAAGAAGCTTGGTTGCTTGATTTAATTTATATGATGATCAAATTATTCAAAGCAATGTTGTTGCTTTTTGCTTCACTATTTTTCACAAAATTAAGTATGGTAAATATCTTCTAAGAAGGAGATGTTTATAGGAAACTGTCGAATCTTGGTTGCATTCTGGCCCAACACTCAAATGTTGCCATCGAGTTCACAATTATTGTCGCAATTATCTTCTCTCTTATAAAGGAACACTTAAAACTATCCTACATACACCTCAAAAATTATCCACCGTTGAGATGCCCCAACCACTATACACCAAAAAAATTGTACCTAGGATTCCAACATTATTAAAATCTAAGGCTCATAATCCTCTTTTATAGGCTTTAACTTGATCCGATGAATCCCTCTTCCATCTGAAAAAAACTCTACACCTGCATCTACCCGACAACATGATTTATTTTATCCACGTACATCTTGGATCACAAATTCTTGATCTAAACTCTGTCATGGCATAAAAAATTGCAATAAAAACTTAAAAAATAAGTTGTAACGATATTGGTTATTAGTATCCAAAACAAAAAAAAACATTTAGATTTTTCATATATACTCAAACCTGTTTAGATGATGGTATAGAGATGTGGTGAAACTTATTTGTGGATTTATTGGCGCATTAAAGAAATGGGTATCGGAGATTTCTTTCTGCCGATATAAAATATTATCTTAGCCGCATCACGGAATTGTCTATAAAGTAGAGTTTGTGAGCTTGCGACGCCACGCTCTCTGTGACTAGGTTAATTTCACGTACTTTGCTTTTTTTTGGATTAAATGTCACTTCAACGTTGGTATTTATTAAATATCACAGTATTATTATCTTATAATATGACTCGTGTGTTTTTAGTACAAAAGTTTAATTGTCCCGTAGCAATGCACGGGCACGCTACCTAGTCTAGTAAAAAAGGAGAACATACTGGCGATCGAAGAGGAAGCAGTCGGCCTGGCAGAACTTGGCGTAGAAGGCCTCGATGACGGACAGGAAGCCGATGTCACCGCGGCAAGGCGGCCCTGATGGGGACGCAGCGCGCGGACATGGTGTCGAGCCTAGAGATTGATGGATCCACCCAACATGAAACGACTGAGTACTCTGCGCCACTGGCGATGGCGGGGACCGGCTTCGGTGCTCATCGATGGTGTGGTACATGAACTCCATATATTGCTTTTGAGATTGGGGATGACATGAATGAAAAGGGATGATTCATGAGATAGAGAAACTGGAGGAGGGAGAGAACCGCGTCCTCGGCCCTCCCCATCTCTCGCACATGGATCGACTTTCGAGTGCGAGGGTGAGGAGGTACGCCGCTTCGCCACTCCTGCCGTAGAAGCCAATTGCTGAGCAGGTACGAGAAAGCGGGACCCTTGTGCCTACTTGAGTGGATGGTTTGAAAGATACGAAATGGCTAGAGGGGTGAATAATCTATAAAAATTTTCTACAACAACACTATGTCAAATTATTAGACAACTAAATAGTGAAGCGAGTTTTGCGCTAGCACTACAAGAGTCAAGCCACTTATCCCCAAGTCTAGTATGCTATGATCTCTATTTATCACACAAAGGCTAAGTCACTACTTCTACCACTAGTGAGTAAAATAGCAAGCTAATTACACTAAACAAGCTACACTACTCACTAGCTACAACTAGCACTACACAAGAATATAGGAATATAAATACAAGTGCTAGGAGTGATTTTCTTGTTCGCTTGAACTTAATAGCCGTACCTTTTCAGCGAAATAACAGTTTTTTTTTCTGTCACAATAAATTAGCATCAGCATCAACCATTTTTCTAGCCAGCCAAATAGGGCATATATACCGAGCCAGGCAAGAGATCAATCATGATGAATACCAATGAATTCCTAGGCAACAAGATGACACAAGACTTTTCTTCCGAGATTCACTTGCTTACTAGCAAGCTAGTCCTCATTGTGGCGATTCACCCACTCAGAGGTTCACGCGCTAATAGGCATCACACGTCTAACCCGCAACCGGGTGCCACACAACTGTCGATGTGGGACCCATAGGGTTCCTCAGCGATATGACTACGAGTCATGGGCCCTACCCTGGCCCACAGACTAGAGCAAGGAGAGGTGCAGCGCCCGCTACACCGAATCCAAGTAGAATATGCCAGACTAGCTGAATTTCTATGGAAAATAACTTCTGTATTTAGTTCAGGACACTTTCTTTGGATCCAACTAGGATTGTAACCGCACCACAACCTTCTCTATTGATATAAAGAGAGGGTGTGGGCACGCCTGTAAGGAGAGACAATAGAACACAATCAATTCAACGCAAAGGCTAACACCGACTGGGCATAAAGGCTGTTACTCGATTACGATCGAGGGCCCGAACCAGTATAAATCGACTGTATCTGCGTTTACCGTCGAGTTCTATTATACGCCGAAGCCCGAACAACTGTCCTGGGTACCTCTGTGGTAAGCTATCGGTGGTCAAACACCGACAGTTGGCGCTCCAGGTATGGGCTTTTGGCGTAATTGCGATCAAGAGCTCTACGGATTTTGACCACATGATCTTCCCAACGGGATCAGTCTTCATCTTCAGGTCGTGGGTTTGCGAGCAGACGATGAGGGCAACCTTGAAGGGACGTCTTGCCGATGCTCAGAAAACCCGCGAGGAACTCACTCTTCCACCGGGGTCAGCCAAAGATCTTACCAAAGGATTCTCAGGCCTTACGGTGTCTGAATCGACTCGGGATCCAATGACAACTAGATTTGACTTGATATCCAATTTAGATTCCTTTTTGGGATCTAATCCGGGCTCTTCCAGAGACAAGATGAGTTCTTTTCCAATTGGACTCTAGAACACGGCATCGACCCTCCAAGAGATCAGTCCAGGCTTATTTCAAGGCTCTTTTAGGAAGTTAGGTCGCCTCCCAACTGGACTCGATAATGTGGCGAGAACTTATCAAGACATGCTCCGAGAAGTAGCCGGTCTAGTGTGGAGGCTATGGCTTACCGGAGCACAGGAAGGCCTTATATTAACCGTAGCATCTCAAGATTGCCTAGTCCACTAGTCGGGTACTTTTTCCTAGAGCAGCAATACTCAACTAGTTGATGAAGCTATCACTCTACCTTACTATTGACGGTAATTAACTATCATTTTAAACCATCAACATAAGAGGAATAAATGATAAAAAGAAACACCACAGTAGGTCTAGAGGTTTAAACTAACAAATTCCATGAGTTTTGGTGATTCTTTGTTTTTCAGGGGCTAAGCTGCATAATACAGAATTGATCCTCCTTCTAAAGGAAGAAACTAAAGCAATTAGTCTAATCTCCACATCACGAATGCGGATAGGGATTCTAGAAGACCTAAACCAACTCCACGAGGCGACATGAGCCAACCCGCCGGCAGGTGGGGCCGATCGGCCCTAGGGCTAGGCCGACCGGCCCTCCCCTGCGCCGCCTCGGCTCCTTCTCTTGCAAGCTACCTATACCGCCTCTAAGGATGCATCTAAAACCCACGCTAAGGTCGGTTTGATCCAAGGGCTGCAGTTCCACGCCCTAGGCTATATAAACAGCCTCCAGGATGTCCTCTCAGGGAATCAGTTGAAGAATTAGATCATCTCTTCCTCATTTGTGAAGGCAAGGCTAGAAGTTAGGGTTTCCAGAGAGAAAGAGAGTTAGAGTTCTAGTTCAAGTTTAGAGTTTAGTCTAGATTGATTCAAGTAGAGGCAAGCAACTGCTTGAGATCAGGATCGTTCGTCGGAGAGTTGGTAATTTTGTTGTAATCATCATTCAACTTTATGCTACTTCAATATATTTCTATATTTCAACTTTATTTATTCTTGAGATTGTTCTTGTTCTACATCTTGATATGAATATGATTAGTAGAGAGTTTATGAATATGTTCGTAGAAAGCTTGATCCAATTCTGGATAGGATTGAGTGGCTAGCATGTTATAGGCGTGGTGCTTAGATTATGCTTGTCTGCGAATGCACTCTATGCTCCGGGCCATGTGGTAGATCGCGGGTGTGACATTCTTGTTGAGTCCTTTGTAGTCCACTCCTTGAGTATAGAACTTAGTAGAACGCAGTTACAGGAAAGAGATCATTACTCTGTTCTTGACTTTTCTCTCAGTAATGTTCCTTACTCATAGATGACATGTTGATTATATCATAGATGATTGTGTATAGCTAGATTGATTAATAGACTGATTGAATAAGAAATACTTATGATTTACATCTCTAAATTAATCTCCATGACTACTTGACTTGAATAATGTTAACTCCCTCTTGTCTCTGGAATACCCATGATTAGCATTTACCATTTATCTTATTTGTCTTACCCCTTTCATGACAAGTGATTAGTTGTTTTGATATTTATTATTGAGTAAGTGCAAATGATTATCTCTACTACCATTGTAACTATTTATATAGTCCCATTTTGATTTTCCTTTCCTTAGTAAAATTATAAATAATGATACTTAGGAAAACCTGGGTGAAATGCTACAATGGGTGTATTTATCTGTGCGCTTGCGGATATATACTATAATATCTTTATTTAGTTAAATGACATAAGTATAATACAACCACACTCTTGGTGTCATGTTGGGGATGACAACCTAACACGAGTGACGTTAAGAAGTGTCAACACTTACCAAGAAGGCAGTACGTTCTGCGACGCAGACGCTCTAATTGAAGTCATTAGCAACTCTAGCAGGGCAGGAGTGGTGCAGGCCTGAGAAGTCCTCATGATTCGACGGCCACCACCAATGGCACCAGCTGCACCCGACATCAGGTCTTCAGATGAATCAGAATCAAACATATCACCCAACGCTCTTGAGTATGATGGCGAGTCTAAAGGCCAGAAGCGAGCTAGAGAAAGAAGGAACAAACTAAAAGAAGGTCGCAGACACCGTACCAGGCAACAAAAAGAAGCATGGGACACGTACGAGACAAAGCTGACCGAGTACAACAAGAGAAAATCAGAGATAGAGAGGCCAAAGAGAAGCGTGCGGCTAGAGCACACAAAGCTCCTTATGACAAGATACAAGAGGCACTAGAAGAACTCGAAGCAATCTCGCATCTCAATGAAGAACAAATACAACTCCAAGAAGTTCTCCGGACAACGACCTTAAGGGCACACGATGGAAGAACTCGTTTCAAGCTTCCCGCTAGAATAGCATCGTGTGGACAAGAAGCACAAAGCCAAAGGAGGTCTGCTTTTGAAAGGCTAGGACCGAATGGGAGCCAGAGTCAGAAAAAAGAAGAGACCACACCCAAAGTAACCAAGTTGAGCATCCAAGAGAAGAAAGGAGCAGAGCATCTTACCACTCATCCCCACGACTTTTTCCTAGGCTAAATAACAGCTTGCAAGAAGGAGAGGCTGAGTCAGAACATAGAGAAGCCAGAACACATGATAGGTTCCCTTATTTTTCGAACTGACTTGCTTCGGTACGACTGCCTCACAAGTTTAAGCCATCAAACCACTCCAAATATGATGGAAAGACCAAACCAAGATGGTGGCTCAGGATCTACTCATAGTCAATTGAACTAGCTGGAGGAGATGACGATATCAATACATTGTTCTTTCCCATGGCCCTAGAAACCATGCCCCTCCAGTGGTTTGACAAATTGAACCCGGGGTCAATTAAAGGCTAGGAGGACTTGCAAAGAGCTTTCTATGAAAATTTCGCAGGCATCATTACATATCCCATCACACATGCAGAACTAAAAGGACTCAAGCAGAAGGGAGGCGAGAGCCTCAGGGATTATTATCGACACTTTGGAGAATTACGTGCCGAAGCACATGACATCACCGAGCGAGAAGTAATTGAAGCCTTTTCTCATGGGATCATGACTAAATGACAATTTCAAGATTTTTGCAAAGAAAACCTAAGAAACAATGAAGAATTCAGATGCACAGTAGAAAAATGATTATGACAGAAGAAAAGATGAAGAAAAGATTCCCAGACAGAAACAATCGAGAAAACAACAAACAACTCGGACAGAAGGAATTTTTCAAACAATGGACATCAGGACAAGAAGTGTGGACTCGACAACACAGTCGCAATGGCTGATAAGATGAAGAAATTTTCAAGGTTTAGGAGATTTGAAGACATTGAGAATATGTATTGTATATGGCACCCGCAAAGAAACCACACAACAGGAGATTGTCGAATCTTCATTGATCGATATGCAAGGAAAGAAAAAACAAGGATAAAGGAGAAGATAACCAGAAGAAAAACATAGACAACCCGGAGGACAAAGGTTTCCAACAGTCAAAGGGAACAGTTGCAGTAATCTTCTCTAAAATTCCAGGTTCTAGAAGCAAGCACATAGACAAACTGGCCCTCCGTAGCATCATGGCGGCAGAACTAGCCGTCCCAAGGTACCTGAATTGGTCACAGTACCCAATCCAATTTTTGAGAGAAGATCAATGGACTAGCATTGGGAATGCTAGCCTATATCCATTAGTCTTAGATCCAACTATAGCGGGGATGATAGTCACCAAGGTCCTGATCGATGGAGGAGCTGATCTCAACATCATATATTTAGAAACGCTAAGAAAGATGGGGGCTAGACTTTGTCGGGTTGATTACCCCAACAGGAGTTCTGTTCTATGGAATAGTACCCGGCAAGGCCACTATGCCGCTCAGATAAATCACTCTACCAGTTACGTTTGGAACACCGACTAATTACCGAACCGAATTCATTCAGTTTTAAGTTGCAGACTTTGAGACATTATATCATGCCATCCTTGGAAGACCAACACTTGCCAAGTTCATGGCTATACCTCACTACCCATACCTCCTGCTCAAGATGCCAGGGCCTCATGGAGTACTCTCCCTCCGGAGTGACTTGAAGCACGCTTTCGATTGTGACATTCAAGCATTCCAAATCGCAGCCAAAGCACAGGTAGCCGACAACAAAGAAGAAATTGCCACAGTTGCTGCACGGATGAACCCGGAAGAGCTAGAGATCCCAACTAAGAAGCCTTACATCCTTGCACCACCAAAAGAAGCCAACAGAAAGAAAATTTACCTAGGTATTGGTGACCCTGAGAAAACAACAACCATTAGTGCTCAGCTCTCGTCTAAATAGGAACTCACGCTCACCAAGTTTCTTTGGGACAACAAAGATATCTTCGCTTGAAAACCGCCGACATGCCAGGTGTCCCAAGAGACTTGGCTGAGCATAGAATTGATGTTAATAAAGGCTCCAAATCAGTCAAACAACAGTTAAAAAGATTTTCACTAGATAAGAAAGCTGCAATCAACAAGGAGATTACAAAATTAATGGTTGCTGGATTTATAAAAGAAATTCTTCATTCAAATTGGCTAGCAAATCCTATTCTAGTATAGAAAAAGAACACGACAGAATGGCGCATGTGTGTCGACTACACGGATCTCAACAAGCATTGCCCAAAGGACCCGTTCGGGTTATCGTGAATTGATCAGATTGTCGATTCAACGGCAGGATCTACCCTGCTATCTTTTCTTGATTACTATTCAGGATATCATCAGATCTCATTAAATGAAGAAGACCAGAGCAAGACATCTTTCATCACTCCTTCGGCGCCTATTGTTATAAGACCATGTCCTTTGGATTCAAGAACACCGGGGATACCTATCAAAGAGCTATTCAAATATGCCTCAGTGAACAAATTGGTGACAATGTAGAAGTTTATGTCGATGACATAGTAGTAAAGACAAAGAATCTAGATACGCTAATCAAAGACTTAAAACAAACTTTTGAAAACCTAAATAAGTGGAAGTGGAAATTAAACCGAAACAAGTGTGTTTTTGAGGTACCATAGGACAACTACTCGGATTCCTGGTCAGCAATCGAGGCATGGAATCAAGTACCAAGCAGATTCAAGCCATAACAGAAATGGGACCCCCACACTATGTAAAATATGTGCAAAAACTAACAGGAAGCATGGCAGCCCTTAATCGCTTCATCTCACGACTCGGCGAAAAAGGACTCCCTTTCTTCAAACTATTAAAGAAGACAGGCAAGTTTGATTGGATAGAGGAAGACAAGGAGTCTTTTGAAAGCCTTAAGGTGTACCTCACCTCATCACCTATACTCATGCCGCCTAAGAAGCACGAAGACATGTTGTTATACATAGCAGCAACTTCTACGGTGGTCAGTGCAGCAATCGTGGTAGAAAGGGAAGAAGAAGGGCATGTATACAAAGTACAGCGATCGGTATACTATGTCAGTGAAGTTCTGACAGACTTAAAAATATGATATTCGCATGTACAAAAACTACTCTACACCCTCCTGATTACTTTTCATAAGGTACGACACTACTTCGAAGACCACAAGATTACTATGGTAACAGGTTTTCCTCTTGAAGACACCCTATGCAATAGAGATGCGATAGGACGCATATCAAAGTGGGCAGTAGAACTTGGAGCTCTAAATATTGATTTCTCCCCGTGGAAAGTAATAAAATAACAAGCACTTGCAGACTTTGTGGCCGAATGGACAGAAATCCAACAACCTGTGCCAGATGCCTTCCTTGACCATTGGTGTACTTCAATAGATCACTCAAGTTAGGGGGGCTAGTGCAGGTATTCTTTCATATCCCTAGAAGGAAAATAACTCAAATATGTACTCCAGATACTGTTGCAAGCCACAAACAATGATGCATAATATGAAGCGCTCGTCCATGGACTGCAGATTGTGACTTCTCTTAGAATGAAATGGTTACTTATCTATGGTGATTTAGCTGTGGTCATCAATCAAGTCAACAAAGATTGGGACTGTACCAAAGACAACATGGACGCCTACTGTGTTGAAGTACGAAAACTAGAGAAATTTTTCCAATGACTAGAAATCCTGTATATTCTACGAGATTCAAACATAGCAGCAGATGTTCTCGCCAAACTAGGATCGGACAGGGTGAAGGTCCCACCCAGTGTGTTTGTAGAGGAGTTGCCATCACCCTCCATAAAATAACCCAGTAAGATAACCCCTGAGCCACCAGCACCAACAACCCAGATCATGGTAGTCACCAGATCATGGACTCAAGACTTCATCGACAACATTAGAGAAAACAAGCTGCCATCTAATATGGAGGAAGCCACCAGAATAATTAGAAGAAGCAAGAACTACATCCTTATAGGTGATAGTCTATATAGAAGAGCCGCATCATCAGGAGTACTACTTAAATGTGTCTCAAGGAAGAAAGAAAAAGAAATCCTAGATGAAATCCACTCAGGTTGCTATGGCAACCATGCAGCCTCAAGGACACTGGTGGGCAAAACTTTTCGTACCGGTTTCTATTGGCCAACAGCCTTGAAAGACGTAGAAGAACTAATTGGATAGTGCAAAGGGTGCCAAATGTTCACAAGGCAAGCTCACATACCAGCACACGACCTAATTTGCATCCCTCCTGCCTGGCCATTCACATGCTGGGGGCTAGATCAAGTAGGACCACTCAAAAGGCCAATGGCGGATTTGAGTACATCTTCACCAAGTGGATCAAATACAAGCCGCTCGTGAAGTATAGTGCAACAAAAGCAATCGAGTTCATCCAAGACATCAGACATCGCTTGGAATACCCAACCGTGTCATCACAAATTTAGGTTCCCCTTTCATAGCCACTGAGTTCAAAAATTGGGCACAGGACTACGGCATCAATATGGATTATGCATCAGTTGCACACTCTGAAGCCAACAGACAAGTGAAAAGAACCAACAGACTCATACTAGCTGGGTTGAAACCAAGGTTGTATGAAGAACTTGAAGATTATAGCTCCAAGTGGATTGAAGAATTACCCAAATTAGTCTGGGGGCTACGCACTCAAGTAACCAGAACGACTGATACTCACCTTTTTTCCTGGCCTATGGGTTAGAAACCGTACTACCAGCAGACTTGATCTGGACATCCCCAAAAATTAAACAATACGAGGAGGGAGAGGCAAAACACACCCGAAGATTGGAACTTGACAGTACAGAAGAAGTCAGAGTAAATGCTACCCTTTAGTTAGCTCGATACCTCCAAGGTTTAAGGTGCCACTACAATAAAAGTACTCAGCCTCACTCAATTCAAGTCAGAGACTTAGTACTATGAAGAATACAAAAAAACCGACGAGCACCATAAACTACTCAGCCCATGGGAAGGTCCTTTTATTGTCGCAAAAGTCATCGTGCCAGGCACATATGAGTTGATGACTGAAGATGGAATAGAAGTCAGGAATACATGGCACATCAGCCAACTAAGAAGATTCTATGCTTGAAGAACTCAGGACAGAATTTATGTAGCAAGAGAGCAACATGTAAACAAGATTCATGATCAATAAAAATAAACATGATGTTCCTTGTCAACATTGGTCTTATTATGACTTATCCCGAGTAGTTTTCACAACTGGATGAGAGCAAAAGAGCAGAAAAGATGCTTGAGCTCGCTATCCTAAGTCTTTTTAGGCTTAGATAAGAGTAAGGCTAATTAACCGACACTCAAACCTACCCTAGGTTGTTTTTACGGCTTGGATGAGAGTCAGAGAGTGCTCGCCCTATCCCGAGTTGTTTTCACAACCAGATGAGAGCAAAAGAGCTGAAAAGATGCTTGAGCTCGCTATCCTGAGTCTTTTCAAGCTTAGATGAGAGTAAGGCTAATAAGCTGACACTCGTACCTACCCTATGTTATTTTCATGGCCTGGATGAGAGCTAGAGGGTGCTCACCCTATCATGAGTTGTTTTCACAATCGGATAAGAGCAAAAGAGCTGAAAAGATGCTTGAGCTCACTATCCTAGGCCTTTTCAGGCTTAGATGAGAGTAAGGCTAACAAGCCAACACTCGAACCTATCCTGGGTTGTCTTCATAGCCTGGATGAGAGCCAGAGAGTGCTCGCTGAAAGTCCTATGTTTGGTGTTGGTAATTGTGACAATGCCTAAGTACTAATCCTATGCCTAAGTTATATGTAGCATGTGAGGATTAGTACATTCCAAGGTTGGTGGCAAGATGGACATGGTGATCATGATGGCCACACTTGGATTTGGACGCAACCCTACATGATCAAGGCAAAGGTATATGCTTAAGGGTTATGTTTTAGTAACCAAGACACCTAGTGGGTGTGGTTACATTATAGGATAGATAGCCGTACTATAAAGAGGGGAATGACATGGCTATTGAACTCCTAAGTGCCTCTAGGTGTGCATTTCATAATCATATGCATTTGGATAGAACTAATATCGCCTCAAAAAATGATTGTGAAAATGCTAACACACTCACACCTAACGAGATCACTTGGTGGTGTTAGCACGTTTACGAAGGCGGTGGAGTTTGAGCGGTAGAGAGGGTTTGGGATCCTCTCTCCCTCCCATTGAGCTTGCGAGGCGGGATTCAGGCGTTTTCGAGGAGTTGAAATGACTATTTTCCACTACGCCAGAAGTTGGAAAAGAAACGGAGGCGAACGGAGGTCACAGAGGTAACCGGACGCTGAACCGGACGCGGTCTTTGCATGACCGGACGTGTCCGGTCAGCGTTCATCGTCTGCGCGTATTTCAGTTTGATGATCGGACGCGCAGCGCATCTGGTCACAGTCGATCGGACGCGTCCGGTCGTTCAAGGTGCTTACTGGACTCTAACCGGACGCTGGCACTGTCACGTCCGGTCATTTCTTCAGCGCGTCCGGTCATTGTTTCATTGTGCGCTCTCAGGCTTGACCAGCGCGTCCGGTCAGTCACGAAACCAACATGTCCGGTCGTTCGCAGCGCGTCCGGTCTGCACGTCAAGCGCGTCCGGTCGTTGCTTTGCAACTAGCCGTTGTGCGACCGGCGCGTCCGGTCGTTTGGACCAGCGCGTCCGGTCAGTGCTTCATGAGTTAGCCATTGGGCGACCGGCGCGTCCGATCAGTTGGACCAGCGCGTCCGGTCAGCGTGATTTCGGCTGTTTTAGTTTCTAATGGCTCTATTCGAAGGGGTACGTCTATAAATACTCGTTGGCTGGCTCAAGGCTCTCTCTCTCTTGAACATTTTGACATACTTGTGAGCACTTTGAGCTAAGCAACTCCCCTCCCACTTATCTCTCTTGCTTCTTTGCATATTCGAAGTTTGATTGAGTGATCCAAGTGCATTTGTATTGTGAGATTGCATCTAGTTGACACTTGGTGGTTGATTTGCTGCGGGATTCTTGTTTCTCTTGGTGGTTGCCGCCACCTAGATGGCTTGGAGCAGCTTGGAGGCGTTGGCAAGAGTTGGTGATTGTTCTTGGCCACCTCCAGAGATTGTGAGGGGTTTGTGCCTACCTCGGCGAAGCGCCAAAGGCAACGTTAGTGGATTGCTCGTGTCATTGCAACCTTTTGCCATTTGATAGGTTATTGTGGCGCCTTTTGAGAGGCTCGGTGTGAGACCGATTAGCCACTGAACCACGTGGTGAAGAGGGACACAACGGGGACTAGCGTGCCGGCAAGAACGTGAACCTCAGGATAAATCTTCATGTCATCACTTTTATATTGTGATTGATTGATCCCGGTGTTCGGTTATCTTGATATTCATTGATGATCATATTGGTTGGCTCAATACTTTGCCCCACGGTGAAACTCTCCTAACTCAACTTCGCATTACCTTCTTAGTTATATTTGCTAGCTATTTAGCTTTGCTAGAGTAACTACTTTGTGTAGCTTGCTAGTTGTAGTTGTAGTTACCTTCTCGGTTTGACTTGTGTGGTTGAGTGCAAATATACTAGATTTGTGAATTGGTTAGGTGGCTTGCATATACCCCATAGGCTAAGCAAAACTTGCATCTCGCTACTTGTTATATTGATAAACTTGTTTAGCTTGTCTTTGTAGAAAATTTTAAAAGGCTATTCACCCCCCTCTAGCCATCAAGACCTTTCACTCACCCTATCTCGAGTTGTTTTCACAACCGGATGAGAGCAAAAGAGCCGAAAAGACGTTTGAGCTCGTAATTCACAAATAAAGAGCAAAAGAGTTAAAAAGATACTTGAGCTCGCTACATCTAGAACTCTTCAGACTTGGATTGAGACTAAGTCTATTCTTGGCTGAGTAAAAGCCAGGCTACATTGGACAAAAAAAGATGAAAGAAGCCTCAGCCTGCCAAGACTACTCCTAATACAAACAAAAGCGCTGATGCTCGCTAAGGTTCATGATCGACAAATATGACAAAGAGAAGTCACATAAAGGAAACTCTCAACAGCAAGAGACAAAGGCATTCAGAAAATAAACTAGTCTTATACAGTAGCACCACCATGGACAAGTCTTTTACAAAAACAATAAGAAGGAGACCTAATTCTCAGATTCATCATCAGAAGAAGAAAAAGACACTTTGAGAGCAGAAATAATCCATGATGATGGATCTTCAAGATCGCACTCCACCACAAGAAATGACTTAGATTTAAGAATAAACAAAAGATTTTGAGACAATTATAGGAGTTCAGACAAGCACGACATACAGAACTACTAGATACATTGACAAAATAATAAGATGGACCTACGACTGCACAATCTGCCCTTCGATCTCCTTTACGCCAACATCAAAGCGAGGGCTAACAACAATGCATCTAAGCCATCGTCAGCCCCTCGTCGGGGATCCGCTACCCCTGAACTCAATGTCATCATCATCTTCGGCTACAAGGGCTTCCCAGTTGACTTCATCTTTGGTGGCGAGTGCCTCCCAGTCAACATCGTCCTCACTGTCACTACTGAGGACAATCAAATCTGCCCCTGCCAAAGTGGCATCAACAAGAGAGATGGGGACAAGATTGACCACAGGAGCAGCCACTAGACCTTCCTTCTGTAAAGGTAGAACCAACGTTGATGTCCCGATGAGTGGAGCCTTCTCCACCACCGAAGAAGTCAGCAATGAAGACGATGATGAGGAAGACCTTCCGCTTGATGCCACCGCAACAACTACCACCTTAGGAGAGCAAACAAGCGATGAACATGGCACCTTACAGATGCACCGTCTATGGATAAACTTCTTTGTCATTTTGGCTATGGCAAGATTGAAAAGATGGAAGTAGCAAAACCATCGCGAAGGGACCGGTTAAATAGGACCAAGTCATCTCCCAGAGTAGTCCAAGATCCTCCTCAAGATAAAGGCGGAGTTAGTTTCTTCACCAAAACCAACATGGCACTTCAGTTTCCACCATTAATTACATAACACAACCGATGTGATAAAGGCACACCTTTTCATGTGGAGCAGCACAATGGACAAATTTCAGATTCCTCCGTCCGATATTCAAGTGGATGAGAACCCGATATTCAAGTGGATGAGAACCCGCACAAATAGATCAGCACAAGGCCAAAATAGCAAAAGTACTCTTCATTTGATCAAACAAAGGGCTACAAGACCCAAGTAATAATAGAACAAAACAAAACCCAACAAAGGTAGCAAGAGCAACCATATGAATAGTAATGAGCAACCCGATAGAATACCAACCTTGAAGAGGCTAGTTACTAGCTTAACTGAGTTCTTCTTGTTACTATATAGAAGACAAAACACTTGGACAATTCTAAAGTTAATCAACCCGGATGAGAGCAAAAGAGCTAAAAAGATGCTTGAACTCGCCTATCCCAAGTCTTTTTAGGCTTGGATGAGAGTAAAAAGGCTAATAAGCCAACACTCGAACCTATCCTAGGTTGTTTCCATGGCCTAGATGAGAGCCAGAGGGTGCTCGCCCTACCAGAGTTGTTTTCACAACCGGATCAAAGCAAAAGAGCTGAAAAGATGCTTGAGCTTGCTATCCTAGGTCTTTTTAGGCTTAGATGAGAGTAAGGCTAGAAAGCTGACACTCAAACCTATCCTAGGTTGTTTTCATAGCTTGGATAAGAGCCAGAGGGTGCTCGTCCTATCTTGAGTTGTTTTCACAACCAAATGGGAGCAAAAGAGCTAAAAAGACGCTTGAGCTTGTCGGATCCAAAAAGCTTTTTTAGGCCTGGATTGAGAAAACTAATAAGGATTTTCTACTTAGATTGAGAGAACTTTTTCATGCTTAGATTACAACATCAGCTGAAGGATAATAAAGCTACTAAGCCAAAAGCTCAAGTTACGCTATGAGTACATGCAAAAACTAAGATTGACTACTCGGATACTTCACCTAAAAGGACAAAACAAGGCGAGGGCATACACATAGAGAAACAAAAGGAAGCTACACCAAAAGATAAAGAATCTTCGTACAAGAAAGAAGATTATAATATTCTTGTACAAAAGCTAGAGCACAAAAAGTCAATTACAATCAAGTCTAGCATTCTCATCGGGTGAAGAAATGTTGATACTAAGATTCTCAACAATCCTCTCGGCTAAATCATCAACCTCAGGCTCCACTTTTTCAACAGCATCTAGGTACTCTTGACTCTCGGCTTCCTCCGCAATCTTGGACAAAGGAACCTCTAGAGCAAGAACCCGGACCTGGGCAAGGATGTTTCTGGTGCAGAATTGGATGTATTTCTTCATGAACTCCTAGAAACAGGTTGGTACCTAGGGGATAAACTAAGCCCAAGACTGACTGTCATCTGCGGGAGTTCGGATAAGGTTGGGTACTTACCAAAATGATTTCCACAAGGCGTTCCAGTTCTCAGTAACTGTCGCCAGCTTGCCAGTCAAGACCTCAATAGTTTTTTAGACCTGCACAAGATCCATGTCAGCTCCATGCCTAATCAACTTGGCAAGGGCAAGTTCTTCCTCAGCACGAGTAATTACCTCCTCGGCCCTGTTGTGGTTGTTGTGGACAAGTATCTTCATTTCTTCGATACCCTCTGAGAGCTTCTGCTTTTCAACATGGAGAGCTAGACCAGGCAACAAAAAATAAGTCAGCTGAAGGCAAAATTTGAAGACAAAAGAAAACAAAAAGAACCCAGAATACCATCGCACTCCTTCTTGATGGCATCTACCTTCTTCAAGGCCTCCTAGACGGCAGCTTCCCTCTGCTCTTTTGCCTCAATCACCTAGGCACAGAGAGCCATTTCCTCCCTCTGATGCGTCTGACGCTCGGTCTCCATCTTGGCCCGACAAAGGTCAGCTCCGTCTTTAGAACACTAATTTCAAAGGACAACTTTTTCTCAATTTCAGACGAGAAAAAGAAGTCGGTACGGTCCCAAGAGAAGGACTGATCAAACAAGACAAAAAAAGAGAGACAAGACGTAAGAACATAAGAAGTCGAGCAACTAAAGAAAAAGCTTAAGAAAAACTTATCTGGAGTTTTTCCCCAAAAGAGGCCACACCAGCTGCTAGGATTCCCTAGGCCGTAGTCAGCTCTAACAAGCAATGGGTGGCATCGAATTCCCGCATCACATCGTCATCTAGACGCTGACTGCTAGTAGCAAGAGCAACAAAGGGAGAAGCTGGCCGATATGAAGAGGATAGGACCAAGGCCGTATCCTAGGCAGTAGAAGCCCTAGCTGCCTCCTTAGATGGATCCACCGCCATAGTCATGATCACCTTTGGAGTGGGTGACTCTGTGGTAGCATGATCATCAAGGACCCCCGTCTCCCTCACAGCCGACTCGCTGACCGTATGTTCCGAGTCCTGAGACTCAGTACGAAGGGGCGCACTAGCGGACTGAGAAGAAGCTGACTAGGGGTTGGGGGAAGGCGAGGGTGAGGGCATGCAAGATGATGAAGAAACTCAACAATAAGAAGATGAATTAGAAAAAGGGAAACAGAAACGAACAACCCAACCGAGATTCACTTACTTGGCTATCTTCCTCTTCATACTAAAGCCCCCAAGCTAAATTAAAGACTTCAGTGGAGGCATGGTGGCAGCAAAAATATCACCACCACTCTATGCTAGGGATGGCGTGATTGGCACCTGAGCCCTAGAACTTAGGCTCGACACCCGCTTACTGCAAAGGACAAGGACAAGGACAAGTCAAAAGAAGTGCTCAAGAATAATGGCAAGAGAACAAAAATATAACGATAACTCACCGATGTGTGTTAAGGGCCGCATCATCATCCTCATCTTCCTCACCCTCGAGCAACTCAACCACATTACCATCTGAAAAAGGAGAAAGTACTCGGTTAAGGGCACAAACGAACAACAAATAAGACAAAATATATTGATATGCTCACCTAGGAGCATGCTACCTACAACTTGAGTACCTGGATGAGTACTCTACTGACGAGGCTTCTTGGTAGCAGACACATCGGTAGAAGCATCGTCCGCTCGCGCCCTCTTGCTGACGCTACGAGGAGCTCGAGGAACTGGATGAGGAACATACTCAACGTATGGGTCAAGTGCTACGGAAGAAACACCAGGAAGGATTGTGGTGTTTTGAAACTTACTAGTTGAAGACGCACCAGCAAGGTTCTCCCCAGTTTCCACCCTAGCAGGGTTGTCATCGGTAGGGATCGGGTCAACAAAATTATGCCCCAATTCTTACAAATAAACAAAATGACCAAAGGAGAAAGATTAAGCAAGAAATAGGGGACAAAAAGTACCAATAATGAAGGAAATATAAAGAAAAGTACTCGTAGAAGAAAAACAACTCACAGCAGGAGACGGGTTGTCGGCACAGTACTCAGGGACCGTGTGCGGGACGACGCCCACTCCCTTCAAGATCTTCTAAAGGCGCTCAAGCACCTCCTCATTAGTCAACTCAAGGGTAGGGACCATACGAGAAGGGTCCTATGCCCTAGAGTACTCGAAGTCATAGTGCTCTCGCTCCTTTAGAGGCTGAACTCGGTGGCGCAGAAAGCTGGCGATGATCCCCAAGCCGGTCAAGCCTTGCTGTTTCAAAGTACATATCCTCTCAAGAAACGGCTTGATCGCTTGGAGCTCGTCAATCGTCAGGAGGTTCTTTTCCTAGCGTTCATTGACCGTGGGACCAGAGCCAAAATGAACAGCAAGGGGAGGAATCATATTAGTGGCATAAAACTAGTCCGCACGCCAATCCCTCACAGAATCAACCAAGTTATAATCAAAGAATTAATTTTTATGACCTTGGCAAAACTGGATCCCACAGCCACCAAGAACATGGGTGTCATCACTGCAGTGTTTGGGTTTCAGACAGAAGAAGTAACGAAAGAGAGAAAGGAAAGAAGGAATTCCAATGAAAGTTTCGCAAAGATATATAAAAACGGAGAGATGGAGGACAACATTGGGAGCAAGATGGTTCAAGCTAATCTCAAAATAATTAAGAAAGCGATGAAGAAAAGCAGAGGCGGGAAGGTAGAGTCCGGTGCAAATAAAGGAGGAAAAAAGAACAATCTCACCAGGACCTATAGTTGAGACCCGATGCTGGCCTGGAGTTTTCGATTTGGCGAACTCTTTGTCCTGGATCAGGCCATCACTGATGAGCTCATGCAACTGGTCCTCCATCATGGTCAGAGTCGGACAGATCTTCTGTGCGGCCCTCATGGCCATGAACTCTTGGTTCACAATCACAGAAAGTGACGCCTCCTTGTCCACGAAGACCACCTTGGACTTGCTCGACGACTTCTTTTTGCCCATACACTAGCAAAGCACTAAGAACAAAAGGCGGCGGTGCTTAGATAACGGTGACAATGGTGACAGCGGTGCTCTAGGTGCTAAGGTTTCATAAAGAATAAAAGCTAGAAGGCAAAAGTAGGGTAAGAAAGAAGAAGAAGAAAGGCCTTAAATAAACTTACAGCGGTGAAAACGCGGCCCGCCAGGCCCACTTAACATGGCATGGGAACGCAATGGTCCATTTCCTGGCATAGCTAACGTGGCTAAAATGACGGATGGCACACCTTTTCACAACGGTACAGTACAACAGGCAAATTTTAGACTTATCCATACAATACCACAGCATAGGTGTCATATTACTAAAAAATGAACTCATTAACTGTGAAGCAAATAAAGGTTACCACACCAGGAATACAAAGAACTCGGTTATCTCAGAAAGAACTTGGGAGTCTCAAAAACATCCAAGGCAATACAGTAGGAGGAAGATCAAGAACTCAGAAGACAAGATTCCTTCCAGTACAAATGACTTCAAAGGATACAAGATTACAGATCTTACAAGACCCAACGAACTCGGTACTACGACGAGCAAGGTAGCAACAAGGAGCCCAAGAAGAACATGGCTCTAGAAATGACTACGTGCTCCTAGTTACAACACAGCAGAAGACACTCAACTTAGATACACTGTTTTCTTCAAAGGAAGGACACAGTGCATCCAAGATGGATATCAACAGCACAGCGGGACAACACGAACTAGGTGAGGCTCGCAGGCATCAGTCTACCCAAGTCCGATGTGATGCTGGTCAATGTAGCAGAACCTCCTAAATTATATGGCCCACATGCACCTGTTATTGTCCCTAAAACCTCTAACGGCTATGCATGTACACCAGATAACCTAAGAAGATCTGTCGGGTGCCCTTACAGGACCCCAATTCAACTACGTTTGACAACTCATACCAGGATCAACAAAGAAGTAACTACAACATTACAACATTTGTTACAAAACTTTATATCAGAGTGCGAAAGAATAACAACAATAGATTTACAAACCATGATTAAGTTAACTTTTTACAAACTTAACTTAAATTGCGGAAGTCAAGTAGAACTACAGAAGACACCTTAGGTAGAACACCTAAGCCAGGAGAGGATAACCAGATCATATCGAGCCCACCAATATGACCTGACTAGCAGCACTAGTCAACACCTGCAATAGGGGTTAACAAACCCTGAGTACTCAATTGTACTCTGCAAGACTTACCCGATGAAAAGAAAAGACTCCAAGGATATGCTGGCTTTAAGGGAATTAGTGGAGCTAGAAAAGAGAAGTTTTGCGGAAAAGCTTACTACCAGTGGATCCTTGCTTTCAAACATTTAATTAAGTTTTGGCTCTAGTTTTAGTATAGCCTAATTATACCTAACTTTTGCACCTATATCTATCTCAATCATAAATATAAGCATCACACTAGTTATTCACTTTTTTCATCTCAAGTTCAACAGTAACCATGTTCTAGTTGTTGCTACGATGTTGGTGCAAGGTCAAGATTCCTTTCTCGTGGAGTAACAATGATTCGAACCGCTTGATTTACCTAGCTAGGGCTTCCTAACCACACGACATATGCAAGTCTCTGACCTACATATATCAACCTGACAATAGACCTTCCAAGACCAGAATGTGTCCAGCGCCACCTGAGAGCACAATACTCCTCTACTCCAGCCCTTGGCCACGAGGGTACACGCTACTCCCGCCATCTCACCACTCCTAGTGCGCGGTTAGACGTTCTGATGATAGAATAGCCAAAGTAAGGCTTGCACAAAGCATGTGACTAGTACTATTAAAAACTCCTTGACTCGAGGGCCAACAATGGATGGTCCTTAACTGATAAGGCGGAAACACTATATTGAGACTCCTTGCCCAATGCAAGTTAGCAGTGGCCAAACCACCCGCCCGATCTCAAGTTCATTCTTATATTTCAAAATCCATCAAGTTATGCCATCATAGGGCCATTTAAAACATTTCATTTTAAAAGCCTAACCTAATAAGCATGGCGAAGCATAACTACGTATTTTCCAATAAAACAGGTAATAAGGGTGATATCACAATAATCAAGGATGATAATGCAGCAATTGGGTTATCACTCAATTCCTAATTACTTAATGTAGTAAACTATAGTACCAATGATAAAGATTTATAAAAACTCAAGGAAGGGTTTAGATGCACCAGGGCTTGCTTGCGTTGTAGCGGTGGTTAGTTCTCGTAGAAGTCAAGTTTGACACCAACACCACGGGTGGACAACACCTTTCCAAAGATTGATCAACACCAACCTCGTCAATACTTGTTCAACACGAACCTTCTCACTCTCGTAAGCACTACACATATATAAATGATGCGAGGCTTAATATGATGGAATGCATGCCATGATGTATGATGATGAACAAGGCATAGCATACAAGAGACATTTAGAAAGGATAAACATTAGTTATCTTCTTGAGTACAACTTTCCTTCGCGGTACAGTTACAAGCTAACAAGGTTAATTTAAAGGTTAACTAACCTTAACTTTGTTTTTACCCAAGAGGTTGCATCAAACAGAACAATCAAATTTATCAACATGCATTTTATTTGCTACTAACAAGTTAATTAGCGACGCTTATCATATTTACACTAGTTAAGCAGGGCAGGGTATATAACTTAACATTACATTAAGGGTAACCATGAAGATAAAACAAGGATTACAACATGACCTAATCACATGCATTATTAATTAAGTAGATAAGTAATTATTTTATTTATTAACTAATATTTAAACTTATAATTAAAGATATATTTAAACATCATTAACAAGTTAATCGTGAGCCCAAGCAACTCAATAAGATGCCATGGATCATCACATGTTAATGATCCAAGGTCAACAAGCAATCCCAAAGTCAAACAAAATATAAGTCCTTAAGCACTAATTACTTGATTGATTAACTAATTAATTAATAAAGCATAAATTAAGAATAAAATCAAATTTGTCCAATTAAGCTCAAATTTTTATTTTAGGAAGCTTACATCATAACTAAGTGGTAAAACAATTTTCACAATTTCTGGATAATTAATTAAGCCTAGAAAAATTATGAAAAAATCATTTATTAATTAATGGAGCTAATTAATTGACCTTCAAAAAGTAATCAAAATTAGCATTTCATATTTTCCCTAAATAGTACACAACACAGGGAGGCTACACAAAAAAATCATCATTTTTGGAGCTCTAAATAAATCATAATAAAATAAACAAAAACTGTTATTAATAAACATTTTTAGAAAAAGAAAAACAAAAATTTCCATCACAGGCCAGCTGCCCTCTCTTCCTTCGCTCAGCCCAACTTGGCCCAACCGCACCGCGCGCTCCCTTCTCCTCCTTCGCTCCCCCCACGGCGCTCCCCCCATGGCCTATCCGAACTGGGCCGGCCCAGCAGAGTCAACTAGCTCGAGACCGAATCGGCCCAAGCCGAGCTGAGCACGGCGGTCGGCCAGCTCACCGGCGACCCCTCGGCGGCGACGACCTCGCCGGCGGCACGGCACCTACGCGATCACAGAGACCTTGCGCATCATCTAAGGGTGGTGGTGGAGCAGCTACGGCTTCACAGCAAGCTCGCCGCCGGTCGTGGCGACGATGGCGGAGCGACGATGGCGCACAAGGCTTGACAAGCCGGTAGATATGAAATTGAGTGGATGGCTAGCATCAACAGATCACTATGGACCAGATAGGCCACATAGTGGAGGTGGAGGCACACCGGAACGGCCTGACCACGTCGGGGGCCTCCACGGTGGTGCTCTGCTCGGTGGCGAAGAAGATGGCAGCACGCGGCAGCTCGAGCAGTTAGCACAGGTGCTAGAGAGCTCATCCAGTGTGCAAGGGCGAGGCGAGGCGATGCTAGCTGCGTGAGAAATTTAGCAGAGGGCGAGCGGTGGCAGTGAATTTTGACCGGCAAGCAGAGGCAGTCGGCGGCGAGCAGAGAGAGAAAAGAGAGTGAGCTCACCGGCGTCGGGTTTTATAGGAGGGCCAAAGAAGACGAAGACGAAGCCAGGAGCTTCGCCAAGCCAGCGCGACGTGAGACGTGGCCGGACGGGGCCTGGAAACCAGCCGAAGCTCGCCGGTGGTGAGGTGCCCCCTCCCCATAGGTCAAGACACTGTAGCACCTTTCCACCTCACTTTTGAAATTTCAAAATTACTTCTGATTTTGCATTGAAACACAAAATTCTCCAAAAACAAAAGTTGCTCAAAATTTTGAACTCTACAACTTTTCTTTCTTGACCAAACTCAGATTTTGAATAATTTTTGAAATTTGGATTTGAATTTAAAAAGGGGACAAAAGTAGAGTTTCTATAAATTCAAAATTACATCAAATTTTTAAATACAACTTGAAAATCTGTAAAAAGAGAAAATGTATAATTTTGGAAGATGTACAACTTTCATAATTGGGCCATCCCCCAATTATGCCTACTTTTTGAAATTGAGTTTGAAATTCAAATTTGGGGTTTGAATCTTTTCAATTTTATTCAAAATTTTATATTGAAACTTTGAAAACTCCAAAAACCAAAGTTGTACAACAAAACTAGATCTACAACTTTACTTTTCGGCTCAACCCCAAAATTTGCTTAGATTTTGAATTACACAAAAGGGGTAAAAAGAGATTTTCTGAAAATCAGGCTTTTGAATTCCATTGATTATTCTTTTTAACTAAAACATGATTAATCCTTTAACACTAATAAAACATCATTTGAGATGATAAACAAACATGGAATAAACACATATAAAGCATATTATTATTAAAAGCAACATAACAATTTACTATTGAAACACTATTAAGTAACATTAGAAACATTTAAATGAAACATGTGAAACTAGGCATATTCATAACATGTAAAACACTTGTTTAATGCAACATATGAACCTTACATGGGAAACATTGCTTCAATATCACATGTAACATGACTAGAGTAACATGTGCAACATGAATACATTTATGGCATGTCATTTGATGTTTATGCTTGATGATGCTTCATGATCAAGTTTTAATTGTTTCTTAACATCTGAGATGTTACAATTAGGTACCGATCTGCACCAGACAGTCGCAAGATAGAGCGGTAGGATCAACCCTGAGCCACTGGATGATGGAACGCATCCCACATCACAAGACTTCTTCCACCAGCCAACACGTACTACCTGGTACAATGCCACTTCACTCTGGGCACAAAACCCGAACCCCGAACCCGAAATACCCGGACCCAGATCCGAAGTACCCTAACCCGCACTACCCGATGTCTTGTTCGTATAGTGAATCATATTACCCGAATTTATATTGGGTAATTCGGGTAGTTACACCTGGTACCCGAAAAACCCGAACAGGAATACGTATCAGGCTGCTAGTGATTAAGTGTAGTAGCAAACTAGTCAAACTGGAGCAGCCGAGTAGCCCAGATTTCCCGTGGCCCTCCTCGGCTTTGCTTCCCAATTAACTCACCTCTTTACTTCCGTCTTCGTCTCCTTGACTCCCTGAGGCTGAGACTCCGAGTTCCCGTATTTTTTCCCTTCAAAACCCCATCGCCATGCTCACCGCACGCCCTCACCTCTCCGTGCGGTCGTCGACGCCGCGAGTATGCGACGGCGAACGGCGCGACGTTGCCATCACTCCCTCTCACTCTGCTGCTCCCTACTCTTGTCTCCGGAGCTCGACGGAGTCGACGCCGCTGCCCCCGTCGGGACTCCAGCCGCCGCTGCACGTCACCTCGGCGGAGAGGGAATCCAGCGCCTGGTGACCTGAAGAATCGTCGTCGTCGTGCAATGTAAGTATTGCTATTCCCTAACCCTAATCCCCTATTTTGTTATTATTTGATCTGTGAATCATGAATCTATGGTTGTGGCTTGTGTGAGAAATTTACTGTACTAGTCTCTGCAAATTGCAACGTGCTAATGTATGCAGTGTAGATAGGTGTAGTATACCTGAGTGGATCTGTTACTCTTTATTTGATATGTGGTTTTTGATAATATGCTGATTTTTTATATGGTGTAGTATACATGAGTGGATATTATTCAGTTCAGTTCATCTGTTACTCTTTATTTGATATGTGTAGTATACGGCAGTGAGGCATATTATTCAGTTCAGTTCATCTGTTAACAGAGGCAGTGAGGCATATTATTCAGTTCATTTGTTATGATCTATTATGTAGTATACATCTGTTAACTCCGCCTATGTTGACTGGAAGACTTTCTTAAGTCGTCTCAACATAGCCGGTCCCAAGCCCGGGTAAAGGAGGAGGGTGTGTTAAGGTCTGGCAAACCAACAGTAAAAAAACAACCACTCTCATGGATTTGAAACCCACAAGAGATTCGTTGGGGCGTAACCCTCTTAGCGACGCGCTACATCGGAACCCGGGTGTGGTGTTAAATGGGCAAGGGCCGGGTCGTCATCCTCTTAGTGGCGCGTCGTATCGTGACCCGGGTACGATGAAAAATGAGCAAGGGTCAGGCCGTCGCAACCTTAGTGGCGCGCTACATCTACGCCCGGGTGTAGTGAAAAATGAGCAAGGGTCTTCGCACTTCCCTCGACGGGTGCGAAGGGTAAGGAAGCTAGCCGAGCCAACTAGGATTCGTCTAGGTAGCTAGAATGTAGGGTCCCTAACGGGTAAGCTAAGAGAGCTAGTCGATGCAGCAATTAGAAGGCGTGTAAATATTCTATGCGTTCAGGAGACTAAATGGAAGGGCCAGAAGGCGAAGGAGTTGGAGGATACTGGCTTCAAACTTTGGTACACGGGGACAACATCGGATAGGAATGGTGTAGGCATCTTGATCGATAGGAGCCTTAAGGATGGAGTCGTTGATGTTAGGAGGCAAGGCGACCGGATTATCTTGGTCAAGCTGCTAGTTGGAGATTCGGCTCTGAATGTGATCAGTGCCTATGCCCCTCAGGTAGGTCTTAGCGAGGGCACCAAGAGGCAGTTTTGGGAAGATCTTGATAGCATGGTTAGTACCGTGCCTATCAGCGAGAAACTCTTTATAGGAGGAGACCTCAACGGCCATGTTGGTGCGACTAATGTAGGTTTCGAGCGGGTGCACGGGAGGTTCGGGTATGGTAGTAGGAATCAAGAGGGGGAGGATGTTTTGAACTTCGCGCTGGCCTATGACTTGTTGATAGCGAACACCCTCTTTAGGAAGAGGGAATCTCATCTAGTAACCTTTCGTAGTGGACAACACTCGAGCCAGATCGACTTTATCCTTGCAAGGAGGGAGGATAGACGTGCTTGCTTTGATTGTAAGGTGTTACCTGGGGAGTGTGTTGTCCCTCAACATAAGCTTGTGGTGGCGGACTTTCGCTTTCGGGTACGTGTCCACCGGGACAAATGGGCCAAGATTGCGAGAACGAAGTGGTGGAAGCTTAGAGGGGAAGCAGCGCAGACGTTTAAGGAGAGGATGCTAGACGAGGGACCTTGGGAAGAAGGAGAAGATGCCGACGACATGTGGCTAAAGATGGCAACATGTGTCCGGAAGGTGGCTTCGGAAGTGTTTGGCGTGAGTAGGGGAGGCAAACGGGAAGCGAAAGACACATGGTGGTGGAATGACGAGGTGCAAAGGGCTATTAGGGAGAAGAAGGAGTGTTTCAAGCGTCTCCACCATGACAAGAGTGTAGCCAACATCGAGGGCTATAAAATAGCGAAGAGGGTTGCAAAGCGAGCTGTGAGTGTAGCAAAAGGTCAGGCGTATGATGGCCTTTATCAGCGGCTAGGCACGAAGGAAGGGGAGATGGACATTTATAGGATGGCTAGAATCCGCGAGAGGAAGACAAGGGACATCAACCAAATAAAATGCATCAAGGATGGGACAGATCGACTTCTGGTGAACGATGAGGAGATCAAGGACAGATGGAGAGAGTACTTCGACAAGCTGTTTAATGGGGAGAATGAGGGTCCTGCCCTTGAGTTGGACGACTCATTTGACGATACCAACAGACGCTTTGTGAGGAGAATTCAGGAGGCAGAGATCGGAGAGGCTTTGAAGAGGATGAAGGGAGGTAAAGCGATGGGCCCTGATGGTATCCCCATTGAGGTGTGGAGATACCTAGGCGCCAGAGCGATAGTATGGTTAACTAAGCTTTTTAACCTTATTTTTCGGTCAAACAAGATGCCTGGAGAATGGAGGAGAAGTATATTAGTACCTATCTTCAAGAACAAGGGAGATGTTCAAAGTTGTACTAACTACCGTGGGATTAAGTTGATGAGTCATACGATGAAGCTCTGGGAGAGGGTTATCGAGCATCGCCTAAGGAGAGTGACACATGTGACCCAAAATCAGTTTGGGTTCATGCCTGGTAGGTCGACCATGGAGGTGATTTTCCTATTACGACAATTGATGGAGAGATATAGGGAGCAGAAGAAGGACTTGCACATGGTCTTTATTGACCTCGAGAAGGCATATGACAAAGTACCGAGAAATGTCATGTGGTGGGCCTTGGAAAAGCACAAAGTCCCAACTAAGTACGTTACCCTCATCAAGGATATGTACAGGGATGTGGTGACGTTTGTCCGAACATGTGATGGCGACACCAGTGACTTTCCAATTAAAATAGGACTGCATCAGGGGTCAGCTTTGAGCCCTTATTTATTTGCTTTGGTGATGGATGAGGTCACAAGGGACATACAAGGTGATATCCCTTGGTGTATGCTCTTTGCTGATGATGTGGTGCTAGTTGACGACAGTAGGGCGGGAGTTAATAGGAAGTTAGAACTATGGAGGCACACGTTAGAGTTGAAAGGGTTCAGACTTAGTAGGTCTAAGACCGAGTATATGAGGTGCGATTTCAGCGCGACTAGGCACGAGGAGGGAGACGTTAGCCTCGATGGGCAAGTGGTAGCCAAGAAGGATACTTTTCGGTATTTAGGGTCGATGCTACAAAAGGATGGAGACATTGATGAAGATGTTATGCATAGAATTTCAGCCGGCTGGTTGAAATGGCGTCAAGCTTCTGGCATTCTCTGTGACAAAAGGGTGCCTCAGAAGCTGAAAGGTAAGTTCTATAGGACGGCGATTCGTCCGGCGATGTTATATGGTGCTGAGTGTTGGCCTACAAAAAGGCGACATGTCCAGCAATTGAGTGTAGCGGAGATGCGTATGTTGCGTTGGTGTTGTGGGCACACAAGGAGGGATAGAGTACGGAACGACGATATTCGGGATAGGGTTGGGGTGGCACCAATTGAGGAGAAATTGATTCAACATCGGTTGAGATGGTTTGGACATGTCCAACGGAGGCCTCCTGAGGCGCCGGTGCGTAGTGGAGTTCTAAAGCGGGCCGATAATGTAAAGAGCGGTAGAGGTCGACCTAAATTAACTTGGGACGAGTCCGTTAAGAGAGATCTTAAGGAGTGGAATATCCCCAAGGATTTAGCTATGGACAGGAGCGCTTGGAGATTAGCAATCAACGTGCCTGAACCGTGACATCTTTTGTCTTGTGCCCTTTATGTCCCTTTATGTGTCTCCCTGTTTCTCCTCTCTTTTGGGTTTCATCTCTAGCCTACCCCAACTTGCTTGGGACAAAAGACTATGTTGTTGTTGTTGTTGTTGTTCAGTGCTTTAGATTTACTTACTGAGTACTGATTATAGTGCTTAATTTTTATTTCTGTAGATGCCAGGAGTAGAGGATAATATTGAGTCACAAGGCACTGGCGCTCAGGCCATGGCAATGGTGCCAGTGGAGCAGACTCAGGAGCATGGCAAAACCGTAGCCGAAGGTCCTGTAAATGAAAAGGTGGTCATTGATGTAGAGGAGAAGGAAACTGGAAAAGCTGAGAGGAAGGAACTGGCACCGAGGTCTGAGATGTGGCAACATTTCATCAAGATCAAGGACGAGAAAGGATTTGAAGGTGCAAATATTGCCACCGTGACATCAAGGCTGAAGCAAGGGGTCATGGAACATCTGCTTTGAAGAAACACTTCAATACATGCAAGCGCAATCCTCATGTTTTCAACAAGGACCCGAAGCAGGCCACCTTGCAAGCATGTCAGGGGAAAGCTCCTAGTCTCCTACCACTTGGAGGTTTGATCAAGAAGCACTTAGAGATGCCTTTGCTGAGATGGTTATAGAAGATGAGCAACCCTTTTGTTTTGGTGAGAAGCCTGGCTTGAAGAAATTTCTGTCCAAAGCATGTCCTCGTTTCCAAGTTCCATCTAGAAGAACTTGCACAAGGGACATTGTGCGCCATTACTTTGAAGAGAAGGCCAAGCTGAAGAAGTTCTTCGCTGATTCCTGTCAAAGAGTGTGTCTGACAACAGATGCTTGGACTTCTCAAGTTCAAGATGGATATATGACTGTTACAGCAAGCTTCATTGATGAAAGCTGGAATTTGCATAAGAAAGTGATAAGTTTTTTCATGGTAAAGGGTCACAAGGGGGAGGATATTGGGAAGAACATGACAAGATGCTTAGCTGATTGGGGTTTGGATAAAGTAATGACTGTAACAGTGGATAATGCGAGTGCCAATGACACTGGTGTTGATTACTTGAGGAAGCAGATGCAGAAAACCAACATTGCCAAGGGCAAGTTTGTGCATATGAGGTGTGCAACCCACATTGTGAATCTTATTGTAAGAGATGGTTTGCAAGAAGTGGACCTATCTATTAAGCGTGTTAGGGCTGCTGTTAGGTATATAAAAAATGGGACTTCAAGGTTGGTCAAGTTTAAAGAAATTGCTGAGGAAGAGAAAGTGGACAGCAAAGCTTTTTTGAAACTAGATTGTCCGTCAAGGTGGAATTCCACCTATTTGATGTTGAAGGCTGCAATTGTGTATGAGAAAGTGTTTTTAAAGTTAGCTGAAGATGACCCTAATTATGTTATCGACTTGTCTGAAGCAAGAGATGGTCTTGGACATCCAGATGAAGATGATTGGGAAAATGCAAAGAAAATGGCACAATTTCTACAACATTTTTATGACCTTACTGTCCGTATCTCTTCTTCTCTCCAAGTTACTAGTAACACTTTCTTCCATGAGATTGGAGAAGTATGTCTTTTGATACAAGAATGGCTAAACAGTGAAGATAATTTGCAAGTTTCAATGGGGAAAAGAATGAAAGAGAAATTTGATAAATATTGGGGAGTTTGGCACACCAACAGCAAGGACAATGACAAAGGGCAACAGCAAGAGCAAGATAGGGATAAAGGGCGAAGCAAGGGCAAGGGGAAGGAGAAGGACAAGGAGAAAGAGAACATCAACTTACTGATATTTGTGGCTGCATTCCTTGATCCAAGGTACAAGTTATCTTTGTACACAAAGATTACTGTTGAAGAGATATTTGGTGAGGAAAGAGGTCAATTGGTTTGGGTAGCAATTAATAGTTGTGTGACAGAGTCGTTTGAAGAATACAAGAACATGTATGCTCCAAGTGAAGAAGCAACTCTAGTAGTTGATGTTGATAAATCTAAGAGAGTAGCAGGAGGAATGCTTAAAGACAAAATTGCCAAGAAGATGAAGTTAAACAATTGTTCTACCAACACCAACAAATCTGAACTTGAGAAATACCTTGCTGAAGAAATAGAAGACATAGAATCAAAAATGGACATTCTTGCTTGGTGGAAAGTCAATTCAGCAAGGTTTCCAGTTTTGGGTCACATGGCTCGTGATGTGCTTGCTATCCCCATTACAACTGTTGCGTCAGAGTCAGCTTTTAGTACAGGTGGACGTATTTTGGATGACTTCCGTACCTCTCTTACTCCATTCATGTTAGAGGCTTTAGTATGCACACAGGATTGGCTACGAAGGCCTTCTGTTGACATAAGAGAGATTACGGAGGAATTGGCAATAATACAAAAAGGTACCATATTTCCTTATTTGCTTGCATTTGTGAATTTACTGTATGTATGTAATGTTACATATGTAACTGTGTTGTGCGCTGTGCATTCACAGAGTGGATTGAAGAATATGGCGGCAATGGAAAAAAGAATGAGCAGCCATCTGTGACGACTCTCGGCACCATCAACACCAAGTAACAAACACCAAGTTGAAGGTATGTCAAGTATGTCAAATTTCTCTGTGTTCTTGAAGCTAAGATTTGAATTTTGAACCATCAATTATTTTGCACAGTATGGAGGACTGGATGTCTGATTGCCGTCACTGGAGTCTGGACTTTGGAGCTTGGAGGCCTGGATTATTTTGTTCTCGTGTGAAGCACAAGCACTGTTGTGATGGCAGGCAGCAGGCTTGAACTTTGCTCTTGTATCTTGTCAGTAGTAATTAAGTAGTCAGTACCTTAGTACCTGTGTCGTGGTTTGCACCCGCGGTTAAAAACTTGAATGCGTCGTTTATCTGTTATGTTAATGAGTTATCATCTATTTTGTGCAAAATTCTGTGATGTTATCACTTTTGCTGTGATTTTATATATTTCGGGTATATTGGGTATACTCGAACCCGAATTTGCGGGTACCCGAACTTGCGGGTAGTGGTTTTTTAGGGCTGTTATCGGGTAACAATTCTCATTACCTGAACTTTTGAAAACCCGAACTACCCGACTTGAACTTTGCGGGTTACCCGAACGCCCAGAGTGAATGCCACTGCGAGATTAGTCTACCTCTAATCTCGATCACAAGACTTCTTTCATCTACTACAAGATTTACAAAAATTACAACTCATGCCCGAGGGCTGCTTTACTTCACAGACTATCATATTCGTGACTACGAGGACTTCAGACTATACAACAAGACACTTGATGAATCGGAGTAGCAAACCAGGAGAGTATTTATAGCCCAAAAAGAGGTGCACATAGACTGGGAGCACCAACAGAATAAGCCTGATAAAGGTCTCAGTGAAAAGACAAAAAGCAATAAGAGAGGACACACGTGTGAAGGAACAGTACTCAAGGATAAGCATATTCGAAATAATATACCAACACTGTACACCTCGTGACTACAGAGAATCCAATTCAATCGCCAACCACCACCAGCCTCGGACATAAAGCTGGCTACCTAAGAAGACAATAAAAGACCCTATATCCGAGTTCTTGATGATAAAAAAGAACCTAGAAACATGTTCAGGGGCTGCAGGGTACATATCCTCAGAAGAGATTTTTAGTTTATTCAATAATCAAAATTCAAGACTCTCCAACTTTTTGTTCTAAATAGCAAGAGGCTCGGGGGCTACACTCAGTGAGTGCCCTTTTTCTTTGAAAAAACGCACGTCACTCGAAGACTTCTTCAAGACAGGACCACTTAAAAGCTTCACATCGAAAGAACCTAGAACAAGCTTGATTCATTAGGCAAAGCCGGAAAAACAAGGAGGTCTTCGAGTTCAACCATGAAATGCTCGGGGGCTTGTCGATGCAGGACCCACATGGTTCCCCAGCGATATGACTACAAGTCATGGGCCCTGGCCTGGCCCACGGACTAGAGCAAGGAGAGGTGCAACGTCCACTACACCGAATTCAAGTAGAATAGGCCAGATTAGTCGGATTCCTATGGAAAGTAACTTCTGTATTTAGTTCAGGATACTTTCTTTGGATCCAACTAGGATTGTAACCATGCCACAACCTTCTCTATCGATATAAAGAGAGGGTGTGGGTACCCCTATAAGGAGAGACGATAGAACACAATCAATCCAACGCAAAGGCTAACGCCGATTGACGTAAAGGCTGTTACTTGATTACGATCGAGGGCCCGAACCAATATAAATCGACTGTCAATACATTCATCGTCGAGTTCTATTATACGCCGAAGCTCGAACAACTATCCTGGGTACCCCTGTGGTAGGCTATCGGTGGTCAAACACCGACAACAACCAACACAATATGGGGATCCACAAGCCACAAGCAATCCACTAGAGTTGTCTTTCATGATCTCCCACCGGGAAGGCACAAGAACCCCTCACAATCTACCAATCGGAGTCGGAAACAAGTACCACCCTCCGCTCAATGATCCTCGCTGCTCCAAGTCATCTAAGTGTCGGCAAACACCAAGAGTAACAAGTGAAATCCGCAGCAAAACATAATCACCAAGTGCCTCTAGATGCAATCACTCAAGCAATGCACTTGAATGCTCTCCAATCTCATCAAATGATGAATCAATCAAGCAAGATGAGTTAGAGAGGAATAGCTAGGCTCACTGGGCTATATTCTCAATAGAAATGGCGAAGAGGGTGAGCCATGAACATGTATATATAGAGGCCCCCAAACAATAAAGTCGTTGGCCCCCTTATTGGGCACTTTGCGCACCGATCGAACCCTCGGGCAGGGTCCGAACTGGACTCACCCGCCTGGGTCCGATTGCCCCAATGCGGGCCTTGTGTTGCCTTCTTCAAACACTGTGCGTCGATCTCCAATGGTCAAGTTACTCCTGTGAGCTACCTCCAGACCGGACCCTGACCCTTGGGTCCGGTTGCAACACCACCTGAGTCTGGTCTCCAACAGAGAGAAGACAGAGAGCGCTCAAGCGACTGGACTCACCCCTGGCCAAGCGACCAGACCCGCCGCTCAGTAGAGTCTGTTGGTGTCAAAATCACATCGAGAGGTTCCAGGAGCTCCAGACCGAGTCTGGTGCACCTTGACCAGACTCAACGCTAGAGTCTGGTGCACCACGCGCCGCCACGTTGCCCTCGCGCACACAACAGCCATAACCGGACCCTCACGCCTGGGTCCAGTCATGCCCAATGCCTGAGTCTGAAGCACCCTAGCACCTGCGCGGCCGAGGCAGAGTCCGAACCAGACTATGACCTCAGGGTCCAGTCCTGACACGGTCAGGGTCCGATCCCTGTTTTCGCCTCCAATGCTTCTCCAACTTCGCCACCCTTGCTTCTAAGTGCTAACCACCAAGTGTATCACCAATGTGCATGTGTGTTAGCATTTTCACAAAGCATTTCAAGGGTATTAGCACACACTAGAATCTAAATGCTTATGCAATGAGTTAGAACATTGAGTGGCACTTTGATAACCGCATTTCATGATGAGTTTCACCCATCTTAATAGTACGGCTATCTATCCTAAACCCACTCACACCCACTTGTTGTCTTGAGTGGCAAAACAAAATGATCCTATCAAATATACCTTTACCTTGAGCCATTTTGTTTTTCTCTTTCTTCTTTTCCAAGTAGAGAGCACTTGATCTTCACTTAGGCCATCATCATCACTATGACCATCATCTATCCACTTGGATTGGACCATCCTATATAGTCACACACTTAGATACAATGATTAGTCCAATGGGTTTCATCAATTATCCAAAACCAAACTAGAGCTTTTACGGTTCCGCAGTGGGGAAAAAGAAAACTGATAGCGCGACATCGGAAGGTGGGTATAATGGGCGGGTAAGCGGCGTTGTGGGTGAAAAAAAAAGCACGTCGAGGCCAGAATCGTAGACTAACGTGTAAGATTTTACGCTGTGGGCTCACTCTCAAATTAATAGGAACCATTATTAGATTAAAAGGGACCAAGCCATCAACAATTCAGATATTAGGTGGGTAAGAAAATTCTGGGTGAAAATTATTTTCAATTCCTCTGCTCCTTTATAGTATAGATATAGATAAATCAGCTAGTAGTATCTCAAACATCAAGTCCTTTATTAAATTTCTCATAAAATATGTTTTGGTTGTGCATTTATTTCAGCATCTATAAATATAGTTTTTTAAACTTACAACCTGTCTTGTTAATGCTTATTATTAGTGTAGCTAGGGCACTCCCAAACAAGAAACTAGATGGTTTCTATCTTCATTAATTAGGGTGCCAACTAAGCAAAAAAAAATGACGTGATATTGCAATTAAAGAAGAGAGATGAGGAAATAGTTTCTTAGATAAGAAACCATGTATATACGAGAACGAAGACATGAAGAGATGTGATTGGTAGGTAATGAAGAGATAAGACTTTTGATTGGATAAAAAAAATTATTGTATAGAAACTATCCATTGAGAACATAGTTTCTACATATAGTGTCTAAAATAATTAATAAATATAGAAATTACCTGTGGTTTCTAACATTGGGACTGTCCTATAACTTAGTTACATGCTCTATCAAAAAATTACTCCAAATCCTATGTTACTGTTAGGGTTGACTAGAAGTTTATGATCTTGATCTACAAAACACGCCCCCGCATCCGTTGACTTCAGCGGCAACCCCTCCGGTGCCACCGAGCGTCTTCCACGTGCCGCCGTCTGAGCCAGCCACGAGATGCCTAGCTGGAGGCAAGGATGGCGGCGGCAGGGCTCCAATTCTTGGGCTTGCGTAGGTCGAGAATGCCAGCTCCTAGATCCGATCAGAGTTTTTTTCCACATAAGAAAAACCTGTCATTTCCATTAATGCATAACGGAAATACAGATGTTTGATGAAGAAAAAAAAGAGACAGATAGCAAGAGAATCCGACCAACTAGACAAAGGATAACTGATTCCTAACCTTCAGATCACTCTTAAGAGACTACCGGACCAACCTTCTAAACCAGATTACCTACCAAATAAAAGACTTCCATCACCCATACATATGGAGATTACAAAACAGGAAAGCAACCGTCTCCAGATAACATTGAAGGAAGAACTAAGCAAACAACTCGCTTGATCTGTAGGACACCAGATGATTTAGACAGCATCACCACTGCCATTCTGTTGATCGTCGTACTCCAATGGCCGCCCTTCGCCATCCCTTGCTTGTTGAGTAGCTAAGAGTTCTCTTGCCACCTTCAGCATCGTCACCACGCCCTCCTCCAGTTGTTCCTTGTCAATCTCAGTAAACAGACCTGCCCAATAGTTTATTAAAGCACATGCATGACAAATTATTTCTAAAGGGTTTTTGATGAATTTTTTTTCTCAAAACAGGTCTGGTTCCGGGTCTTCCAAATCACCTAACATATTGCAGCAATCCCCCAGGGATAAAATTTCTTGCCATAAGGAAGCCAGACTTCACACCACTGCCAACTTTGATTCAACCAGCTAGGAATGTTATTAGCACCAAAGCACTTTGCCACAAGAGACCAAATCACTCTTGCAATGGGGCATTGAAAAAATAGATGATTGATATCCTCATTAGAGTCACAAAACACACACCTCGGATCACCATTGCACTTTCTTTTGATCAAATTATCTTTAGTTAAAACTGCATCATTAGTTAATAGCCACAAGAAAAAATAATCTTTGGAGGTATTTTCCAGATCCGATGAGAGTTGGCCCCCGGCATAGGGATCTAGACGTGCAGAGCCCCAGCGGTAGCTACCCAAGGCGGCCAGAGCAGGTCCCCGTGTCGCTCTCCGCGGACAGCAACACGTGAGATGTGCCAAGAAACCACTACACATTCGCCATCATTTTAACGTGCCCGGTCTCTCCCACCCCCACTTCGTCTCTCCACCACGGCGCGCCGCGCCCAGTCTCTCCCTCCCGCGGCGTCGGAGTTCAGGGAGGAGGATGAGAAAAAGAAACATAAGACAAGGAAGAGTTCTAGGTGAAAAAAAATGCACGAGAGAAAGAAAAGGTGGGAGGATCTAAATTGAATTTGAGAAACTCAAGGATTCAAGATGTAAAAGTTCAGCTCATGTTGGGCCTCTCGCTGCTGGGCTGCAATCTGCCACGTATACCTTTAGCGCCAATGGACTGGGGCGAGCTGTGGCCCAAGTGCTGGCCCTTTTCTTTTTTTCGTTTCTCTCTTTTTCTAGTAAAACAGAAAACTTGTAAATTATGTGTAACATCACAACAAAAACAAAAAATAGCAAAACTAATTTTTTTTGAACTCCTCTTGATTAGGTCTGCACTTTAGTATAAAAAATATTTGGTGTAGTTATAGATCTATGTTTTGTTTCAAAAACGGATGGATGTTTTCGTACTCCTTTTGCAGTAAAATTTTTACGGTAATCTTCTATTAATGTGTAGAGTCTATGGTAAAAATTTTATGTACATTGGACGCATATTGATTGAGCACAAAGGACTCGAGGCCACACCACCACATGTGACAGGTCTATCTCCCTGCAAATAGTGATGCAAGCGAGCTTAATAATCATATGAGCGGCCTGCATGATGTCACATCAGCCATTTACAAAACTTGTGTATGTGCATGCCTCAACCCTACGCTTGGTCTTTCCACCACTGTGCAGAGGTGTCTCATTGCATCAACGTGGAAGATCAGGATTGCATGGCTTGATGGCCACGGCGGTGAGGCGACCGCGTGGTGTTCACGGAGTGCGATGCCATGGAGTAGCGGTGTAGAGCCAAACTCGGCAACTGGGGCTCCAATCTCTGCAAAGCTCAGTGGTCCTGCTACATGTGAAGCATCCCGTTGGGGCCAGTGCCCATGATGAGGCTCTATTTGGGACATTGCTCGTCAGCGGTGCACTAGGCATAGTGCTGGCGTTCTGACCACGCGCACACCCTGTCATGCATCACGCTAAAAGCAACAACGTTGTGGCACAGTGGGAGTGCACACTTCAGAAAGTTTGGAGGAAGAATGTCATGCCCTGTATGAGCGAGCTAGAGGAGATAGTAGCCGTGTTTGAAGAGGTCTACAAGGTGGAGGAGACGAACCACACCTGCCATGGGTGTTCGTACACTAAACAAAATTCAATCTTTTGATATAAATAATTATTTCTTTTACAACTAAATCTTCAGTCGAATAAAAATTAACATATGTTTTTATTAATTCTGTTGCAACGCACGGATAATTTTTCTAGTGAAAGATTAAAATAGCAGAAATAATAATGGTTGTATCAATATAGTTACTCAATAGAGAGAAAAAATGAAACTGAATTTGGGCTTGGAGTGTGTTGGCTTAGTATGCCGGGACACACGGGTACCTGACAGAGTGGTTTCCGATGCCTAAGGGCACCATTGATAATATGAGGTAGTTACTCGCTCTAAGACAACTTCTTCAATAGTATTAATTAAATTTTAGCACATATCTCATAATATGAATAGCCTCACGCAATAACCTCATATGATCATGATCTTAGAGTGTGTGTGTGTGTGTGTGTGTGTGTGTGTGTGTGTGTGTGTGTGTGTGTGTGTGTGTGTGTGTGTGTGTGTATGATATTAGCTCTTGATCAAGAGATAGCTTTTCTCTCATCTATTGAAATATGAAATAATATACTTAGAGCTAGTTCATCAGATGTAGATCTCATGAAAGCTACAATTTTCATATAAAAATCATCTTCATCTGACGTCGTATGAAGAAAGATACGACTTTTCTAAGGTTGAGCCTTGTCGCTGGCATGTGGGTCCCATCTGTTAGATCAATGCCACGTAGGATAACGGTTTGGGTAAACGCCTGCTCGGACCTGGATGAGACCCGTTACAATTTTAGGGAGCCAAAAATGCATTTTGAAACTTTGGAGGACCTAGATGATACTTCTAGACAACTTTTGGGACCATTGGTAAATATTACTCCTAATTACACTTGTTGTCCTTTATCAAGTTTCCAAAGTGGGCCATCTAACTCATTAGTTTCATATGGCTCAATGCCTCTAGGGTGGTTAGGAATCTCAGACTGGTAGCCATTTGCTCAACTGGGAGTGTGTTAACCAAGAAAAGAATATGAAGAGTTTGGGGATTCCAAACCGAGAGACCAGAATATTTGCTAGTTTGGCTCTTGGCTTAGAAGGTATATATGAGAGCAAGGCTAATAATACAGCCAGCAAGCCGGCTGTAAGGTTCCTTGCAGCCTTCTCTCAGTCCACCCATATAGTAGTTAGCTCTTCACTGTTAATATATGGTCCACTTGTCTGTCTCACAGATTTTATTGATTCTTGTGCCCAAGTCGGTTGTAAGCTTATAACCCGCTTCTTCTCTCTTTCTTCCCCTCTCTCTTCTATCTCATCATTTAGCCAGCACAGCCTGTTATTATACTTGCTCTGAGGAGGATTGAGATAAGTTGTGGATACAAGTGATTTGACTTTAAGTATCATACTAAAGATCCAATTTTTTTTACAACAATATTGTTGGTACTTCATACTTCTTTAGTTAAGAGAGTTTTTTTAAAAGGATTAAGAGAGTTAATTGGGCAGCTAAAGCAGCCAAAAGGGTTTTTAGATGGAAAATATAGATAATGGTAGAAGTATTAAGTTTTAGGAAGACAATTGGTTAGCCTGACCCTGTTCGCTTCGCTGAAAAGACAAGCTGGAAAGTACTGTTCGCTGATTTGTTGTAAGAGAAAAAACACTGTTTCTTCGCTGAAAAAGAACGGCTGAAAAGACAAGCGAACAGGTAGTGCCTAGCTATATACAGTACTGGGAGTTATATAGAAATTTTAAATAGTTATTAACAAACAAATGGGAGCAATAACTGATCTTTCGGATGGTAGTAACTTTAAAATGTATGTTTAGAAGGCTAGTGGATAGCAAACTGATGTCCTAGTGGAGGGAAGTAGAACAACATGGTTCAATGATTTGCTACACGGACCAAGAGGACACCATGATTTGGCTTTTCCACTCATCTGGAATCTACTCCTCATAGTCCTGTTATAAAGTGATTAGCTTTGGGGGAATTCGACCTGTCTATCTTTCAGCTATTTGGTCGTTAAAAATCTCTCCCTAGTGCATTTCTTCTGTGGCTACTTTCTAGGAAAAGCACTCAAACTAGAGATAGAGTGAGTGTCTGTAAAATCTAGATGACCTATATCTTCTTTGTTTTGTTCATAATCGAAAACTTCCCAACACTTATCTTTTGACTGTCTGGTAGCTATTCAGCTATTTGGCTTTTAGGAGTAAGTAGTTTTGATGCAGTTGGTAAATTCTAGCTAAGTAATACCAACAAATTTGAGTATGTTAATCTTCTACAACTAAAAAAGAGTCTAATGTCATCATCTACTGGTAATACCAAATCCTCGATCCCTGCTCACACGTCCGCGTCCTATACGAATCATACTGCACTCGGGGGTCACAATTCTGTGTCCTACCTGGTTACAATATAAGTCCTCGGAGCTCACACGTCTATGTCACTGAGGTTCAATTCAAAAAATTGTAAATCCGGTGCAGCCCAGGGCATATATCTAGTATATATATTGCTTTGTTCGGCAGCCTTTTGGAGTTTATGGAAACTATAAGGAACAATCTTTGTTTCAGAGGGAAAGATGGAAAACTATGCAAGTCCACTTCTGGTAGATTACAAGTATGATCAAGAGCTAGGCTCTGCTTTGTTGGACAAAATAATCAGTAAAGCTGGCAGCTATCATCAAGAAGCTGCAAGATGTATCAAGCAGCAGTCCAGGATGGATTACTTAGGTAGCATTTGACAAAGACATATAAGTTACGGAGTACCTGATAACCAACAAGGGCAGATGGAAGACAGAGCCCTCAAGAGAATACATACAATTCGTGGAGTCACATGGGTGTGGTTTGACATGGAGAAGGCTATGGAAGCTGATAAGCTGTTGAACTCCTGAGGTTGGTCTCTGGAGTGAGTGCATTTGATCAGTTTGTTCTGCTATATGTTTACTTTATTAAACCACTGCTGGGGCATGGCCACACAGGTTTGTTTGATGTAAAGACTTGGTTTTCCCCCTACTTTGTTAAAAAAAGTTACACTATAGACATGTGGGAGTAAATAAGTCTCAAAGGAGCGGACACGGAAAGAGCGCTGATTTTTTTTTTTAAAAAAAAGAAGAAGAAGAAAAGAACATGGTGCTGCGATGCTGGCTGGGCCACAAAACTCCATGGATCTCATGGCCAATCAAAATTTATTTTTTATTAAAAAAGGAGTTGTGAAATTTTGTGTTTCTGCTCCATCCCTTCGATATCCTCAGTGACATCATCCATACCATGTTTGTCAACACTAGCCTGCTAGTCCAGACTCATGGCGTGTGCCTACAATGCCTTGTTTAGTTACCAAATTTTGTACACCCTGAATTACTATAGAGCATGATAGTAATTTTGTTTTTATTTGGTAAAAATTGTCCAAAAATTGATTAATTAGGCTCAAAATATTCGTCTCGCAAAGTAGAACAAAACTATGCAATTAGTTTTTTATTTCATCTACATTTAGTACTCCATATATATGTCGGTATTTTGATGTGATGAGAAATCTTCTTTTTGCATAGTGGTATTTGGAGTGAATTTGGGAAACTAAACCAGGCCTAAATCTCATGGCGTGTGCACACTAAGGCCGTGTTTAGTTCGGCAGAATCGGGAGGCGCGGATTTTGCACAGTGCAAGATTCTGCACTGTAGCATTTCGTTTGTATTTGTAATTTTTGTCCAAACATTGATTAATTAGGCTCAAAATATTCGTCTCGTAAAGTACAACAAAACTGTGCAATTAATTTTTTATTTCATCTCCATTTAGTACTCAATAATGTGCCGATATTTTAATGTGACGGAGAATCTTCTTTTTGCATAGTGAAATTTAGGGTGAAATCTGGGCCTTGTTTAGATCCCAATTTTTTCCCCCAAATTCCATTATGCAAAAAGGAGATTCCCCATCACATCAAAATTCCGGCAAATGCATGGAGTACTAAATGTAGATGAAATCAAAAATTAATTGTACAGTTTTGTTGTACTTTGCGAGACGAACATTTTAAGTCTAATTAATTAATTTTTGGATAATTTTTTACACTAAAAAACAAAAGCTGCTACAGTGTCCCGGGAACACTGTAGCAGCTTTCCCCGATTCGGCGAGCAGCTTTCGGGATCTAAACACGGCCCTGGTATCTAAACCAAGGCCACGTTTAGATTGCGAAAAAAATTTCAACCCGATGAATAGTACCATTTTCGTGTTATTTGGCAAATATTGTCCAATCGTGGACCAAATAGGCTCAAAAGATTCATCTCGTGATTTTTAACTAAACTGTGTAATTAGTTATTTTTTTACTTATATTTACTATTTCATACATAAGTCCAAAGATTGATGTGATGGAGAGAGCGAAAAAATTTTAACTTTTAGAGTGCATTTAAACAAGGCCCAGGCCTAAATCTCATGGCGTGTGCATAGTCCTGTCCCATACCTGACTGACCATGTGCTCTAGTACCTAGCAGCTTTCCAGAAAGACGCGGGCAGTGCTGCTGCGGAGCAAGCAGTTGAGTCGTCGTCAGCCGAGCCATGGAGAAGAAGACGGTGGTGCTGTACCCGGGCGTCGGCGTCGGCCATCTCGCGCCGATGCTCGAGCTGGCCAAGGCGTTCCTCGGGCACGGCGGAGCCCAGGTCGACGTCGCCATCGTAGTCTTCGAACCGCCCGTCTACGCGAACGGCTTCGCCGCCACGGTCGCGCGCGCCAAGGCCTCTAACACCTCCGTCGCCTTGCACGTGCTTCCCCCGCCGGCCTCCGACGGCGGCGAGTCTGGCGACGACGCCGAGCCTGACGACCCCTTGGCCCGGATGCTCCGCTTCCTCCGCGCCACGAACGCGCCGCTCCGCGATTTCCTCCGCGCGCTGTCGGCGTCGCGCCGCGTGCAGGCGATCGTCCTCGACATGTTCTGCGCCGACGCGCTCGACGTCGCGGCCGAGCTCGGCCTGCCCGCCTACTTCTTCTTCCCCTCGGGGGCCGCCGGCCTCGCCTGCTTCCTCGGCCTCCCCGCCATGCGGGCCAGCATGGGCACGAGCTTCGCGGCGCTCGGCGAGTCCGCTGTCCTGTCGTTTCCGGGCGTTCCTCCGCTGAGAGTCGCGGACCTGGCGCAGGGGCTGGCGGACGACGACGAGGCGTGCAAGGGCATCATCGGCGTGGCTGCCCGGATGCCGCAGGCCCGCGGGATCCTCATCAACTCCTTCGAGTCGCTGGAGCCGCGCGCGATGCGGGCGCTCAGGGACGGGCTGTGCGTGCCGGACCGCCCCACGCCGCCGGTCTACTGCGTCGGGCCGCTGGTCTCGCCCGGCGGCGACATGGACCACGACTGCCTCCGCTGGCTGGACGCGCAGCCGGACCGCAGCGTCGTGTTCCTCTGCTTCGGGAGCATGGGCGCGTTCCCAAAGAAGCAGCTGGAGGAGATCGCCGTCGGTCTGGAGAGGTCCGGGCAGAGGTTCCTCTGGGTCGTGCGAGGCCCTCCCGGTCCCGGCGCCGCTGACGACATCAGCGCGCTCCTCCCGGCCGGTTTCCAGGAGCGCACCGAGGACAGGGGGTTGGTCGTCAAGAACTGGGCGCCGCAGGTGGACGTGCTGCGCCACAGGGCGGCCGGCGCGTTCGTGACGCACTGCGGGTGGAACTCGACGCTGGAGGGCGTCGTGGCGGGGCTGCCGCTGCTGTGCTGGCCGCTGTACGCGGAGCAGAAGATGAACAAGGTGCGGATCGTGGAGGAGATGAAGCTAGGGGTGGAGATGAGGAGGAGGGACGACGACGACGTGGTGACGGCTGAAGAGGTGGAGGCGAAGGTGAGGTGGGTGATGGAGGACTCCGACGGCGCGCGGGCGCTCAGGGAGCGCGCGGCGGCGGCGAGGGACCGAGCGGCCGAGGCGCTGGCGGAAGAGGGCCCATCGCGTGCAGCTTTCCTCGAGTTCCTCAAAGACCTGTTGGCTTCGGAAGGCATGGTTAATGTTTGAATTTAGGAGTAAAATATACTTATAAAAAAAGTTTGTACTCCCTCCGTCAGAGTGTTTCATTGTGTTGATCATTTGTATTTGGAAATATGTACTGCAGCTTTAGTTTTAGTTACGAGATGTGAGCCTTATTGATGTATCATGATGGATGTGACAGATTATTTGAATTTCATATTTTTGTATCATGTGTGTGAGGGACGAGACTTTGTGCTATGGATGTATGTCATGACTCATAGACATGATCTTTATCCTTGTGATATAATCTATCTTAGTGGTTCGTGGACGTGAGAAATCTTGTGATGCGTGCTAGTTTAAAAAAAATGCAACTATAGCATTTCCTAAAAAAATACAATTATAGAATTTGTGTCACGCAAAGTAGCTTTTCACTAAATTTATGTGAATAATATTAATATTTATGTCTCCAACTAGGTTTGCTAGAAAATATTTTATAATTAATTTAATGAACCCATTATTTTATATAACTTTGATTGAGCTTTAAATTGTTTGACTTTTCGAAAATAAAAATTATATATTTTTAAGCACAAGGGAGTACTTTTTACTTTGTTTCTCCCCTTCTTTTGCCAAACTTACACTGTATGCACCAATAAAAGAAAGTTACACTGTATGTACATGGATACATATACAAATGCTTTTCTATTGATAAGAAAACTTTTCTCCTTTTTTATAATTGAATTTTTTCTCTCCATACAAATCGATTTTTTTTGCAGCAGTTTGTCCTATGCGGTAGGCCATGCATACATGTCCAACAAAAAAAACATGTGGCCCAGGAAAGTTTTTTTTCTTCTAAAGGTGATGAGTGACGATGACCCTAGAAAATAGCAATGCGCAAGCGAAAAGTTCACTTTAAGATGGGCCTGCATAAATGCACAATAGTTGTCACCTAGTGGCCAATTTAAATTTATACGGTACATATGCATGTTAGGGCTAGTTTGGTAGAGCTCACTAAATAGCTTCCAGGCTGAATACATGTGTCACATATTTTTTTTACTAATAAGTGATTATTTGCTGATTTTGTGAAGTGATTCTTCGAATTGAACTAGGAGGTTAGGAGCTGAAAAAAGTAGTTTCTCTTGATTCACTCCGCGCCTAGAATCACTGTATACATAGAGTTTATCTTAGAAAATCATAGAGAACCAATTTCAATCAGAGAATCATTTCTCATAGAAAATCATCTTTCATAGAAAATGTAGAGCAGAGAAGCTCTATCAAACTGACCCTTAAATGTGACCCATGCTTTGATAAAGCAGAGAAGCTCTACCAAACGGCGGTTTTTCACCGAGGTTCACTTGGTTGCCACCAAGCTAATCTCCGTTGTGGCGATACATCCACTTGATGGATTACAAGCTAATTGACTATCAAGAGTCAAACCCTCAGTGGGCGCCGCACATCCACTCTCAAGATGCGGATCCTCCAAGCCACGAGCTTTACTAGAGTTGCTCTTCGTGATCCCCGTGGGGTGAGCACAATCCCCCTCACAAGTCCTCCGGAGCCACGCACAATCTCCACGCGTGCTTCAATAGAGTCTCAAGACACCAAGCCATCTAGGAGGTGGCAACCTCTAAGAGTAACAAGTACCACCGGCTTGCAACACAATCACCTAGTGCCACTTGATGCAATCCTCACGATGCAACGCACTAGAATCACTCACTCGATCGGATGATCACTATCAAGCTCAAGTGAGTTAGAGGCTCTCTAAGCACTCCGCAAGCAAGGACACTAAGTCCCAAGGGTGCTCAGCACCAGCCAAGGCCGGTCACCACTTCTATTTATAGCTCCACAAACAAATAGAGCCATTGGAAACCTCACTGGATAAATTTCGGGGGCGACAGACACGTCTGTCACCAAGCCGACAGACGCTACAGGCGCGTCCATCGCTCCTACGGCTTCCACGTGTCACCACACGCCAAAACTCCAACGGTCAAATTCTCCAGCGTCAGACGCATCCGATGCTTCGTGGCCTCAGCGTCCGTCACGCGATAGACGCGACACAGAGAGCTCCCGCGCCGCGCTCAACCACGACAGACGCGTCTGTCGGACGAGCGACAGACGCGGCCCAGCGTCCGTCACTACCGTGGCTCACAGCCCGGCTGACGCCACACGCGACAAACGCTGACGCCAGCGTCCGTCGCGTGACCACCCCTGCGTCTATCGTGTTCGCTACAGCTGGCCGAGCTAGGGTTGCCCGATAGACTCAGACTCAGCGTCCGTCGCTGCCCTAGCAGCGCGTCTATCACGTGCAAACTCGTGCGGCTACGCAGTGAATTGGACAGACGCGATGTAAGGTCCTAGATGGCTAGAGGGGGGTGAATAGCCTATAAAAAATCCTACACAAGCCACTAAGCAAACTTGTTAGAATAACAAATGGCGTAAAGCTAGTTTTGCTAACCCTACGGTTGTGATGCAAGCCTCCTATCCACAAGTATAGTAGATTAAGATCTCTAGTTCACACAAGGGCTATGTCACTAATTTTACACTAGTGAGCAAGCTAACAACACTACTAGCAAAGCTACTACTAGAGCTACACAAGATAAACTAGTAAAGTAAATGCGAGAGAGATGATTGTGAATCTATACCGACGGAGGAGTGAAGATATTGTCAATCACCAAGATGATATACAATCAATCAATATTGACAACAACACAATATGAAGACCAATCACCGGGAGACAAGAGACATAATATTTTTGTTCACCCGGTGTTTACTTGTGCACCGACAAGCTACGTCACCGGTTGTGTCGACCAACACTTAGATGGTTTCCCGGTGTGACCCTCAAGTCACTTGCCCCTCAAGGCACACCCCGCAAGGCATCACAAGACACCACTCTCAAGTGAGGTAACTCAATGACACGCGCAATGCAATAGAGTTGCTTTTGGCGCTCCACCGAGGAAAGCACAAGAACCTCTTACAATCAACCGGAGGTGGCCAAGAACAATCTTCTTCTCTTGCCAACACCTCCAACAATCTCCAAGCCGGCTAGGAGCGGTACTCTCCAAGAGTAACAAGAAATCCACCGGTTAAATTACCCACAAGTGCCACTAGATGCCCTCAAACTATGCAATGCACTTTGGGATCACTCAATCTCACTTTTGATTTGCAATCAAGCAAGAGAGATGAGTGGGAGGGAGAAGCTCTAGCTCAAAGGATTCACAAGAGTGTTAGAAATCACGAGAGACCTCCCTAAGGGCTGGCCAACAAGTATTTATAAGCATCCCAAATGAATAGAGCCGTTGTACCCCTTCACTGGGTCCTTTTCGGGACGACCGGACGCGCCGGTCGAAACTGACCGGACGCGCTCAACCGCGTCCGATCCTCCAACGGTCACTGCGCCAACGGTCAAATGCAACGACCGGACGCGCCGCTCAACCGATCGGACGCGCCGATCGCATAGTACCACGCGCCCGCGAAGCATCGACCGGACGCACTCCAGGCAACGACCAGATGCGACAGTGCCAGCGTCTGGTTGGAGTCCAGTAAGCTCCCTCAATGACCGGACGCGCCGCGCGTCCGATCAGCTTTACGCCACGCGCTACACTTCTGGGTGACCGACCGGACACGCCAGTCCCGTGAGTGACCGGACGCGCCAGTTGCAAACCCTAACACCCGCGTGCCTGACTACTGCGTTGAACTGACCGGACGCATCTGGTCAAACCATGACCGCGTCCGGTGCAGTGTCCGGTCACCTCTGTGACCTCCGTTCGCCTCCGTTCGCCTCCGTTTCTTTTTCGACTTCTGGCGTAGTGGAAAATAGGCATTTCAACTCCTCGAAAACGCCTGAATCCCGTGCTCGCAAGCTCGGCGGGAGGGAGAGAGGGACCCAAACCCTCTCTACCGCTCAAACTTCAACGCCTTCATAAATGTGCCAATACCAACAAGTGATCACCACCTTGTGCACGTGTGTTAGTATTTTCATAATCATTTTTGAAGGTTTTCTAGTTAGCTCACTAGGCCCTACATGCAATGCACTTCATGAATTCACCTAGTGGCACCAGTGTATCGAATAACCGATAAGACTTCTCCTCTTAATAGTTCGGCTATCAATCCTAAACCACTCACACCCTCTATGGTGTATTGAGTGCAAAACTAAATGGCCTTATGGTTATACCTTTGCCTTGAGCCAATTTTGTTTTTCCAAAAGATATGATCCACTTCATATCATCACATGACTGTCTCGATCCATCGACCTTGACTTCACTTGCTCTTCACCGTTGTATCGATCCGTCGGCACCAAGTCTTGCTCAAGCTTCACCATCGCATGGTCCTTCGCAGGGCTGGACAAAAAGCTCGTTAAGCTGGCTCGGTGGCTAGGTACAAAAGTGCTCCGATTGGACTCATTTATCTTTTAAAATGAAAATGACTTGACTTGGAACGACTTTCAACTTCGGCTCGGCTCGTTAGGCTCGGCTCGTTAGGCTCGTCGTGAAGTTGGGTCTTAAACAATACAGGAAATAATGATGAATAAGATTATACCAATTTCTAAAAAAGCTCGAAAAAAACTACGGTTGGCTCGATATCCCGCCCTAGTCCTTCGCTTCGAAGCCTCGACTTGCCCTTCACCTTCACAACCGGTCCATCGAGCCAAGCATCATCTTGGTCTTCACCATCTTAGTCACATGAGTCAATGTCATGTCTCATATTCAATGACCACCTTTATCTAAATCATCCACTTAGATACAAAGGTTAGTCCTAGGTTTCATCAATTAGCCAAAACCAAACTAGGGACTTTCAATCTCCCCCTTTTTGGTAATTGATGACAACCCTCACAAAGATGATTTTGATAATAAAAGTTTTGAACTTGTCATACTTGTCCAATCATTTTGCTCATAAGTAAAGTTTGGACAATTATCACAAGCTCAATTTTGGTAGCATTAGCTCTCCCTACATATGTGCATAGAGTTTGGATTGAAAGCTTTACACATATGCATGAATAGACGTGTTGAGAGAGTAATTTTACCAAAATGATGCTAAGGTGTAAGAAATAGACCTTTGAAGCGTGATACCAATCGAAGCTGCCTTTTACACCATCCTTAGCATCATGAAGTAACTAGACATCTATCACAACTCAAGAACCCCGTGAGATCAACATTATATATAAAGGTTCTTGGACCACTTGTAAAGCTTTAGGCATGTCTAGATACCACAAGTAAACTATTCCTATGCATGCTAGTAGATCATTTCATCATTCAAGTTCTATACTAGCATTGCACCACACAAGCATGTATATTGAATTTAAATACATGTGTAATGAGCAAGTCATATGAGAATGCACAAACAAATGCAACAACTTTGTTTATGAGCTTGCTCCCCCTACTTGTGTGCATCAAAATTTATTTACCCCTTTATCATGTTGAATCATCTTTTTCTCTCCCCCTTTGTCAACAACTTACCCAAAAAATAGGATCAAATTGTGGAGAAAAAAAATAATGTTTGATGGAGTAGGTTAAAATTTATCAAATTTGGTTCAACCTATAACACTTGCCAAAGATATTTAATTTGATTTGAACCAAAGACAAGCTTCTTCACACCTCATAATAAGGGTTATCTTGCCTATGTTGAATTAAACACGTATAGCAAATCTTCTAGATTCAACACTAGGTTTGCAAGCTCACAAACATGTGTAAGGTCCGAATGGCTAGAGGGGGGGGGTGAATAGCCTAATTAAAACTTCTACAAGAATTACTTAACCACAAGTTAGTATAAAAGGTGGCGGAGCAAAATGCACTAGCTCTAACTAATTAAGCAAGCCACCTATTCAAGTCTAGTACAAGGCTATCCTCTAAACACTACAACAACAACAAGCTAGATACAAGATGTAAAACGAGAGAAGAGCTTCGAGTGATTATACCGCCGTGTAGAGATGAGAAGTACCAATCAATCAATCACACAAGAGAAATCCTCGGGAAGAGAATGACACAAGAATTTATCCCGAGGTTCACTTGCTTCCCGGCAAGCTACTCCTCGTTGTGGCGATGCACCCACTTGTCGGTTCGCGAGCTAATCAACTATCAAGAGTTGAGCCCTCGGCGGGCGCCGCACAACCGCACACAAGACGGGGATCCTCCAAGCCACGAGCTCCACTAGAGTATCCAATTCACGAACTCCCGCGGGGAAGGATCAAGAACCCCTTACAACACTTGGTGAAGGCTCCAACAATCTCCAATTGCGAGCTCAATCACCTCCGCTGCTCCAAGCCGTCTACCGTGTCGGGAAACACGGAAGAGTAACAAGAAATACGCAGCAACTCGAAGATCAAGTGCCTCTAGAATGCAACTCTCAAGCAATGCACTTGAATCTCACTCAATCTCACTCAAGATGTGCAACTATGCAAAGAGATGAGTGGAGGGGTTGTTCTCTAGCTCAAAGTATGTCTCTATATCTCAAAATGTGCAAGAGTTTTTCCTCAAACCCCGGCCAACGTCTATTTATAACGAAGGGGTACGCAGCTAGCCGTTACAGACGACTCAGCGAAAATCGTGCTGACCGGACGCTCCGGTCAGGGTGACCGGACGCGTCCGGTCATTACACGACAAACGTGAACAGTGCGCGTCAGAACTAGCCGTTGCCCTGACCGGACGCGCTGAACCGAGTGACCGGACACGACAGTGCCCGCGTCCGGTCGCGTTCCAGTAAGCTCCAGCTGCGACCGGACGCGTCCGATCGTCACTCCGCTTTGCTCTGTGTTTCTGGACGCGTGACCGGACGCTCCGGTCCCGTGAAGGACCGGACGCGCCGGTCGCGCGCTTCTCTCTTACGCCCAGTTGAACTGACCGGACGCGCCCGGTCAAACCGAGACCGCGTCCGGTGCAGCGTCCGGTGCAGCGTCCGGTGCAGCGTCCGGTGCAGCGTCCGGTGCAGCGTCCGATCGCCGTTTTTCAGTGAAAAACAATTCGGACTTTCACCACCTTTTCTCGCCTCCGGCGCAATAGAAAAAAGGCATTTCATTTTCTCGAAAACGCCTGAATCCCGCGCTCGCACGCTCGGCGGGAGGGAGAGCGAACCCCAAACCCCTCTCTACCGCTTAAACTCCACCGCCTTCGCAACTGTGCTAACACCACCAAGTGTACACCTCCATGTGCATGTGTGTTAGCATTTCACAATCATTTTTCAAGGCGTTATGTTAGCTCTTTACTAGATCCTAATGCATATGCTCAAGACGTTGATCTAGTGGCACTTGATTTCCGAGCTAACCGTGATTGCCCCTCTTGATAGTCGGCTATGTATCCTAAACCCGGTCAATCACTTCTCTACTCATCTTAGACCAGCAAAAGGAAAACCCTATGGTTATACCTTTGCCTTGCGCTCTTAGATCCTTCTCTTTCACTTGATCATCTTGTCCTTCATTTTATGTGCATCTCCACCATGATCATCATTTCATGTCCATGCACCATCTCTTTGTGATCTTGTGGCCACCACTCCTTGCCACATACACCTTCATCACATGTGTTGCTTATGCCTAACTCAAAACACTTAACACATGACATTAGCAACTTGGTGTCATTGATTACCAAAACCAAACTTGGGCTTTCAATCTCCCCCTTTTTGGTAATTGAAGACAACCATCACAAAGATATGAAATGAAATCAATTTTCAATTTCGATAGTATTAGCTCCCCCTACATATGTGCTTCCATGAGTTTGGTTCAATTATGCACATATGTATGGATTCAAATTTTGGGAGAGTTACTACTATCAAATTGATGCTAAGGTATATAGAATGGACCTTTGAAGCGTGATACCAATCGGAGTTGCCTTTATATACCATCCTTAGCATCGAAGTAGCTAGACACCACTTGTAATACATCACTTGTAAAGATCATAAACACTAAAGTACTTTGTGAGATCAACATTAAAAGCAAAGGTGTCTAGATACCACATGTAAAGCTACTCTTAACACAACATCATTCAAGTTCTATATCTAGCATACACCATTCAATCATGAATATCGAAATTAAACTTTGCAATGCAACATTTCATCATGTTAATGCACATACAAATGCAACAAATAATCCATGAGCTTGCTCCCCCTACTTATGTGCTCAAATTTAATTTCTCTCTTTGTGACTTTTCTCTCCCTCTTATTATATTTTATTTCCTCTTTGCAATATCTTTGTGACTTTTCTCTCCCCCTTTGTCAACAATCACCAAAAAGGTGCCGATTTTAGTGAGAGATAAGTCAATCAATTATGAGGGAGTCCAAATTATGGTTCAATCTAGATTACTTGCCTAGAATATGTAATTCGGTTTGATCCAAGGACAAGCTTTTTCACACCTCATAAAGTATAAGGGTTATCTTGACCATGTTGAATTACACATCATGAGCTCGTTTACTAGATTCAACACTAGGTTCGCAAGCCCACAACATGTCATATGCTACCACTAGATTAATCAATCATAGAAGCAATAGTGGTACCATATATACATCAAAATTATTTGGTTTTCATGAATGAGCCTATTTGTCATGCAAATATGTCTATATGTTCTAAACATGTCCTTATCAAAGTATGGATGATATGCCAAACAACTTTACCTTGCTATGTTGGAGGAGAGGCATGTCATCTAAGAATGTAGGGGTGCACTCATTTCAAGTTGGAGAAGTCAAGTATGTTCAATTCATTCTTCAACTTGTAAAATCTCTTTTCATCAAGTGGCTTTGTAAAAATGTCGGCTAGTTGATCTTCGGTGCCAATGCTTTCAATGCTAATATCACCCTTTTGTTGATGGTCCCTTATGAAGTGATGCCTTATGTCAATGTGCTTCGTTCTTGAATGTTGAACCGGATTTTGTGTCATCTTTATAGCACTCTCATTATCACAAAACAAAGGCACATTCTTGAATTTAATTCCAAAGTCATTCAAGGTGGCTTTCATCCAAAGCAATTGTGCACAACAACTACCGGCACTAATGTATTCGGCCTCGGCGGTAGATAGTGCAACACTATTTTGTTTCTTTGATGACCATGAAACAAGAGACCTTCCAAGCAATTGACAAGTGCCACTTGTGCTCATTCTATCAATCTTGCATCCACCATAGTCGGAGTCCGAATATCCAATCAACTCAAAGTTAGACCCCTTGGGATACCATAGTCCAACATCATGAGTGCCCTTAAGATATCTCAATACCCTTTTGGTTGCTTTCAAGTGACTTTCTCTAGGTGAAGCTTGATATCTTGCACACTTGCACACACTAAACATCACATCCGGCCTAGAGGCGGTGACATAGAGCAAACTTCCAATCATAGACCGGTATTGCTTTTGATCTACCATGTTTCCACTATCATCAATACCCAATTGATCATTTGTGCCCATTGGTGTGCTCATTGGCTTAGCATCTTGCAATCCAAACTTCTTGATCATGTCCTTGATGTACTTGCCTTGACTTACAAAAGTGCCATTCTTCATTTGCTTGATTTGAAGTCCAAGGAAGTAACTAAGCTCTCCAATCATAGACATCTCAAACTCATTAGCCATCATATTTCCAAATTCTTCACAAAAGTCTTGGTTAGTTGATCCAAAGATAATGTCATCCACATAGATTTGCAACACAAACAAGTCATTTCCAAGCTTCTTGGTGAAGAGAGTGGTGTCAACCTTTCCCATCTTGAACCCTTTAGAGAGGAGAAAGTCCCTCAACCTCTCATACCATGCTCTAGGTGCTTGCTTCAAACCATACAATGCCTTCTTTAGCTTGTAAACATGGTTAGGCTTCTTATCATCTTCAAAACCGGGAGGTTGCTCAACATAAACTTCTTCATTGATGTAGCCATTGAGAAATGCACTCTTAACATCCATTTGATAGAGCTTGATGTTGTGTGCACAAGCATATGCTAATAAGATTCTAATTGCCTCCAGTCTTGCAACCGGTGCATATGTCTCTCCAAAGTCAAGACCTTCAACTTGTGTGTAACCTTGTGCAACCAATCTTGCTTTGTTTCTTACAACTACACCATCTTGATCTTGCTTGTTTCTAAAGACCCACTTAGTACCAATCACATTGTAGTTCCTTGGCCTTTCAACTAGTTCCCAAACTTGATTTCTAATGAAGTTGTTTAGCTCTTCATGCATGGCATTTACCCAATCGGAATCTTTCAATGCATCTTCTATTTTCTTAGGTTCTTCAAGTGACACAAATGAGTAGTGCTCACAAAAGGATGCTAGCCTTGATCTAGTTTGAACACCACTTTGAATTCCACCAATGATTTGATCCAATGGATGATCCCTAGCAATGCTAGTAGGTTGGAGTATTGGGAGTTGATTGCTTCCACTTGTTTGACCTTGAACTTGAGCTTCATCATGAGAACCACTAGAGCTTGCTTGATTTGTATCAATTTGCACACTTTGGTTGATCACGTGAATATCATCATCATCAACTTGCATCGGCCTTATATCACCAATGTCCATGTTCTTCATTGCATTTGACAATTGATCCCCTCTCACATCATCAAGGTTTTGAGCTTCATTTTGAGACCCTTGGGTTTCATCAAACTCAACATCATGAACTTCTTCCAAGGTGCCATTTGTGAGATTCCAAACTCTATATGCTTTGCTTGTGGTAGAATAACCAAGTAAGAACCCTTCATCACATTTCTTTTCAAACTTGCTCAATCTAGTGCCTTTCTTGAGAATATAGCATTTGCAACCAAACACTCTAAAGTATGCAATGTTAGGCTTTCTTCCATTCAATAGCTCATATGGTGTCTTTCCAAGCTTCCCATGGCAATAGAGACGGTTGCTACAATAGCAAGCCGTGTTTATGGCTTCACTCCAAAATGAATGACTAACATTGTATTCACTAAGCATTGATCTAGCCATATCAATCAAGGTTCTATTTTTCCTTTCAACTACACCATTTGATTGAGGAGTGTATGTTGGTGAGAATTGATGCCCAATACCAAGATCATCACATAAAGCTTCAATTCTTGTGTTCTTGAACTCACTACCATTGTCACTTCTAATCTTCTTGATGGTAGTCTCAAACTCATTTTGCACCCTCTTGACAAAAGATTTGAATAGATCACGTACATCACTCTTGTCAAAGAGAAAGAACACCCAAGTGTATCTAGTGTAGTCATCCACTATCACAAAGCCATACTTGTTGCCACCAATGCTAGTGTATGTTGTTGGCCCAAACAAGTCCATGTGCAATAGCTCAAATGCCTTTGATGTGCTCATTTCACTCTTACTAGGATGTGGATTTCCAACTTGTTTGCCGGCTTGACAAGCACTACATGGTTTATCCTTTTCAAAAGTTACATCTTTCAAGCCTCTAACTAAGTCATGCCTCAAAAGTTTGTTCAATTGTTTCATTCCAACATGACCAAGTCTTCTATGCCATAACCATCCCATACTAGATTTGCTAAGCAAGCATGATGTCAATTGTGTCTCACTATCATTGAAGTCAACCAAGTATAAGCTATCATGTCTAAATCCTTTGAATATCAAATTTGATCCATCAACACTTATGACTTCAACATCATCACTACCAAATATGCACTTGAAGCCAAGATCACAAAGTTGTGCCACCGATAAAAGATTGAAATCTAAGCTCTCAACTAGCAACACATTAGATATGCTCATGTGATTTGAGATAGCAATTTTACCAAGCCCCTTGACCTTGCCTTTCTTGTTGTTACCGAAAGTGATAGCATCAAAACCACCATTTTGACTTCTATCAATAGATTTGAACATACAAGAATCCCCGGTCATATGTTGAGTGCACCCACTATCAAGCACCCAATGCCTTCCTCCGGCTTTGTAATTGACCTACAAGACAAGATCAATTCTTTTTAGGTACCCAAACTTGTTTGGGTCCTCCAAGGTTAGAGACTAAGCTCTTTGGTACCCAAATGGCTTTCTTCTTTGAGCCCATCCATGGTGTACCGATAAACTTAGCATGAACACCATTTGTACCCTTGGTAAGCATATAGAAAGAATTAAACTTGATTGAGGATACATTTGCATTGGATTTCTTGTTCACGCAATGTTGCTCTATATGACCAACTTGCTTGCAACTTTTGCAATAGCTACCATTGTTCTTCACAAAACGAGTCTTGTGAGAAGCAAAAGCGGCCTTGCCTTTCTTGGGGTTATAGCCCAATCCCTCTTTGTAGAGAGAAGCTCTTTGGCTACCCAAGCACATAAGCAAGCGGTCCTCACCACCATAAGCCTTAGCTAATGTGTGATTGAGCTCTTTTACCTCCTTCTTGAGATTTTCATTCTCAACTATAAGTGTGGAGTCACAAGTGAAACCATCACTACTAGATGAGGATGATGTAGATGAGCTACATGAAGGGTTAGTAGGAGCAACGATAATAGGCTTATGAAAAGTTTCATAAATTATATCACATGATATGCCCATGTTACAAGTTTTAGCTTTCTCAACATTAGTTGACATGTTTTCACATTTTTCAACTAGAGAGGAATGAGCTTCTTCAAGCTTAGTGTGAGACTTTTGAAGCTTCTTATGGTCTACCTTTAGACTCTCATAAGATGCCCTAAGCTCATCAAGTTCTTGCATAAGGTTTTTCTTTTCCTTAAGCAAGCCCTTGCACTCCTTTCTAGATTCTTTAAAATGTTGAGTGCAATCTTCTAGCATAGTGATTAGTTCATCTTTAGTGAATTCTTCTTCATCACTATCACTATCACTAGCATTATCATGATCACTCTCATCGTCGGATGATACCTTAGCGGCCTTAGCCATGAAGCACGATGGAGTGTCGAAGAGGGAGACATTTTCTTGGATGGCAATGCTAGCATGTCCCTTCTTCTTGCTCTTGTAGTCATCCTCATCATCACTTGAGGAATCATCACTATCCCATGTAGCAACATGAGAATCATTCTTCTTATAAGAGCTCTTTTTCTTTTCTTGCTTCTTCTTCTCTTTCTTGATAGCATCTTCATCATCACTATCATAAGGACACTTTGCAATAAGATGATCCTTGCTATGGCATCTAAAGCATCTCATGTTATGCTCATTCTTCTTAGATGAGTTCTTCCTCCTCCTTGCACGATAGCCCTTCTTCTTCATGAATTTGCCAAATTGCTTGACAAAGAGAGCCATCTTCTCATCAATGTCATTACTATCACAAGAGCTTGAGTCTTCATCACTTGATGATTCAATCTTGGACTTGCCCTTGGATGTGGTGGCTTTGAATGCCACACTCTTCTTCTTTTCATCATCTTTCTTTTCATTTTCCTTCTTCTTCTTCTTGACCAACTCATCCTTCTCATCATCTTCTCTATATGAATCATCGGTCATCACCTCTTGAAATATTTGTTGAGGAGTTGAATCCTTCAATGTAGTCCTTACTAGCACGGTGATCAATGTATCAAATCTCTTGGGCAAGCTTCTCAAGAACTTCATAGAGAATTGATTGTCCTTGACCTCCTCACCAAGTGCCTTGAGCTCATTAACAATGACTTGCAACCTATGAAACATCTCCGGTACACTCTCATCATCTTGCATCTTGAAGCTTGAAAATTTTTCTTGCAAGATATATGCTTTAGCGGTCTTTGTGCCTTCGGTGCCCTCAAATGTTTCTTCTAGCTTGGCCCAAGCATCATGAGCAATCTCAATGTTCTTCACTTGCTCAAAGGTCTTGTCATCTAGTGCCTCATGAAGAGCACTAATGGCAATATCATTGCATTGGAGCTTCTTCTCTTCTACCGGTGTAGGTGCTTCCGGATTAGCAACCTCAAATTTTGTTTCGGTGACCTTCCACACTTCTCTATTGATTGACTTTAGGTGTGCGGTCATCTTAACCTTCCAATAAGCATAATTTGTGCCATCAAAGTGAGGTGCCTTCTTGGTGTTGTTGATGTGCAAGCTTAATTGAGCCATTTCTATTTCACCGTAGGTTGTTAAGCCTCAAATAAACGGTGCCTCGGCTCTGATACCACTTGTAAGGTCCGAATGGCTAGAGGGGGGGGGGGTGAATAGCCTAATTAAAACTTCTACAAGAATTACTTAACCACAAGTTAGTATAAAAGGTGGCGGAGCAAAATGCACTAGCTCTAACTAATTAAGCAAGCCACCTATTCAAGTCTAGTACAAGGCTATCCTCTAAACACTACAACAATAACAAGCTAGATACAAGATGTAAAACGAGAGAAGAGCTTCGAGTGATTATACCGCCGTGTAGAGATGAGAAGTACCAATCAATCAATCACACAAGAGAAATCCTCGGGAAGAGAATGACACAAGAATTTATCCCGAGGTTCACTTGCTTCCCAGCAAGCTACTCCTCGTTGTGGCGATGCACCCACTTGTCGGTTCGCGAGCTAATCAACTATCAAGAGTTGAGCCCTCGGCGGGCGCCGCACAACCGCACACAAGACGGGGATCCTCCAAGCCACGAGCTCCACTAGAGTATCCAATTCACGAACTCCCGCGGGGAAGGATCAAGAACCCCTTACAACACTTGGTGAAGGCTCCAACAATCTCCAATTGCGAGCTCAATCACCTCCGCTGCTCCAAGCCGTCTACCGTGTCAGGAAACACGGAAGAGTAACAAGAAATACGCAGCAACTCGAAGATCAAGTGCCTCTAGAATGCAACTCTCAAGCAATGCACTTGAATCTCACTCAATCTCACTCAAGATGTGCAACTATGCAAAGAGATGAGTGGAGGGGTTGTTCTCTAGCTCAAAGTATGTCTCTATATCTCAAAATGTGCAAGAGTTTTTCCTCAAACCCCGGCCAACGTCTATTTATAACGAAGGGGTACGCAGCTAGCCGTTACAGACGACTCAGCGAAAATCGTGCTGACCGGACGCTCCGGTCAGGGTGACCGGACGCGTCCGGTCATTACACGACAAACGTGAACAGTGCGCGTCAGAACTAGCCGTTGCCCTGACCGGACGCGCTGAACCGAGTGACCGGACGCGACAGTGCCCGCGTCCGGTCGCGTTCCAGTAAGCTCCAGCTCCGACCGGACGCGTCCGATCGTCACTCCGCTTTGCTCTGTGTTTCTGGACGCGTGACCGGACGCTCCGGTCCCGTGAAGGACCGGACGCGCCGGTCGCGCGCTTCTCTCTTACGCCCAGTTGAACTGACCGGACGCGCCCGGTCAAACCGAGACCGCGTCCGGTGCAGCGTCCGGTGCAGCGTCCGGTGCAGCGTCCGGTGCAGCGTCCGGTGCAGCGTCCGATCGCCGTTTTTCAGTGAAAAACAATTCGGACTTTCACCACCTTTTCTCGCCTCCGGCGCAATAGAAAAAAGGCATTTCATTTTCTCGAAAACGCCTGAATCCCGCGCTCGCACGCTCGGCGGGAGGGAGAGCGAACCCCAAACCCCTCTCTACCGCTTAAACTCCACCGCCTTCGCAACTGTGCTAACACCACCAAGTGTACACCTCCATGTGCATGTGTGTTAGCATTTCACAATCATTTTTCAAGGCGTTATGTTAGCTCTTTACTAGATCCTAATGCATATGCTCAAGACGTTGATCTAGTGGCACTTGATTTCCGAGCTAACCGTGATTGCCCCTCTTGATAGTCGGCTATGTATCCTAAACCCGGTCAATCACTTCTCTACTCATCTTAGACCAGCAAAAGGAAAACCCTATGGTTATACCTTTGCCTTGCGCTCTTAGATCCTTCTCTTTCACTTGATCATCTTGTCCTTCATTTTATGTGCATCTCCACCATGATCATCATTTCATGTCCATGCACCATCTCTTTGTGATCTTGTGGCCACCACTCCTTGCCACATACACCTTCATCACATGTGTTGCTTATGCCTAACTCAAAACACTTAACACATGACATTAGCAACTTGGTGTCATTGATTACCAAAACCAAACTTGGGCTTTCAACATGTCATATGCCACCACTAGATCAAAACAAGAATAGAAGCAATAGTGGTAACATATATCCATCAAATTCATTTGATTTATCATGAATTCTCATGCATACCACTTATTATGTCTATATGCTCTAGCAAGTCCTTAGCATAGGATGAATGACATGTCAATCAACTTTACCTTACAATGTCGAAGGAGAGGCATGTCAATAAGTGGGTGGGGTGCATTCAACTCTTGTTTGAGAAATCAAGAATGTTCAACTCATTCCTTAGCTTGCAAAACCTCTTTTCATCAAGTGGCTTGGTGAGAATATCGGCAAGTTGATCATCGGTGCCAACACTTTCAATGGCAATATCTCCTTTTTGTTGATGATCTCTAATGAAATGATGTCTTATGTCAATATGATTTGTTCTTCCATGTTGAACCGGGTTTTGTGTCATCTTGATTGCACTTTCATTATCACATAGCAATGGCACATTCTTGAAGTTGAGGCCATAATCCTTCAAAGTTGATTTCATCCATAGCAATTGTGCACAACAACTCCCCGCACTCACATATTCGGCTTCGGCGGTAGAGATTGCCACACTATTTTGTTTCTTTGAGGACCATGACACAAGTGATCTTTTAAGTAATTGACATGTGCCACTTGTGCTCTTTCTATTGATCTTGCAACCCCCATAGTCAGAGTCTGAATATCCAATTAATTCAAACTTTGACCCCTTGGGATACCATAGTCCAACATCTCTTGTTTGCTTCAAGTACCTCAATATTCTCTTTGCGGCCGTGAGATGACTCTCTCTAGGTGAGGCTTGATATCTAGCACATATATAAACACTAAACATGACATCCGGCCTTGATGTGGTGACATAGAGTAGACTTCCAATCAAAGACCGATATTCCTTTTGATTCACCATTTTGCCATCAAGATCACTATCCAAATTGTCATTTGTACCCATTGGAGTTGAAATTGGCTTTGCATCTTGCATTCTAAACTTCTTCAACATGTCCCTTATGTATTCCCTTGACTCACAAATGTCCCATTCTTCAATTGTTTGACTTGGAGACCAAGGAAGTAGCAAAGTTCACCAATCATAGACATTTCAAACTCTTTGGCCATCATAGCACCAAATTCTTCACAATAAGCTTGATCGGTTGATCCAAAGATGATGTCATCAACATATATTTGCACTATGAAGAAATCATTCCCAATCTTCTTGGTGAATAGAGTTATATCAACCTTGCCCATCTTGAATCCCTTAGAGAGAAGGAAATCCCTTAGCCTCTCATACCATGCTCTAGGTGTTTGTTTTAAGGCATATAAAGCCTTCTTCAACTTGTACACATGGTTGGGTTTCTTGTCATCTTCAAATCTAGGAGGTTGCTCAACAAAGACTAACTCATTGATGATTCCATTGAGAAATGCACTTTTGACATCCATTTGATATAGTTTGATGTTGTGTGCACAAGCATAAGCCAATAGAATCCTTATTGCCTCCAATCTTGCCACGGGAGCATATGTCTCATCATAGTCAAGACCTTCTACCTGAGTGTAACCTTGAGCAACTAGTCTTGCTTTGTTTCTCACCATAATGCCATCTTGATCTTGCTTGTTTTTGAACACCCACTTGGTTCCAATCATATTGTAGTCATTTGGCCTTTCTACCAATTCCCAAACATCATTTCTTGTGAAATTGTTAAGTTCTTCTTGCATAGCCATGATCCAATCGGTATCCCTCAAAGCTTGTTCTATTTTCTTTGGTTCTATGGTTGACACAAATGATGCATGCTTACAAAACATAGTCAATCTTGATCTTGTTTGCACACCACTTCTAATATCACCAATAACACTATCAATAGAGTGATTTCTTGTAATATGTTATGGTTGGAGTACTTACACTTGATTGCTTGAGTTTGGTTGATCACTTGATGTATCTCAATGAGATGAACTAGCACCATGATCTTGCACTTGAGAGTCATTAGCTAGCTTGAATGGAGAATTGAGCACTTGATCTTTATCATCATCTTGAATATCAATTACTTGCTTTGCTCTAATGTCCCCAATGTCCATGTTCTTCATTGCTTCCACCAATTGAGTTCCACCAACATCATCTAGATTATCTTCTTCATCTTGTGACCCATTGGTTTCATCAAATTGCACATCATGGACTTCTTCTAGAATGCCACTTGAATTGTTCCAAACTCTATAAGCTTTGCTTGTAGTTGAATAACCAAGTAGGAACCCCTCATCACATCTCTTGTCAAACTTTTCCAATCTAGTGCCCTTCTTCAAGATATAGCATTTGCAACCAAACACCCTAAAGTAAGAAATATTTGGCTTTCTTCCATGAAGTAGTTCATATGGGGTCTTCTCTAGCAATGGATGACAATATAGTCTATTGATGTAGTAGCAAGCGGTATTGATTGCTTCATCCCAAAATGATTGACTCACATTATACTCATGAAGCATTGATCTAGCCATATCAACAATGTTCTATTCTTTCTCTCAACTAGGTCATTTAATTGTGGAGTGTACTTGGCCGAGAATTGATGTCTAATGCCATAGTGATCACAAAGTTCTTCAATTCTTATATTCTTGAACTCACTTCCATTGTCACTTCTCACTTTCTTGATTCTAATCTCAAACTCATTGTGAACTATAGTGAGAAAGGTCTTGAAGATGTCAAACACTTCACTTTTGTTACTAAGAAAGAATACCCATGTGAATCTTATGAAGTCGTCCACTATGACAAAGTCATACTTGTTGTCGCCTATGCTTGAGTATGTTGTTGGGCCAAATAGATCCATGTGCATCAAATCAAATGCTTTGCATGTGCTCATTGTACTCTTCTTTGGATGTGAGCTTCCAACTTGCTTCCCGGCTTGACATGCACTACAAAGCTTATTCTTCTCAAATTCAACATCTTTCAAACCATTGACAAGATTGTGAATTGTAAGCTTCTTCAATTGTTTCATGCCAACATGACCAAGCCTTCTATGCCAAAGCCAACCCATACTTAATTTGGAGATTAAGCAAGTTGTCAAAGAAGTTTCTCTAGCATTGAAGTCAACTAGATAGAGATTCTCATATCTAAAACCCTTGAATGCCACATTTGAACCATCCATACTAATAACTTCCACATCATCAACCCCAAAGATGCATTTGTAGCCTAGATCACATATTTGTGCCACGGATAGAAGATTGAAATCCAAGCTTTCAACTAGCAACACATTGGAGATACTCATGTCATTTGATATTGCAATCTTGCCCAAGCCAATAACCTTGCCTTTCTTGTTATTGCCAAATGTGATAGAATCAACACCACTATCATTGTCATTGATTGAGTCAAACATTCTTGATGTACCGGTCATGTGTTGAGTGCACCCACTATCAATAATCTAATGCCTTCCTCCGGCTTTGTAATTGACCTACAAGCAAATCAATGAAGCTTAGGTACCCATTTTTGCTTGGGTCCTTGTAGGTTAGCAACTAAGCTCTTTGGTACCCAAATGGCCTTCTTCTTTGGACCAACAATGGGTGTACCAATAAACTTATCTTGCACACCCTTCACACTCTTGGTAAGCACTTAGCAAGAATCAAAAGGTATAGCATTAACAAGGTTCTTGCTTTGGTTCTTTTTATTGCAATTATGCTCTAGGTGCCCAACTTGCTTGTATCTATTGCAAAACCGACCATTGCCCTTCACAAAGCTAGGTTTTGGAGTTGCAAAGGCCGACTTGCCTTTCTTGGGAGTGTAGCTCAATCCCTCTTTGTTAAGAGAGAACCTTTGGCTACCCAAGCACTTAAGCAAGCGGGCCTCACCACCATAGGCCTTGCCTAGGGTGTGAGTGAGCTCATCCACCTCTTTCTTAAGAGTCTCATTCTCAACCATTAGTGAGGCATCACAAGTGAAACCATCACTAGTAGTGGAGGTAGAGTCGGTGGTGGTGGATGAAGAGCTATAAGGAGGGTTAGCATTTGACATGATGATAGGTTCATAAAAGGATTCATCAATTATATCACATGTAACACTTATATCGCATGATACAACAACCTCCTTCTTTGCTTATTGCTCAAGTAGCAATGAGTGAGCTTTTTCAAGCTTGGAATGAGCCTTACCAAGATCCTCATGGTCTTCCACTAGACTCTCATGAGTGGTCTTAAGCTCACTAAGGACTTTCTCAAGTATTGCTACTTTCATTGAAAGCTTCTTATACTCCTTGTCCTTGGCAATAGCTATGTCTCTAGTTTGTTGCATCAAGTCATATAGTTGTTCTTCAGTTGGTTCATCATCATCATTTTCATTATCATTATCACTATCATGAACATATTCCATTTTACTTTCATCATCACTCTCATCATATAATACCTTAGTTTCTTTGGCCATGAAGCATGAAGAGGATGAATCAAATAGTGAGGGGTTCTTGTTGATAGCAATGGAAGTAAAAGCCTTGTTGGATGATGATTCTTCTTCTTCATCATCATCACTTTCCCAAGTGACCACATAGGCTCCATTTTTGCCCTTCTTGAAAGTCATCTTGGCTTCTCTCTTTTTCTTCTCAAACTTGCCCCTCTTGTTCTTCTTCTTCTTGTTATAGGGACATTCGGCTTGAAGATGTTCGGTGCTATCACAATTGAAGCACTTCCTTTGTTGCTCATTGCTCTTAAAATTGTCATTTCTCTTTTTGAAGCCTCTTCTCTTAATGAACATGTGACCCATTTTCTTGACTATAAGAGCAAGTGCCTCATCATCAATTTCAAAATCTTCACCTTCATTATTGTCTTCTTCTTCTTCTATGATGATAGCTTTGCCTTTGGAGGAGATGGCCTTGAATGCCACGGTCTTCTTCTTTTCTTCCTCCTTCTTCTCCTTCTCATCAGTATCTTGATCATACTTGTCGTATGTCAAGACTTCACCAAGTAAATCATTGGGCTTCATTGTATCAAGCCCATGTAACACCCTCGGTGTTACCGCGTGTTTCCTGGCGGCTTAGCTGGCGAGCGTGTTTTATCGGTTTCGGCTTTCGTTAGCTAACGTTTCTAGTAGCTTGGCATGAGCATCTTTTCTTGTGTTCGTTTAGTGTTGAAGTGTGTAGACGTTGTTGTTTCTGGTGTGGTCTAGTTGTGCTATCGCTAGCTAGTTTTCCAATAGCCGAGAAGCGATCTCGCAACGTGATTTTAGCTCTAGGCTTAGAGCCTTTGTCAGGTCGTTAGTCGCTTGGCAAGGCCATGTTGGCAGGTTCGTTCCGTGAAATCTGGTTCTAGGGTGGTAGCATGTTTTGGCTTGGGTCATTAGCCTAGTGTGCCCTCTTTGTGTTGGAGGAGGTCGTTCAGTTTGTAGCCCAACCGTTTAGGCGTTGCTAAGGCTTTAAAATTCGTGTGTGTGCTTCTTCACGTCTGGTTGGCCAGCTGAGCGCGGTCACCGTGTCGTCGTGCTTTGCGCGTCGCGTTGGGCCACGCCGTGGGTGAAAGGTCTTGATGGCTAGAGGGGGGGTGAATAGCCTATTAAAAATTTCTACAAAGACAAGCTAAACAAGTTTATCAATAAAACAAATAGTGAGATGCGAGTTTTGCTTAGCCTACGGGGTGTTTGCAAGCCACCTAACCAATTCACAATTCTAGTATATTTGCACTCAACCGCACAAGTCAAACCGCACAATTTAACTACAGCTAAAGCTAGCTAGCTACTCAAGCTAAGAGTTACACTAACAAGTGAGTAAGGTAACTAAGAAATTAATACAAGAGAGAGTTAGGAGGGTATCACTAAGGGGCGAAGTATTGAGCCAACCAATCAATATGATCAAGAGATGAATACCACAATATACAACCACCGGGATCGATCAAACACAATAAAAATGATGACACGAAGATTTATCCCGAGGTTCACGTGCTTGCCGGCACGCTAGTCCCCGTTGTGTCCCTCTTCACCACGTGGTTCGGTGGCTAATCGGTCACACACCGAGCCTCTCAAAAGGCACCACAAGAACCTACCAAATGGCAAAAGGTTGCAATGACACGAAGCAATTTACTAATGTTACCTTTGGCGCTTCGCCGAGGTAGGCACAAACCCCTCACAATCACCGGAGGTGGCCAAGAACAATCACCAACTCTTGCCAATGCCTCCAAGCTGCTCCAAGCCGTCTAGGTGGCGGCAACCACCAAGAGAAACAAGAATCCCGCAGCAAATCAACTACCAAGTGCCAACTAGATGCAATCTCACAAAGCAAATGCACTTGGATCACTCAATCTCACTTCGAATATGCAAAGAAGCAAGAGAGATGAGTGGGAGGGGAGTTGCTTAGCTCAAAGTGCTCACAAGTATGTCAAATGTTCGAGAGAGAGAGAGCCTTGAGCTGGCCAACGAGTATTTATAGACGTACCCCTTCGAATAGAGCCGTTAGAAACTTAAACAGCCGAAATCGCACTGATCGGACGCGCTGGTCCAACTGACCGGATGCGCCGGTCGCCCAACGGCTAACACGTGAAACACTGACCGGACGCGATAGTCCAAACGACCGGACGCGCCGGTCGCCCAACGGCTAACTGCGAAGCAACGACCGGACGCGCTCATCGCGCAGACCGGACGCGCTGGAAATGACCGAACGCGCTGGTCCCGAGAATGACCGGACGCGCTGGTCGCCTGAGCAGCGCTCAACGAAACAACGACCGGACGCGCTGAAGAAACATGACCGGACGTGATAGTGCTAGCGTCCAGTTAGAGTCCAGTAAGCTCCCTGAACGACCGGACGCATCCGATCATCAGTGACCGAACGCGCCTCGTGTCCGATCATCGAACTGAAAAACGCGCAGACACTGAACACTGACCGGACGCGTCCGGTCATGCAAGGACCGCGTCCGGTTCAGCGTCCGGTCACCTCTGTGACCTCCGTTCGCCTCCGTTTCTTTTCTGGACTTCCGGCGTAGTGGAAAAAGGTCGTTTCAACTTTTCGAAAACGCCTGAATCCCGTCTCGCAAGCTTGGCGGGAGGGAGAGAGGAACCCAAACCCTCTCTACCGCTCAAACTTCACCGCCATTGCAAACGTGCTAACACCACCAAGTGATCTCATCATGTGTGAGTGTGTTAGCATTTTCATAATCATTTTTCGAGGCGATATTATTTCTATCCAAATGCATATGATCATGAAATGCACACCTAGAGGCACTTAGGAGTTCAATAGCCGCGTCATTCCCCTCTTTATAGTACGGCTATCTATCCTATAATGTAACCACACCCACTAGGTGTCTTGGTTACTAAAACACAACCCTTAAGCATATACCTTTGCCTTGATCACAGAGGGTTGCGTCCAAATCCAAGTGTGGCCATCATGATCACCATGTCCATCTTGCCACCAACCTTGGAATGTACTAATCCTCATATGCTATATACAACTTAGGCATAGGATTAGTACTTAGGCATTGTCACTAATTACCAACACCAAACATAGGACTTTCAATCTCCCCCTTGTTGGTAATTGGTGACAAACCTTTCACAAAGATGTTATGATAAAATTTTGATTGAACCCATGTCACATTGTCCAATTATATTACCATGTGTAAGAATTATGGACATGTGATCATGAATTCAAATTGATAGCAATGGCTCCCCCTACATGTATGCTATATGTTTGGATTTTGGAAGCATACATGTTAGATAGGAAAGTATAGGAGCATTGACTACCAATAGGTGCTAAGTGTTTAAGATTATAGACCTTTGAAGCGTGATACCATCGGAGTAGCGATAAACACCATCTTAGCACCTTGTGTAGTTAGATTCCACTTGGAAAAACACAAACATAACTAGAAACCTCGTGAGATCAACATTATAAGCAAGGCTCTAGTACCACTTTGAAAAACATAAAGCAAGAAAAATCTAACTACTTACTATTCATGCTAGTACCTCAATATACCATTCAAATTATACTAGCAAGTCACCACACAAGCAATGTATCGGAGAAAAAGAAATGCATAACTATGCATCATACAAATGAAGTGCACATGGAAATGCAGCATTCATGTTTAAGAGCTTGCTCCCCCTACTTGTGTGCTCAAAATTTTAGTTGATCCCCTTCTTTTATCAATTCTTCCCTCTTTGTGCTTCTCAAAAATTTAGTTGATCCCCTTCTTTTATCAATTCTTCCCTCTTTGTGCTTCTCCCCCTTTGAGTTCTATCTTTGTGAATAACATTTTCTCCCCCTTTGGCACCAATTGACCACAAGGAGCAAACTTTAGATAGATTATCATGTTGAAATATGGGGTGAGGATCAAGTTTGTGATTCAACATAGATTGCTTGCATAAATAAAATACTTCGGTTTGATCCAAGGGCAAGCTTCTTCACACCTCACTAGAAGGGTTATCATGCACCATGTTGAAGCAAATATTTAGACAAGTTTTCTAGATTAAACACTTAGGATCACAAGCTACTTAAACAAGTTATATGCTACCACTAGATCATACAAGACATGGAAACAATAGTGGCACCATATAAACTTCAAATTCATTTGATTTTCATGAATGAGCCTAGAACATGTAAATTATGACTAGATGCACTAAACAAGTCCTTAGCATAGAATGTATGACATGTCAACCAATTATACCTTGGGGCTCGAAGGAGAGGCATGTCATATATGGGGTGCATCAACTCATGTTGGAGAAGTCAAGTATGTTCAACTCATTCTTTAGCTTGTGAAATCTCTTCTCATCAAGTGGCTTGGTGAATAGATCGGCTAATTGATCTTCGGTGCCCACACTCTCAATAGCAATGTCACCCTTTTGTTGATGATCTCTAATGAAATGATGGCGAACATCAATATGCTTTGTTCTTTGATGTTGAACCAGATTGTTGGTTAGCTTCACGGCACTTTCATTGTCACATAGCAATGGCACATTCTTAAAATTGATTCCAAAATCCTTCAATGTTGCCTTCATCCACAAGATTTGTGCACAACAACTACCCGCGACGATGTATTCGGCCTCGGCGGTAGATAGTGCAATACTATTTTGCTTCTTGGATGACCATGAGACAAGTGATCTTCCCAACAATTGACAAGTCCCAGAAGTGCTCTTTCTCTCCACTTTGTCACCGGCATAGTCGGAATCCGAATATCCAACTAGCTCAAAGCTTGCACCTTTGGGATACCACAATCCAACATCTTGTGTATGCTTTAAGTACCTCAATATTCTCTTTGTTGCCTTCAAATGACTTTCTCTTGGTGAGTCTTGAAATCTTGCACACATGCATACACTAAACATCACATCGGTCCTTGATGCCGTCACATAGAGTAGGCTACCAATCATTGATCTATATAGCTTTTGATCCACCATGTTGCCACTCTTGTCACTATCCAAACTTCCATTAGTGCTCATTGGGGTTGTAATGCTCTTTGCATCTTCCATGCCAAACTTCTTGAGCATATCTTTGATGTACTTAGTTTGACTCACAAATGTTCCTTCCTTCATTTGTTTGATTTGAAGTCTAAGAAAGAAACTAAGTTCACCAATCATTGACATTTCAAATTCCTTTGCCATCATTTTTCCAAACTCATCACAATAATCTTGATTGGTTGAACCGAATATGATATCATCAACATATATTTGCAACACAAACAAGTCTTTCCCAATCTTCTTGGTGAATAGTATTGTATCAACTTTGCCCATGACAAAACCTTTGGATAGCAAGAAGTCCCTCAATCTTTCATACCATGCTCTAGGTGCTTGCTTCAATCCATACAAAGCTTTTCTCAATTTATATACATGATTGGGTTTCTTGTCATCTTCAAAACCGGGAGATTGCTCCACATACACCTCCTCTTGGATGTATCCATTGAGAAATGCACTCTTCACATCCATTTGATATAGCTTGATATTGTGAGCATAAGCATAGGCAAGTAAGATCCTAATTGCTTCCAATCTTGCAACCGGGGCATAAGTTTCACCAAAGTCAAGACCCTCTATTTGTGTGTAACCTTGAGCCACTAGTCTTGCTTTGTTTCTTACTACTATCCTATCTTGATCTTGCTTGTTGCGAAAGACCCATCTTGTTCCAATGATATTATGATCCTTAGGCCTCTCAACTAGTTCCCATACTTCATTTCTCTTGAAGTTGTTGAGCTCTTCATGCATTGCATTTACCCAATCCGGATCTCTCAATGCTCTATCAATGTCCTTGGGTTCTTCTATTGACACAAAAGAAGAGTGACCACAAAATGATGTCAATCTTGATCTAGTTTGAACTCCTCTTTGTATGTCACCAATGATAGAATCCAAAGGATGGTCTCTTGCAATGTTAGTTGGTTGAAGCACTTGGACTTGATTGCTTGGATGTTGATGTTGATCATGAGTTGAAGATGATGAACTAGCCACATGTTGATCTTGTTGCACTTGAGATGATGTACTAGCTTGATTTTGCATTAGAGAACCACTAGCTTGTGTAATTGGACTTTGGAGCACTTGGTCTTTGTCATCCACATCAATCACTTGCTTTGGTCTAATATCACCAATATCCATTTCTTTCATAGCATTAGTCAATTGAGTTCCTCTCACATCATCCAAGTTATCTTCCTCATCTTGATTTAAGAGAGTTGAACATTCCTGAATCACCGGTCATATGTTGAGAGCACCCACTATCAAGCACCCAATGCCTTCCTCCGACCTTGTAATTTACCTACAAAACAATTTAATGTCTTTTAGGTACCCATACTTGCTTGGGTCCTTGGAGGTTAGTAACTATGCTCTTTGGTACCCAAATGACCTTCTTCTTTGGACCCACAATTGGTGTACCAACAAACTTAGCATGCACACCTTTCTCACCCTTAGTAAGCACATAGCAAGAATCAAAAGGAATGTAAGGTACATTAGCATTTTTCTTGTTCTTGTTCATTTTATTGCAATTAATCTCTAGATGCCCAACTTGCTTGCATCTATTGCAATAACGACCATTGCCCTTCACAAAGCAAGGCTTTGGAGTAGCAAAGGCTGCCTTGCCCTTCTTAGGAGTATAGCCTAATCCCTCTTTGTTAAGAGAGAACCTTTGGCTACCCAAGCATTTTAGCAAGCGGGCATCCCCACCATAGGCATTGCCTAATGCGCGGGTGAGATCATCCACCTCTCTCTTGAGAGTCTCATTCTCAACCACAAGTGATGAATCACTAGTAGTAGAGATAGGGTTGGTTGTGGTGGATGATGATGAGCTACATGAAGCATTAGTAGGACCAATAAATAAATAATCATCAATAATATCACATGTTAGTCCAATGTCACAAGTGACAATCACTTGCTCCTCCTTAGCTTCCTTCATGAGCTTCTCCAACTTGAGGTCATTTTCCTTGATGAGCTCAAGTAGAGTGGAGTGGGCTTCCTTAAGCCTAGTGTGAGCAATTTCAAGATCCTCGTGGTCTTCCTTTAGACACTCAAGAGAAGCCTCTAACTCATCAAAGGATTTCCTAAGAGCTTTGAGCTCTTGTTTAATTCCTTTGCACTCCTTACTCTTTTTGAGAGTAACAAGCTTCTCCATCGAGGCATCATTTTCATTGCTCTTGGCAATGAGCTCTTGTTCCAAGATTTTGTATTTCTTGGTTGTCCTCTTGTAGCCCTTGCTCATTTGATCTATTATGCCCAATAGATCATCCTTGGAGTAGTCCTCATCCTCCTCATCATCACTCCTACAATCATCACTAGCACAAGAATCATCATCACTATCATCATATTTTACCTTTGTAGGCTTGGCCATAAGGCATGTTGATGTAGTGTCGAAGATGGATGGCTTGTTGGAGAGGGCGATGTTTGCAATGGCTCGCCGAGTGGTCCTCTCATCATCACTAGAGCTTTCATCATCATCACTATCGGAGTTGTCACTATCTCAAGTGACTACATAACCACCACCCTTCTTCTTCTTGTTGAAAGTGAAGCTCTTCTTTGCTTTCTTCTCATTCTCTTTCTTATCCTTCTTATTCTTCTTGAGTTTCAAGTCCCCATTATGAAATCTCTTATCTTCATAGGGGCAATCCGCCACTATGTGATCGGGGCTATTGCAATTGTAGCAAAGGGTCTTTGCCTTTATAATGTCTCTCCTCTTCCTTGCCCCATATCCTTTCTTCTTCATGAACCTTCCCATCTTGTGCACAAGGAGGGCCATGGTCTCATCATCGAATGGATCATCATCATTGTAACAGAACCGACCAAATTATAAGAGCACAAGTACAAAAACAAGCACCGAAGCGCTCAAATTTTCGAACTTGAGCCCATATAATCCCGGTAGTCAATTGAAACCACGAAGGATTTCAAACCAACTTGCTTACAACCAAGATCGCATCTTTCAACATATAACATCGTACGTTACATTTCGCAAGTAATCCCGAAATAAGTTTACACACACAGAGTCACAATTATTACAAACCAAATTTATAAAAGTAGCGGAAGCAAACACACACCAGTTGTTTAACTACTGTCAGTCTTGTTGATCGACAACCCGCAAAAGCATCAGGAAAGTACATAAAAGATGATCACGCCCTAGTGATCTAGTCTTCGTCACCCGCAGGGTGGAGACAATTTTTGCAGAAGCCTTGGTAGAGCATATCATCTGCAACAGGAGGAAATAAACCCTGAGTACTGGAATGTACTCAGCTAGACTTACCCGTCAAAAACCAGAAATAAGATGACACCAAGGATTATGCAAGGCTTACACAAGAGGCTAGCTGACATCACATTTTTGCATAAAGGCATAAGTAATTGAAACTCTTATAACCTGTACTAGCAGTTATTTTTAGCATTTACCTGTCATCTATCTTAGCACCTGTACTAAACATTCACTTGAGTATAATCAAACAACATTATTATTATATCCATAGCAGGTATATCATTGTGGCAACATTATATCATTCACTTAACCATCTGTTCATTTAATGAGATCTACGTTGCCGCTGCTCAAGTCAAGTGCTCACTAACCGGGAGCGACGGCGATTCGAATCGAATTCCTATCCAGCTGGAGGGGTATTTCTAACACTCACCGAGTCACGCCTGGCGAGGGCTGCTCAGGTCATCTTTGGTACAGTTCAGGAATCGCGGGCCTGAATAATGTCGCGTCCCCAAGGGCGACACTCTGCCAGGTGCTAGGGACTCTAACCCCCCCTTGGTCTCACGCCAATGTCCCCAAGCACATCCTTTCTCTCCTCCAAGATGCAACCTACCATTCGATTCCCGGCCTGAACCATACTACTCGACTTCGCGGTCGGAACGGCTTATCCGGCCAACTAAGTGTTAGACTGCGTTCAACATGACTCAAGGACGTACAACGAATCGGTCCTTAAACGACTCAGACGGGCATAGCTCCACACCCAAGACGTGAAGTGTCTTGTGGCTGTACTATCGAACTCCCGCCCGGTCTCAATTTCACTTTTAAAGCATAGTTCCATCCACGATAGCCATAAAGCCACTCATGACTCCTTCCTACATCTCACGGATGACCGGAAATCACCCGACTTCTACCGTACTAAGCAGGTCTAAGCATAGACACGTGCCTAAACCTAATATAGGAGTAAGTACGATATCTGGACAAGGACAGGTATAATGCAACAATTGTTTTCATACAACTCCTATAACTTAATGCATTAAACAATTAAAAGTACTCAAGATAGATTTATAAATTGATGGGTTCAGCATGCACCGGGGCTTGCCTTTCAGAAAGGTCGAAGGCCGGAGGTCAGGACACTCAGGCAAGTCTTCAGCGGCGTCTCCTCCGCCGACTGGTTCCGCTGGCTCCTCTGGCTGGTCCTGGATTTCCTCTGGAATCACTGGCTCGAACTCGAGGAGTGTTATCCCCTCCGGAACACCTATTGCATGAGTGCACAATAAATATTATGGATGCATAATGGTGCAACATGCTCGGAATGAAATGCATTTCAGAAATAAAAACAATAATCTAATCAAGTTACTTTATCAGTACGTGCAAATCTCTTCTCCGAAGGAGAAGTACTTACCTAAGCTACTCAACCTAAGGTATAGTTGTTCATCTTCGGTTAAGGCCCTAACACCTAACAAACACAAGAGTGACATTATTTAGGTTAACACATCCAACCCAAAATATCACAGTAAGACATTCTGGACAGCAGCTACTTGTTTCTAACATAACTGGAGATTCCCAACTCCAAAAGATATGGTCTAAGAAAATCTGGAAAGCTTATGAAATGCACCACAAAATATTTTCAGACCACAACACTTAATTCCAAAGTTTACCTAGTCGAAATCCCAAAGTTCCAAAATCTGTCCTCCCCAAACAGAGAGCAGCCAATTCTGGACTGTCACTTAAAACAGCAATATCTCCTAAATTACTAAGCCAAATGCTCCCAAATTTTGATACAAGCTAGTTTATCAAGTTTACTACAATTTTGGTATTCACAAGTTTTCCAGCAAACACTTTTATTAAGGGTCAAACCCAAAGATACTACCAGCTGTCCAGAAAACCTAGAATTGTAAAGGTTAAATATTTATTGATGTGGCAAACATCCCATAAGACCAAACTAATGTTACCACAAGTTCACAAAGGTCACAAAAACACCAGAAAGTAAGGTGTACCCATCTAGAATATTTATTTACACCCCTTTCTTAATTTACTTAATTAATTAAGTGGAATTTCAAACATATATGTAAACTGCTCCTAAAATTCTACAAAAATTATAGGAGACTCTCTGACCCAAAAAGAGGCTACTGTAAATATTTGAACAAAATTCATTCAAAGGAACTTCCTACACAAAATTCACAAGCCAAAAAGGCTGATTTTTGTATAAATAACAAAGCCTAGTAAAAAGTGTCAAACAACAGATTTCCTAATTTTCTTAGACACTCTAGGGTACCAAGACATTCTCCAAAAAGTTATATAAACATTGCACATGTAGAAAAATTACAAAAATTCATTTAAGTATTTCCTAAAATAACAAGATAGCATTATAACTTGAACAGTACTTTAGCACTATTGCCCAAATTTTTACCAGAGCTAGAGCAAGTCTAAATTAGCCTACCCACCAAATTTCATAATTTTTGGAACACTAAAACTCAAGATATGATTTAAACAAGTTTGCATGTGAATTAAAACACATTTTAAAGACCTATTTAAATATCCCAGAAACTACACATCACCTAACCAAATCATATTTTTCTAAAATACTACACACCCTGTAGATCCCAACAAAATTTATCTCATAATTTTTGGGCAAGTAAAACCCTAGATCTACATTTTTTCAAAACTTAACAAAAATTGTGACAGAATAAAGAAAATGAATAAACCTTATCGGATGCTGGGCCGGCCCGGAAAACCGACGTGGCCCACTTCGCGTGGCGCGGCCCACTCCCGCGCGCGGCCTGCTCCGGACTCCCGCCCACGCGCGTGTGGCGCTGACAGCGCGGGCCCGCAGGCCAGAGAGAAAAGAGCGAAGGGAGAAGACGACCGCGACTCCGGCGAGCTCTAGCTCGCCGACGACGGCGCCTCCGGCGACGGAAAGAGCACCAACGGCTTCCCCGCGACTTCCCGCATCGACCAAACCTAGATTTGCTAACCCTATCCCACCCTAGCTATGATGGCCATGGCGACCGCGGCTCAGAGATGGCACCCGGCGGCGGTCCGGCGAGCTCCGGGGGCCAGGGACCTAAGTGAGGTGTACTACGGCTTCCTGAGGACATGGCGGACCTCTCCATGCCAAGGAAGAGGACAGAGGTGGAGTGAGTGCCGCTGGCCACGTGAGCACCGCACCAGCGGCCATGGCACGGCAGCGCACGACGGTGTTCCGACGTGTACCGGCCATCCCAACCGGTAGCGTCATCACCTAGGCTGCTCTACCCACCCCGGAACCCAAAACACTTAGCGGGGAGACTGGATGGTGACCGTAGGGAGCTAGCCACGGTGAGCCACCACGCGGACAGTGCGCCGGTGAGGACTCACGGTGGCGAAAACCGAAATTTACCCTCACCTTGACACAATCCGGTCAAGCCACGGGTGGAGGAGGTGGAGGGGATTCAGGTGGAGCGGTGGACGGGATTTGGAGTACGGGGGTGCGATGGTGAGCTTGCACGAGCACGGAGCGGGCTGCGGCGGCAATGGCGCCTTCATTTTCCGCCTCGGTGAACCCGGCCAGAGCGAGAGTGAAGGAGAGAAGAGTGAGCGCGAGTGTGGGGGTGGAGGTGTCCGCTCGGTGTTCATCTCCGCGCCTACGCTTGCGACGTGGAGACGATAGCAGAACGCACGCGCCACGCGGCCACCGGGCTCTGCCCGAGCGCCACGACGCGAGCCGGCTGTCCGGCTGAATGGCATCGGTGTTGACTGAATAGAGGCCATCATCCTTCGACTGACAGCGTGATTTCAACGATGATTATCTCCGGAAACAGCTCGATTTAGCCGAAGGTGATAACATCAAAATGATAGAGCTACATGAGGGCTACAATCTTGCTAATTGGCTCAAGAACAGATTCGGTTTGGATTTGAAACTACAAAGCTCCAAAGTGGTGTACTTGGAAACTGAAATGTGTTTTCAGTCAGTGAAACCGACTGAAACCCTATTTTCAAGACACCACAACTCCTAAACCATTTAGAACTAGGTGATGGTCATGTTGACAATGTTGTAGAGCTATGTGTGGACAACAACTTTGTCAATTGGCTCAAGGACTGGTTTGGCCTAGTTTGTGAGTAACAAGTTGCCAAAGTGAGGTACAGTGAAACGGTTTTCAGCTTCACACTTAGCCAAAATTTGCTAAGTCCCAAAACAGCCTCTAATACTGACTTGTGGGCCATTTTTGAGCATGTTCTGGTCATTTTCATGAGATGGCCATATTAGAACTTTTGTTCCTTATGAAATTCTCTACAACTTCGCTTAAGGTTGCTCCTCCATGCAAGATCTCTAAACTGAACTTTTTAAATGGTCAAACTAGAGCATCCTAGGGCTAGATGGTGGTCAACTACACCTTGGAGGGCATTTTGGTGATTTTGGTCAACATGAACCTTGCTCCATGAGTGACCCTAAGTATAACTAAGGTGCTATGAGATGTAATTAGCTACTCTACCCTTTAGTTGCACCAACTCCACAGTGTCACATGATGTGAGTCAAACAAAACTTTACAAACAAATCACATTTGTTGCAACCACATGAATTAACATGAAATGATGCATGCTTATGCTCATGCAATGCAATGCAATTATGGAGCTAAACACCTGAGGTGTTACAATCATCACTCTCCACCTTGCTCTTGCCCTTAGAGGATGAAGCCTTAAATGCAATGGGCTTCTCTTGCTTGACCTTGGTCTCCTTCTTCTCTTCTACCTCATCTTCATCATCATTGTATTGGGCATCGGTCATTATATCTCCAAGCACATTGGTTGGTTTGACCTTGTCCAATCCCTCTCTAAAGATCATTCTTCTCAAGGTGGCAAACTTCTTGGGTAAGCACATCAAGAACTTGTGTGAGAAGTCCTTGTCCTCAACCTTCTCCCCAAGCCCCTTGAGATCATTGACAATGACATGGAGCCTATAGAACATCTCCGGGATGGATTCATCATCCTTCATCTTGAATGTGGAGAACTTGTCCTTGAGCATATATAGTTTGGCACTTTTTACCGTTGAAGTGCCTTCATATGTTTCTTCAAGCCTTATCCAAAGCTCATTTGCCTTTTCAAGATCTTTGATTTGCTCAAATACTTTGTCATCAATGGCACGGTAGATTGTGTCAACTGCCGCCGTATTGCATTGTTTGTTGATGCGGTCATTAGGAGTGAGGTTTTCCTCTTCAAGAATGATGTATCCTTCTTTGGTCACATCCCAAACCTTCTCATGTATATTGCCTAGATATTGCTTCATCTTCCTTTTCCAATGATCAAAGGAAGAGACACCATCAAAGAATGGAAGCTTGCCATTTACATGATTGAACATAACTTGAGCCATCTTACACCGAGGTTGTTAAGCCTTACAAACGGTGACCACGGCTCCGATACCACTTGAAAGGTCTTGATGGCTAGAGGGGGGGTGAATAGCCTATTAAAAATTTCTATAAAGACAAGCTAAACAAGTTTATCAATAAAACAAATAGCGAGATGCGAGTTTTGCTTAGCCTATGGGGTGTTTGCAAGCCACCTAACCAATTCACAATTCTGGTATATTTGCACTCAACTGCACAAGTCAAACCGCACAATTTAACTACAGCTAAAGCTAGCTAGCTACTCATGCTAAGAGTTACACTAACAAGCTAGTAAGGTAACTAAGAAATTAATACAAGAGAGAGTTAGGAGGGTATCACCGAGGGGCGAAGTATTGAGCCATCCAATCAATATGATCAAGAGATGAATACCACAATATACAACCACCGGGATCGATCAAACACAATAAGAATGATGACACGAAGATTTATCCTGAGATTCACATGCTTGCCGGCACGCTAGTCCCCGTTGTGTCCCTCTTCACCACGTGGTTCGGTGGCTAATCGGTCACACACCGAGCCTCTCAAAAGGCACCACAAGAACCTACCAAATGGCAAAAGGTTGCAATGACACGAAGCAATTTACTAATGTTGCCTTTGGCGCTTCGCCGAGGTAGGCACAAACCCCTCACAATCACCGGAGGTGGCCAAGAACAATCACCAACTCTTGCCAGCGCCTCCAAGCTGCTCCAAATCGTCTAGGTGGCGGCAACCACCAAGAGAAACAAGAATCCCGCAGCAAATCAACTACCAAGTGCCAACTAGATGCAATCTCACAAAGCAAATGCACTTAGATCACTCAATCTCACTTCGAATATGCAAAGAAGCAAGAGAGATGAGTGGGAGGGGAGTTGCTTAGCTCAAAGTGCTCACAAGTATGTCAAATGTTCGAGAGAGAGAGCCTTGAGCCGGCCAACGAGTATTTATAGACGTACCCCTTCGAATAGAGCCGTTAGAAACTAAAACAGCCGAAATCGCGCTGACCGGACGCGCTGGTCCAACTGACCGGACGCGCCGGTCGCCCAACGGCTAACATGTGAAACACTGACCGGACGCGCTGGTCCAAATGACCGGACGCGCCGGTCGCCCAACGGCTAACTGCGAAGCAACGACCGGACGCGCTCATCGCGCAGACCGAACGCGCTAGAAATGACCGGACGCGCTGGTCCCGAGAATGACCGGACGCGCTGGTCGCCTGAGCAGCGCTCAACGAATCAACGACCGGACGCGCTGAAGAAACATGACCAGACGTGACAGTGACAGCGTCCAGTTAGAGTCCAGTAAGCTCCCTGAACGACCGGACGTGTCCGATCATCAGTGACCGGACGCGCCTCGCGTCCGATCATCGAACTGAAAAACACGCAGACACTGAACACTGACCGGACGCGTCCCGTCATGCAAGGACCGCGTTCGGTTCAGCGTTCGGTCACCTCTGTGACCTCCGTTCACCTCTGTTTCTTTTCTGGACTTCCGGCGTAGTGGAAAAAGGTCGTTTCAACTTTTCGAAAATGCCTGAATCCCGCCTCGCAAGCTCGGCGGGAGGGAGAGAGGAACCCAAACCCTCTCTACCGCTCAAACTTCACCGCCATCGCAAACGTGCTAACACCACCAAGTGATCTCATCATGTGTGAGTGTGTTAGCATTTTCACAATCATTTTTCGAGGCGATATTAGTTCTATCCAAATGCATATGATCATGAAATGCACACCTAGAGGCACTTAGGAGTTCAATAGCCGTGTCATTCCCATCTTTATAGTACGACTATCTATCCTATAATGTAACCACACCCACTATGTGTCTTGGTTACTAAAACACAACCCTTAAGCATATACCTTTGCCTTGATCACATAGGGTTGCGTCCAAATCCAAGTGTGGCCATCATGATCACCATGTCCATCTTGCCACCAACCTTGGAATGTACTAATCCTCATATGCTACATACAACTTAGGCGTAGGATTAGTACTTAGGCATTGTCACTAATTACCAACACCAAACATAGGACTTTCAGCGGGCCCGTGCGCTGCCGCGGGAGGAGGCCGGCCGAGGCCATTGTGTCTTGGCGCTGTGGCCGTTGACATCGTGCATGAGTTGTTTCCGCCCACTGTCCTTCCCTCTCCTCTCGCTGCGTGGGCGCGGTGGCGTGTTGGCCATTCGGGGTCAGCACCCATCGTGTCCGTGCCGACCTCTGCGCTGCTGCGGCTTGGGCGGTGGCTGCGCACGCATGTCATCTTGTTTCACCGTCCAGTTGTACGCGTCTCGGTGACTCCCAGCTTGGCCGAGGGCACGACGTCTGGCGCGACCGTCCTTCCCCTTCTGCTCCTGTCCGCCTGGCCGTTGGGACCACGGTGGGCAGTCCGGTCGGGAGAAGGGCCGCAACCACCCTTTTAGCCATGCCCGGGGGTTTGCCGCCTAACGGCCCCACCGACTGACCTCACCTCGCCTCCAGCGCGGTCCCACCGAGCTCCAATTTTGGAGCTGTTCGGCGTCAGGCCATTAAGGGCGAGCTCGGCTGTGCACCATGATAGCCTACCCTTTTTGCCTCGTAGCTCTAATTGGTTTCACCGCTAGCCTCGCATCATCAACCGCTTCACCCTGCGCCCGGTCTCGAGCCCTCGGTTCCCCTGGGTTTTCGCTAACACGCTCGTGCCGCCGCGAAGCGCCTCCGGACCCCCCCGGGCGCACGTGGCTGGCTCGGCTCAGGTGCCCTCCAACCTTGCTGTCACTACGGTTAGGTCTGTGGTGAACCCCTGAAGCTCACCCACCCCCTTGGCCGTCCTCACAGAGCTTCGGCCCTTCGGAACGCCATCACCGCCCTCGCTGTTTGGCCGTCATTGTGGGAAGGCCGCGCCACCTCACCTCCGGCTTCCGGATCGCTGCCCCGAACCTCACGGCTGCACCGTGGTGAGCATCTCTCCCTCAGCATAGCTGTAGTAGCTTCCTTCTAGCCGGCGCAGCTGGTCAGTGCCAGCCAACGCCGTGCCGGCGTGCGGAGGCGCGTCGGGGACCGCCCGATGGTGAAGACAGTTTTTCGGAAGGGCTTTCTTGCAAAACCCTTGAGGATGGGAATAGTGCCTAGGTTGGTCGTGGCATTAGAAATCAGCTCAGGGGTTGGTTTGAAAAGTTGCCGGCGCGCGTGGGCTTCCCTGTCCCGTGGGCCGCGTTGCCTGGGCCGCGTGCGGGGGCGCGCGCTGCGCGCAGTGGGCCGTGCAGCTGAGCCATTTTCGCTTGGTTGTGGGCCGCGCTGAGGAATTCGGTGTTCTCTTCTAGGTAATCAAGCAATGCTTTTGTAATATAGTTTTGAGCCAAACTTTGACGAATTTTAGTGACTTGGGTAGATGTCCAAAAATCATGAAATCACTTTAGTTAAGTTCCTAAATTCGTTCTCTATCAGTTAGTAAATTCCTTTCTTGTAGTGCTTGTCGGATAGGGTAAATAAGTTCTCTGGTAGTGCTTTGCAGTAAATCGGTAATCAAAGGTGAGGTGCTTGTTAGTGGTTAGAGTTTGGATGCGTCAGTCAACTTTGTTAGTAGGAATAATGGTAGCTTAGCTTACTAGCTTGTAGGGTTAGCTAAGCAGTCGGTAGTTGTTGTTATTAGGGTTACCTTTGTCACCTGGTTAACCGGGGTATTATCATTGCATGCATGTAGATCACGAGGAGGTTGAGTACATGGCCGCGGAGGAGCAGGACTTCGAGGAAGTCATCGAGGAGTACGAGGAGGAAATCTTTGTGCCAGAGGAGTTCCAGGAGCCGCCCGCGACTGACACCTCTGACTTTGCATCTGCCCAAGGCAAGCCCCGGTGCATAACCCTTATTTTTGCAAATCTGATATATATTTAAATGTTGTGCATTTAAGTTATAGGAATTTTATGATACCCACATGCATATATACTTACCCATGAGTCCTACTAGTACAGGATCGCGTAGTTGCTTTGCTTAGGATCATCGGTAGAGTGAGTAACCTGTCGTTGCTCATAATAGAGGGTTACTCATATGATTATTACATTTTAGATAAAATGGTGGAAAGGAAATGGCGACCGGGCAGGGATGTGGTATGGGTATTGGTGGGTGTAGCAAGTTATGTCCCGCGGCCACGGGGCATAATTGGGTTGCACTGTTTCCCTGTCCGTGTCAATTAAGGACCGTTCGTTGCATGGACCCTGGTCAAGTCACAGATCTTCTTATCCCAAGCATATACTAGCGGATGGTGGCTAGGAAGACTTGTTACTCTCTTGTCATGGGCTCCGGCTCTTTCTGGACCGACTGATTGGAGGCGGGGATAGGTGGAGGTCTTAGCACCATATTGAGGCCAGGCCTCAAGTACGGGAGCTAGGAGTCCAAGTTTGGACGGGGACCTGGAAACCCGTGACAGGAGGGGAGCGGTTGGTCTTGCTTGTGCCTTGGGTACAAGCGAGGCGTGTGTTTTTTGGGGTACCTAGCTGGGCACATTGATTCGCGAATCGCCGTTTCTGCGTGACGGTACGGCTTGGCTACGCTCTGGCATCGTAGAAATGATTGGCTAATGAAAAGATTAAGAAATGGTCCTGAATTGCTCAACTTTTGCTTGATTATAGCATAGGTGCTTATGTAGATTATTGGTTAATGAATAAAATATGGCTTCTAAAAAGTTCAGAATTAAGGACACACTCTTAGTGCTGCTTCTCGCAAAAAGAAAACCCACCATCCACAAAGCCTATCATAATCCTTGAGAGTCAGGAAATATAATTCCCAGTCGGGTAAGTCTTGCGAGTACATTGTGTACTCAGGGTTTATTTTACCCTTGTTGCAGGTGCACCTTGAGCAGGTAGGCCTTGTGTGGAGAATTCTTCTGGTGGGCACAGACGGATTCTCATCTCGCTTCGTAGACGTTATTTAATTTCCGCTGTTAGTTTATTGCACTCTGAACCTCCGATATTGTAATAACTATTTCTGAGACTCTGTGTTGTATGAAATGGACTAAGTAATGTAAGTTTGTACTCATTATTGGATCCCGGGTGAAAAATGTGGAGTGTTCGAGTTCTCCTATCGGGTGTGCTCGACGGAACCACTGGGTCTAGCTCACTTTCAGGGCTCTTAGTGTCTAGTGGAAGACAAGTGCCCCTGAAAGCATGCTAAACTGGGCGCTTCCGCCACAGATGGTACCAGAGCCAATAATGGGTTTACAAGCTTAATCACCCCTTTCAAAAAGCTTAAAACTTTGACCAACAAAAGAATTATGAAAGTAGGATGCGGTGAAGTCGACGTAATTAAGTATTCGGCCCTAGCAATATGGTTTACTAGGATAGTGGCACTGTTTTGCCTAACCATTTTCTGCAGGTACACTAACCTACGTTGCGTAAGAAAGTGTTAGTTTCGAAAGTGAGTGTACGATGTGCCAAAAATTTCTAGCGAAAGGCCGCTATATTTCTGGCTTGAGTGAACATGTAGGGCGATGCATGCATCATAAAGTTAAAAACCTGGTTAATCTAAACCCCTTCACGATAACCGTAGATAGTAATAGGGTAGGATAAGAACTAAAAAGAATTGCTTTAACTTTTGTGAAGGTCGTTTTCTCTAGTTGTGCTCTTAACCTAGAAGGTGCCTTAATGGTTGGTTCCTATCTGTTACAGATGAACCTAAGGTCCGGTCGTGGGGCAGATGGGTCCGGTCACGGGAGTACCAGCGCTGGAGTGGGCCGTGGCCAGGAGGGCCATGGCGAGAATGGTCGCGAGAATGCCAACGGGGAGAGTCAGGACGCCCCACGCTTGGCTCCTCTCCCTCCTCCACCGCCACCATCACCTCTAATGACTCAGGCGGAGATGATGGCAGAATTGTTGGCTTCTCGTCGTGAGACGGCGCGTGCCCTGGAGTTGATGGCGCAGGCTATCGATGGCCTCGATCGTGGGGGCCCCGGTGGCAACGGCGGGAACGGGGGCGGGGCCCGTGGTCTTGAGAGGCCCTGTTCATATCAGGACTTCTTGAAGTCTAACCTGCCCACGTTCACGCCATCTGTAGAGCCTCTGGACGCGGAGCACTGGCTTCGTGTGCTAGAGCAGAAGTTCTTGTTGCTCGCAGTGACCGATGAGCAGAAGGTGCGCTTCGCCGCACAGCAGCTGTTGGGATCTACCAGCGCTTAGTGGGATACCTTCAACGCCATGCAGCAGGTGGACCACCGGGTGACGTGGCAGGAGTTCACCACTGCCTTCCGAGAGTATTTCATTCCTGTGGGTGTTCTGAACAGGAAGCTCTCAGAGTTCTTAGATCTGAAGCAGGGAAGTTTGTCCGTGATGGAATATGCCAACAAGTTCAACCATTTGGCACAGTATGTTGGCACTCATGTTGACACAGATGAGAAGAAGAGGGACCGCTTCTACCGTGGTCTCTCTTGTATTTTACAGAAGGAGCTGTATACTGGGAACTACCAGACTTTTGGCACCCTGATGAATGCAGCCATTGCTATGGAGGGTCTGCAGCGTGACACTCAGGCTGAGTGGAAGCGCAAGCGGGGGATTTCTGGGTCTTCTGGTCACCAGCAGGCGTTGAAGATGCAGGTTGTTAAGAGGATGTCCTACCATTCTCCTGGTGGATAGGTGTCTCGACAGCCTCAGCAGACTCGTCAGGCTCCGACGACTTCGTACCGTGCACCTCCCCAGCAGGTGCAACAGCCACAGGGACAGCAGTTTCCACCTCATCTGGGGCAGATGATCAAGTCCACTGGCTGTTTCAAGTGTGGCAAGGAGGGCCACTTTGCTCGGGAGTGTCCCGAGAACCGGCCTGTTCAATCTGCCCAGCCGTCCGCCTACTCTCGTTTGATCAAGAGGACGATTATCAAGAAGAAATTCCCAGTGAGCCGTTCGGGACAGGTGAACTATACGGAGGCTGAGGAAATATTACAGGATCAACCCGTGATGGCTGGTATGTTCACCATCAACTCTCACCCAGCTCTTGTGTTATTTGATTCTGGAGCATCACATTCATTTATGAGCATGGGGTATGCGAAAAGGCATAATCTACCTATTATGGCCATCCCTAAGGCCTATAGAATCAGCACTCCGGGTGCGAAGATGTTTATCAACACCTGGACAGATACTGTCAGTTTAACGCTAGCCACTCACAATTATCTCCTTCAGTTCATGTTGCTACCTGGGCATGGCATTGATGCAATACTGGGTATGAACTGGCTGAAGGTGTATGGGGTAGTGTTGGACCTTAAGCGGAGAGTTGTTGAGTTATGACTTCCGGCGTCCGAGGATAGGATGTCACTTCTCATTCCGTCGGAGCTCACTTCGCCAGTTGCTGCAAGTGTGGAAGTCTCTTTTGATCTCACTTCTCTTCCAATGGTCTATGAGTTTCTAGATGTTTTTCCCGATGAGTTGCCTGGGTTACCACCGGATAGAGATGTAGAGTTCACTATTGAGTTAGAGCCTGGCACTGCTCCTATCTCCCGGCGTCCCTACCGTATGGCCCCGAAGGAGCTAGCTGAAATGAAGAAACAGTTAGAAGAGTTGCGGAACAAAGGGTTCATCCGTCCCAGTTCTTCACCTTGGGGTTGTCCTGCCATTTTTGTGAAGAAGAAGGATGGTACCCTTTGCATGTCTGTGGATTACCATCCCCTCAATGCGGTAACCATTAAGAACAAGTACCCCTTGCCCCGTATTGATGCTTTGTTTGATCAGTTGGCTGGGGCAAAGGTGTTCTCAAAAATTGATCTTCGGTTGGGTTATCATCAGATAAAGATCTGGCCACAAGATATACCAAAGACAGCTTTTTCTACTAGGTATGGGTTGTATGAGTACCTGGTCATGTCTTTCAGCCTCACAAATGCTCTCGCATTTTTCATGTACCTCATGAATTCTGTCTTTATGCCAGAGTTGGATAAGTTTGTAGTGGTCTTCATTGATGACATCTTGATATATTCCAAAAATGAAGAAGAGCATGCACAGCATATCCGCACCGTCCTGACCCGGTTGCGAGAGCACAAGCTGTACGCTAAGTTCAGCAAGTTTGTGTTTTGGTTGGATCGAGTTCAGTTCTTGGGACATGTTCTGACTCCTGAGGGTGTGTCCGTAGATCCTAGCAAGGTTCAGGATGTGTTGAGTTGGAGGTCTCCTACTTCAGTGCATCAGATCCGCCAGTTTCTGGGTCTTGCAGGGTACTATCGTGTCACACCCGGTTTTCTAAAGAACAAAACCAGGCTAATCATATGTGTGCCCAGGAAGTCCACACATATGTCAGAATGAAAAAGTATCAAAACAATGTTTATATAAAGCAGAATACTTACTATATTAACACTTACAACTATCAGAGTATCGCAGAACGGTCACTAATATTTTCTTCAGGCTCTAACATCACAGGGACGGCTGACTGGTGGCTCCGTATGCCAAGCACTTCTTATAGACTTTTGGAAACTCCACTGCACATTTATTCTTCTTCTAAGCAGTACCTTACTACACACTGGAGTGTGGTGGAAATAGCAAGAGTGAGTCCATGTCGAACTCAACAAATATAACATGGGGTTCATGAGGCTCAAAGGCATAACATAGGTTTATCAGCATGTAGCTTTTAATTAGCATTATTTCAATATATCAATAATATCAAAGTGTCTCAATGTAACAATAAACATATAATCCATGTGAAATGATTAACGAATAGCAAAAACATATTCATTATTAATGATCCACTATTCCATAAGGGTCCAAGGCCACTCGTGACCGTGAGCACGGCTGTTATAACAATTTTACACTCTGCAGAGGTTGTACACTTTCACTGTGAGTCGTGATTTACCCTTTCGCCCGAGGTGATCAGCCTCTTGACCCACTACCAAGGAAGGTCGGCAGGGTTCACTATGAAGTCTTTCGAAGGTTCGTCTAACAAGTTAGGGCCATTAGATTTCACTCGGCAAACAGATGTAGAGCCCCCCTTCCTGATGGCACAATAACACGCAGCCTATACACATGAGGACAGAGGCCGCACTATACCCGATTCGTCAAGCCATTCTTACGCCATAAAGGAATACCTCTAACAAGCTAGAAAAGGTCCTCATACTTGACTAAAGCCAGAGCCATTTTAGCCCTCACAGTTGTACTGTAAATCCCGGATTTTCGCTTATAGATGAGTCCTTATGGAGAGTAACCAGAGCACCAAAGTAACCCCATGCTCTAGTACCCTTAAACAGTAATAAAATCATCTTTTAATGTTATTGCATATTCCATTAGTCAAATTACATGATCATAGTTCATGTTGAGCACTAGCAATACTAATCCATGCAGTATAATAGGTATCAAGGAATAAGATCAATACTAAGTCATCCTTAACAAGGAATATATGCATAATGATATTATTTGCTTATTATGAATAGGACAACAAGGATAATCCCATGCTATACTTGCCTTAGAACTTGCTTTATGCCCAAAGCAACTTGCTCTGAAAAACCTCAACTTAATCTTTCATTTGCAACTTCTGGCACTCAGCTTCTGGTCTTCATCTTCGGATCTTCGAAGCTCACGGATAGTCTTTCTTCTACTCGTAGCAACCAAGCACAGTAAACAAACAACAAACACAACTAAGAACATTCATCAAACAAAAGAAACACTTTAAAAGAGAACGCATTAAAGGACACGGTACGTTGCTACAGTCACGAAAACGCAAGAACGACGGATAACGGAGCTACCATTAAAGAGAACACGCGACTATCGAGACGATTACAACATAACGTAGAAGACCGACTATAAACTTAATACATTTTAGTTATTGAAATAAGGTGATAAACATTCTGAAGAAATATTCTAAAATTAAGTTAATCAATTGAATTACAAAGCTAGGTTTAACCCGGTCATATTTTACTTATATATATTTTATAGTATTCAAGTCATCTAAATATTTATAGTTTAGATAACACAAAACATGAGAGAAAACTAATCGAACTACTTTATGTTTCAAGATTGCCCAAGAAAGTCATCATAAATGAAAAGATATTAATGTTGACATTCACCATATTAACATTTAATATTATTTAAGTCACTTAAGCATATATGATTTAGTAAGCACAGTACGCATGATAACAACAAATCGCTCCATCATGTTTCGTGATTAGCTTAAGCAAGTTGTAATTAAAAATAAAATATTTAAGTTGTTATTTATCAAGTTAGCATTTTATTTACAAGATGTCGAGATTATAAATCTAAGTTGCTTTTAATAGATTAAAGACAATAAATACACATCAACAAAATTGCATTTGACATGGCTTTATATGAATCATGCTTAAATGAGGCAAATTGTAATTATAATTAATAAACACATATCTAAGTTTATGCTTAGTTACAAAGGACTGACATGACAAGATTATATATTATTTTTAATTATAAAACTAATAACAAACATATTAATTAATATAGTACTCAGCTATATATATGAAAAAGCATATGACATGAAAAACATTAGTACTACTGCACAGAGAACGTCGATGCGAATCTAACGCAACTTAATTGAAGCAAAACAGATTCCAAACGAATAAATGCTCGAGGATTAAAGCCGTATAACTATGAAGAGCAGATACGTACTGTAATATGAAATTATCTACGCAAATCTATCATATATGCAACATACAGAGACTAAGCAAATTTTAATTTGAAATATACTGTACACTAATCGTATTAATCAATTTAATATTGAACTATATATATATAGAAAACATGTGGCAACTGAACGAAAGCACTTATGTTTCAAGGTTGAACTAAGCATCTTGTAATTTAAAAGAAACATTTAGTTTAATATTAATTAGATTAACATTAATTTAGAATAGACTGCCCGTGTTGCATTTAATTAGAAACTCAATTGCACAAGCATAAATCAAATTAATATCTAACTTATAAATTTTAAGAATGTAAGACATGTTAAACGTTGCTGCTAACACATAACCTCGATCGGCACTATTGCAAAACAACAAGAACGGATTTAAATCACTAGATAGCTTTTAATTAACAAAGCAACAAAAACGAAATTATAAACCTATGTCACTTTTAATTAAAAACTATTAAATTAATACTAATCAAATTGCATTTTAAATCAATAAATTCATAATTATAAGATATGACAAACATTAGCACACTGTGTAGAGCGCGACGACACGAATCTAACCCAACTTGAACGACTCGAATCGGAGCTAAAATGATAAAACGGTGGAGATCAAAAGATCGGTGGTGAACTAGTACCGTACCTCTTCTGTTTTCATCTCATACATTGCTGTGCAGTTCATGACAATAGGGGAAACAGTCGAGGACCTTCGGTCTGGCGAGAAACAGATGATAGATGGAGGATTAGCTTGAAGCGAGCTCGCTTGGCCAAAACAAACAAACAGCCAGGATTTCATGCATCACGGTGATATATCTAACCAAAAGTGCTGGAGATGTTTTAATTAAGACAAAGCGATCAATAGAGAATTGATTAGAAAAGAAAGGATAAACTGAAAGGCAAGGTGCCAGGGCTCACGTGCCGAAGATTACTTCTTGATGTTCAGGTGCATGGCGCTGGTGAATTTGCTCCCACGTACAGCGGTACAGGTGATGCCCTAGCTTGGCTGCCTGACCAGACGAGGAGAAGGAAGGTAGTAGTAAGTGCTTCACGTGGCTGCCTCTAGCTGTACGTGATTTGCCTCCAAGAACTTCTAGATGACCTAATCCTCACGGCGGAAACCCCACATACATAGCAGCAGCATGCGTCGCTGATGTCAGGCATCGATGAGATTTTAGCCTGTCTTCATGGCCGGCAATCCTTTGGCACTGACGGGCCTTGGCTGCCACATCAGACGACGATGAGGTGTGAGAAACTGGAACACGAAGCAAGGAGAGTAGAGGAAGGGGTCGTCGATCGTCGGCAACTCGACGGCGGCTCAGGGCCATGGAACAGGGCCGGAACGGCCTGAAACAAAGCAGACAAATTTGATAGTGAAAATAAGTGCATAGAACGTAGACCTGAGAGATGAAGATGGGAGCACGAACTAACCGGACACAAATCAAATGACCTGACGGCCGGCGGCGACATGATAAGAAGGGAGAAAATTCTAATTTACTACACAAGAGATTTCCCAAACTAGGGGCTCCTCTTACGGTAGTTTTGGTGTGCTTTTATCCAAGGGGTAGGTACGTATATATAGGTAGGAAAACTCTCCTCCTCCATGTCAACTAGCGATATGGTGCTAATTGACGTTGCACCATCCACCTTTACTAATAGGCCTAATTAATTATTAAAGCCCATTAGTAAATAAATACATGGGCCTTTGGGCATGAGGAAATCTGAGATATTTTATTATTTTCAGAATTAATTAATTTCATGGATAAAATAATTCTAGAAAAGTCCAGAATTATTATTTAAGCCACGAAAAATACTCCAAAAGCTCCGAAAATTTGGAGAAAATTCTCAGAGATATTTTAGAATGAGACGAACCCAAATAAAGTATTTGGAGCTCATGAAAAGATTGATGAAGAGATCAAGGAAAAAGATTAAGCTCACGAAAATTGAAATTTTAAATCTAGAAAATACCAAAAAGTTTTCCGGTGAGAAGCAAACGTCGTCCTATGGTAATTTAAAAATAAAAGCACTCACCAATACCAAAGACAAGCATCACACAAACACCACATTATCAAATTAATATGAAAAAGTTTAAAACCACACTTTTCTATATTTAAATTAGCAACAACTTAACTTATCTAATAAATTTATTCAAATATTGAAATCATTTATTTTATTTAGTGTTTTCCAAGCACAACCCAAAATTGAAAATTTTGGGGTGTGACAATTCTACCCCACTTAACAGGAATCTCGTCCCGAGATTCGAAGAGACTAGGGAGAAAGATAAAGCAGACCAATAAGGTTGTTTCGAGACTTTTTGACAAGTTCGGATATAAGCGTCAAGGATTATCAAAGGTTGACAAGAGAACATTGGATTGATCGTTAAGATTGATTCGAGCTAATGACCGAAGATCAAAGGATTGAAGGTCAACATAGGTGGAAAGGAAGATCAAAGAAAATTGAAAAGATAGATCAAGATTGATCATCGAGTCTTCACTTTATAAGGTGTAAAAATAAGGGTGGAGATTAGTAAGAGATAACGTAAGAGATAAAGAGATATCTTAAGGTGCTCAAAACTCCTGGATTCAAGATTTATGAAACATCACGAAAAAGTAACAGATTAGCATTGGTTGAAGAAAGGTAAAGACTAGTCTTCCATTTTACCATTCAGGGAGACCAGCGAGAAGGATAAGTTGATCTTCAAGTCTTTGTAGGTCCTTGAATTAGAATTTATAAGATGTAAGGACAAGGGTCAAAAGTTGTCAAATATTGATAAAAAAAAGTAAAGATTGATGGCAAGAAGGTGAGACTAGTTAAGAGGCAAGGAGTAGTAAAAGATGATATTATGATAGCGATTGGTCTTTGGGTCTTCCTGTCTCATGACTTGAGATTGGTGATGGTGGCGGACGCTACCCCACTTAACAAAGATCTTGTTCCACCTGGCGATGTCATTGAAGGCAACACTTTCTTTAAGGCTTGCTGCTATTGATGAGTCCTTCATGTGTTGATCCTCCCTTGGGTTAAGATAAAGGAGAAAGCATAGAAACTAAGAGTAAGCATGGATGATTTATGAAACTATAAGAATTAGGATTGATCGAAGGTTAAGTAGATCAAGAGAGGATACTACCCCACTTTAACATAGATTGAGCTAATTCTCAAGATGAAACCTTTCGGGCCACCTTCAAAGCACGAGAATAAGGACAACACACAGGCATCACATCCAACAAGACAAGCACACATCACATCATCGATACTACACGTGCTTTTTCAACAATGGTGGTCATCCTAAATGGTAGATTATAGATGATGAAAAGCCATCGAACTTTAGAACAAGATAAGATCAGAAACCTTTTGGTAAAAACAACACAAATCAAAAACCAAGAGAGTAAGAAATAATAGCTCAAAGGAAGCTATCAAGGAAGGGATACAACAGGACAAGGAACAGGAAATAGTCAAAATCAATGAGTCAAAGGATGACAAAAATAGTTTTATAGTAAAATGAGTTTTAGAATACGTCCAGTGCTACTTGGCATACGTCCTATAGTCAACACCGCTCTGATACCACTTGTAACGCCCCAGAGTCCAAACAGCTCAGATCCACTCTGCACGCTGAATGAACCACACCTACCACCATCCCACTTACGCTTTCGTCCTCGCTTCACGTAAAATGATTAACCCGGGGATGGTGAGATGGACTCTAGAGGCCTTATATGTTGGTCTATCCCACTCTAAACAACTAAGGTGGGACTAAACTCTCCACAATATCTTATAACATTCACATGGGCCACTATGCGCCAAATTCCAAATCGGGCCGGGTGTGACATACACCCCCCTCAAAGAACCCGACGTCCTCGTCGGGCCCAACATACCCATAATCGGGCAAACGATAACCAGGAACGTTCCCTCTTATAGCACACGCAACCGTGCGCCCAGTGCCGGCACATGTGCCACGCCGTGCACTCCGCAGAGCCTACACGCGCAATGAACCCCATGTCCAGCCCCTGGCCCGCACGTGCCCGTGGCCGCGAAGGTCGGCTCTGATACCACTCTGTCACACCCGGTTTTCTAAAGAACAAAACCAGGCTAATCATATGTGTGCCCAGGAAGTCCACACATATGTCAGAATGAAAAAGTATCAAAACAATGTTTATATAAAGCAGAATACTTACTATATTAACACTTACAACTATCAGAGTATCGCAGAACGGTCACTAATATTTTCTTCAGGCTCTAACATCACAGGGACGGCTGACTGGTGGCTCCGTATGCCAAGCACTTCTTATAGACTTTTGGAAACTCCACTGCACATTTATTCTTCTTCTAAGCAGTACCTTACTACACACTGGAGTGTGGTGGAAATAGCAAGAGTGAGTCCATGTCGAACTCAACAAATATAACATGGGGTTCATGAGGCTCAAAGGCATAACATAGGTTTATCAGCATGTAGCTTTTAATTAGCATTATTTCAATATATCAATAATATCAAAGTGTCTCAATGTAACAATAAACATATAATCCATGTGAAATGATTAACGAATAGCAAAAACATATTCATTATTAATGATCCACTATTCCATAAGGGTCCAAGGCCACTCGTGACCGTGAGCACGGCTGTTATAACAATTTTACACTCTGCAGAGGTTGTACACTTTCACTGTGAGTCGTGATTTACCCTTTCGCCCGAGGTGATCAGCCTCTTGACCCACTACCAAGGAAGGTCGGCAGGGTTCACTATGAAGTCTTTCGAAGGTTCGTCTAACAAGTTAGGGCCATTAGATTTCACTCGGCAAACAGATGTAGAGCCCCCCTTCCTGATGGCACAATAACACGCAGCCTATACACATGAGGACAGAGGCCGCACTATACCCGATTCGTCAAGCCATTCTTACGCCATAAAGGAATACCTCTAACAAGCTAGAAAAGGTCCTCATACTTGACTAAAGCCAGAGCCATTTTAGCCCTCACAGTTGTACTGTAAATCCCGGATTTTCGCTTATAGATGAGTCCTTATGGAGAGTAACCAGAGCACCAAAGTAACCCCATGCTCTAGTACCCTTAAACAGTAATAAAATCATCTTTTAATGTTATTGCATATTCCATTAGTCAAATTACATGATCATAGTTCATGTTGAGCACTAGCAATACTAATCCATGCAGTATAATAGGTATCAAGGAATAAGATCAATACTAAGTCATCCTTAACAAGGAATATATGCATAATGATATTATTTGCTTATTATGAATAGGACAACAAGGATAATCCCATGCTATACTTGCCTTAGAACTTGCTTTATGCCCAAAGCAACTTGCTCTGAAAAACCTCAACTTAATCTTTCATTTGCAACTTCTGGCACTCAGCTTCTGGTCTTCATCTTCGGATCTTCGAAGCTCACGGATAGTCTTTCTTCTACTCGTAGCAACCAAGCACAGTAAATAAACAACAAACACAACTAAGAACATGCATCAAACAAAAGAAACACTTTAAAAGAGAACGCATTAAAGGACACGGTACGTTGCTACAGTCACGAAAACGCAAGAACGACGGATAACGGAGCTACCATTAAAGAGAACACGCGACTATCGAGACGATTACAACATAACGTAGAAGACCGACTATAAACTTAATACATTTTAGTTATTGAAATAAGGTGATAAACATTCTGAAGAAATATTCTAAAATTAAGTTAATCAATTGAATTACAAAGCTAGGTTTAACCCGGTCATATTTTACTTATATATATTTTATAGTATTCAAGTCATCTAAATATTTATAGTTTAGATAACACAAAACATGAGAGAAAACTAATCGAACTACTTTATGTTTCAAGATTGCCCAAGAAAGTCATCATAAATGAAAAGATATTAATGTTGACATTCACCATATTAACATTTAATATTATTTAAGTCACTTAAGCATATATGATTTAGTAAGCACAGTACGCATGATAACAACAAATCGCTCCATCATGTTTCGTGATTAGCTTAAGCAAGTTGTAATTAAAAATAAAATATTTAAGTTGTTATTTATCATGTTAGCATTTTATTTACAAGATGTCGAGATTATAAATCTAAGTTGCTTTTAATAGATTAAAGACAATAAATACACATCAACAAAATTGCATTTGACATGGCTTTATATGAATCATGCTTAAATGAGGCAAATTGTAATTATAATTAATAAACACATATCTAAGTTTATGCTTAGTTACAAAGGACTGACATGACAAGATTATATATTATTTTTAATTATAAAACTAATAACAAACATATTAATTAATATAGTACTCAGCTATATATATGAAAAAGCATATGACATGAAAAAACATTAGTACTACTGCACAGAGAACGTCGATGCGAATCTAACGCAACTTAATTGAAGCAAAACAGATTCCAAACGAATAAATGCTCGAGGATTAAAGCCGTATAACTATGAAGAGCAGATACGTACTGTAATATAAAATTATCTACGCAAATCTATCATATATGCAACATACAGAGACTAAGTAAATTTTAATTTGAAATATACTGTACACTAATCGTATTAATCAATTTAATATTGAACTATATATATATAGAAAACATGTGGCAACTGAACGAAAGCACTTATGTTTCAAGGTTGAACTAAGCATCTTGTAATTTAAAAGAAACATTTAGTTTAATATTAATTAGATTAACATTAATTTAGAATAGACTGCCCGTGTTGCATTTAATTAGAAACTCAATTGCACAAGCATAAATCAAATTAATATCTAACTTATAAATTTTAAGAATGTAAGACATGTTAAACGTTGCTGCTAACACATAACCTCGATCGGCACTATTGCAAAACAACAAGAACGGATTTAAATCACTAGATAGCTTTTAATTAACAAAGCAACAAAAACGAAATTATAAACCTATGTCACTTTTAATTAAAAACTATTAAATTAATACTAATCAAATTGCATTTTAAATCAATAAATTCATAATTATAAGATATGACAAACATTAGCACACTGTGTAGAGCGCGACGACACGAATCTAACCCAACTTGAACGACTCGAATCGGAGCTAAAATGATAAAACGGTGGAGATCAAAAGATCGGTGGTGAACTAGTACCGTACCTCTTCTGTTTTCATCTCATACATTGCTGTGCAGTTCATGACAATAGGGGAAACAGTCGAGGACCTTCGGTCTGGCGAGAAACAGATGATAGATGGAGGATTAGCTTGAAGCGAGCTCGCTTGGCCAAAACAAACAAACAGCCAGGATTTCATGCATCACGGTGATATATCTAACCAAAAGTGCTGGAGATGTTTTAATTAAGACAAAGCGATCAATAGAGAATTGATTAGAAAAGAAAGGATAAACTGAAAGGCAAGGTGCCAGGGCTCACGTGCCGAAGATTACTTCTTGATGTTCAGGTGCATGGCGCTGGTGAATTTGCTCCCACGTACAGCGGTACAGGTGATGCCCTAGCTTGGCTGCCTGACCAGACGAGGAGAAGGAAGGTAGTAGTAAGTGCTTCACGTGGCTGCCTCTAGCTGTACGTGATTTGCCTCCAAGAACTTCTAGATGACCTAATCCTCACGGCGGAAACCCCACATACATAGCAGCAGCATGCGTCGCTGATGTCAGGCATCGATGAGATTTTAGCCTGTCTTCATGGCCGGCAATCCTTTGGCACTGACGGGCCTTGGCTGCCACATCAGACGACGATGAGGTGTGAGAAACTGGAACACGAAGCAAGGAGAGTAGAGGAAGGGGTCGTCGATCGTCGGCAACTCGACGGCGGCTCAGGGCCATGGAACAGGGCCGGAACGGCCTGAAACAAAGCAGACAAATTTGATAGTGAAAATAAGTGCATAGAACGTAGACCTGAGAGATGAAGATGGGAGCACGAACTAACCGGACACAAATCAAATGACCTGACGGCTGGCGGCGACATGATAAGAAGGGAGAAAATTCTAATTTACTACACAAGAGATTTCCCAAACTAGGGGCTCCTCTTACGGTAGTTTTGGTGTGCTTTTATCCAAGGGGTAGGTACGTATATATAGGTAGGAAAACTCTCCTCCTCCATGTCAACTAGCGATATGGTGCTAATTGACGTTGCACCATCCACCTTTACTAATAGGCCTAATTAATTATTAAAGCCCATTAGTAAATAAATACATGGGCCTTTGGGCATGAGGAAATCTGAGATATTTTATTATTTTCAGAATTAATTAATTTCATGGATAAAATAATTCTAGAAAAGTCCAGAATTATTATTTAAGCCACGAAAAATACTCCGAAAGCTCCGAAAATTTGGAGAAAATTCTCAGAGATATTTTAGAATGAGACGAACCCAAATAAAGTATTTGGAGCTCATGAAAAGATTGATGAAGAGATCAAGGAAAAAGATTAAGCTCACGAAAATTGAAATTTTAAATCTAGAAAATACCAAAAAGTTTTCCGGTGAGAAGCAAACGTCGTCCTATGGTAATTTAAAAATAAAAGCACTCACCAATACCAAAGACAAGCATCACACAAACACCACATTATCAAATTAATATGAAAAAGTTTAAAACCACACTTTTCTATATTTAAATTAGCAACAACTTAACTTATCTAATAAATTTATTCAAATATTGAAATCATTTATTTTATTTAGTGTTTTCCAAGCACAACCCAAAATTGAAAATTTTGGGGTGTGACATATCGGCGTTTTATTCCGGATTTCTCTAAAATAGCTCATCCCATGACCAAGCTACTCCAGAAGGATGCAAAGTTTGTATGGAGTCCGGCTTGTGAAGAAGCTTTCCAGGCATTGAAGAAGTTTCTTACCTCAGCTCCGGTTCTGGCTCAACCGGATATTGAGAAGCCTTTTGATGTGTATTGTGATGCCTCCAGGATTGGGCTTGGGTGCGTGCTTATGCAAGATGGGCGTGTGATAGCATATGCTTCGCGCCAACTGAAAAAGCACGAGGTAAATTACCCAACCCATGATTTAGAGCTAGCTACAGTGGTGCACTCTCTAAAAATTTGGAGACACTACTTGTTGGGGAATAAAGTCCATATTTTTACGGATCATAAGAGCCTTAGATATATTTTTACTCAACCCGAGTTGAATCTGAGGCAAAGGAGATGGCTTGATATGATTAAAGATTACAACTTAGAGGTCCATTATCATCCGAGAAAAGCTAATGTGGTGGCTGATGCTTTGAGCCGTAAGTCACATGTGCAGGACGAAGAGTCCTTGCCTCTCTCTCACTCTGCAGTATTAGCACAGATTGATTTAGTCTCAGAATTACTCGAGCAAATCATTGTGGAGCAAAGGTATGATGACTTGGAGATTCCCCACATCAAAAAGTTGATGGCTGAAGGGCGTGGCCCACACTTCAGCATTGACGAGCAGGGTGTGGTGAAATACAAGAATCAGATAGTGGTTCCCGGTAATGAGGAGCTTAGAAGGAAGATTCTGGATGAAGCTCACCAATCCAATTTATCTATTCACCCGAGGAGTAACAAAATGTACCATGACTTGCATCAGTTGTATTGGTGGTCAAACATGAAGCAGGATATCACTGGGTATATTGCTGAGTGCGATATTTGTGGAAGAGTTAAGGCCGACCATCTGCGGAGGCCAGGTTTTCTGCAGCCTCTACCTATTCCGGTCTGGAAATGGGAGGATATCTCCATGGATTTTATTACTGAATTACCCCGCACAGCCAAGGGCCATGATTCCATTTGGGTCATTGTGGATCGCCTCACAAAGACTGCTCATTTTCTCCCAGTGGGTACTAGATACACAGCCTCACAGTATGCCAAGCTGTATTTTGATCGCATTGTGACTCTCCATGGAGTTCCGCTTACTATCATTTCTGACCGTGGAGTAGTTTTCATGTCATGTTTTTGGACACAACTCCAAGAATGCCTTGGTACTAGCCTTCTCAGAAGTTCAGCCTATCATCCCCAGACCGACGGTCAGACAGAGAGGGTGAATCGAGTGCTTGAAGACATGTTGAGAGCTTGTGTCATCTCCTTTCCTGAAAAGTGGGACGAATGTTTGAAGTTGGCTGAGTTTTCTTATAATAACAGCTATCAAGAGAGCATCCATATGGCACCATTTGAGGCTCTTTATGGCAAGAAATGTAGGACCCCACTCAACTGGGTTAAGGTGGGAGACCGTGGCTATTTTGGACCCGACTTTGTGCTTGAAGCAAGAGAGAAGGTTGGGGTTATCTGGAGTCACTTGAAGGTAGCGCAGAACTGACAGAAAACCTATGCTGACAAGAGAAGGAGGCCCTTGGAATTTGAAGTTGGGGATTACGTGTATCTCAAGGTGTCTCCCATGAAAGGTGTGCATCGTTTTGGTGATCGTGGGAAGCTAGCTCCACGCTATGTTGGGCCCTACCAGGTTTTAGCCCGGCGTGGTCCAGTGGCCTATCGCATTCAGCTCCCTGATAATTTGTCAGCTGTCCACGATGTCTTCCATGTGTCTCAGTTGAAAAAGTGTTTGCGGGTTCCCACTGAGGTAGTATAAATTGAAGGACTTCCCCTTCAACCAGACCTTTCCTATGTGGAACATCCGGTACAAATTTTGGATGAGAAGGAGAGAGTGACTAGAAGTAGTGTAGTGAAATTTTATAAGATCCAGTGGCAACATCATTCGGAAGATGAAGCAACATGGGAATTAGAGAGTTATATTGTGAAGCACTATCCCCATCTTCTGCCTAATCCTGGAAGGTAATTCATCAAGTGATGTTGTTTCCCAACCCCTTTTCCACGCTAGTCATGGGAAATCTCGGGTTGAGATTTTTTTTAGGGGGGTAGAGCTGTAACACCCTCGGTGTTACCGTGTGTTTCCTGGCGGCTTAGCTGGCGAGCGTGTTTTATCGGTTTCGGCTTTCGTTAGCTAACGTTTCTAGTAGCTTGGCATGAGCATCTTTTCTTGTGTTCGTTTAGTGTTGAAGTGTGTAGACGTTGTTGTTTCTGGTGTGGTCTAGTTGTGCTATCGCTAGCTAGTTTTCCAATAGCCGAGAAGCGATCTCACAACGTGATTTTAGCTCTAGGCTTAGAGCCTTTGTCAGGTCGTTAGCCACTTGGCAAGGCCATGTTGGCAGGTTCGTTCTGTGAAATCTGATTCTAGGGTGGCAGCATGTTTTGGCTCGGGTCGTTAGCCTAGTGTGCCCTCTTTGTGTTGGAGGAGGTTGTTCAGTTTGTAGCCCAACCGTTTAGGCATTGCTAAGGCTTTAAAATTCGTGTGTGTGCTTCTTCGCGTCTGGTTGGCCAGTTGAGCGTGGTCACCGCGTCGTCATGCTTTGCGCGTCGCGTTGGGCCACGCCACGGGCCCGTGCGCTGCCGCGGGAGGAGGCCGGCCGAGGCCGTTGTGTCTTGCCGCTGTGGCCATTGACATCGTGCGTGAGTTGTTTCCGCCCACTGTCCTTCCCTCTCCTCTCGCTGCGTGGGCACGGTGGCGTGTTGGCCGTTCGGGGTCAGCACCCATCGTGTCCGTGCTGACCTCTGCGCTGCTGCGGCTTGGGCGGTGGCTGCGCACGCACGTCATCTTGTTTCACCGTCCACTTGTACGCGTCTCGGTGACTCCCAGCTTGGCCGAGGGCACGACGTCTGGCGCGACCGTCCTTCCCCTTCTGCTCCTGTCCGCCTGGCCGTTGGGACCGCGGTGGGCAGTCCGGTCAGGAGGAGGGCCGCAACCACCCTTTCAGCCATGCCCGGGGGTTCGCCGCCTAACGGCCCCACTGACCGACCTCACCTCGCCTCCAGCGCGGTCCCACCGAGCTCCAATTTTGGAGCTGTTCGATGTCAGGCCATTAAGGGCAAGCTCGGCTGTGCACCACGATAGCCTACCCTTTTCGCCTCGTAGCTCTAATTGGTTTCACCGCTAGCCTCGCATCATCAACCGCTTCACCTTGCGCCTGGTCTTGAGCCCTCGGTTCCCCTGGGTTTTCGCTGACACGCTCGCGCCGCCGCGGAGCACCGCCGGACCCCCCCGGGCGCACGTGGCCGGCTCGGCTCAGGTGCCCTCCAACCTTGCTGTCACTACGGTTAGGTCCGTGGTGAACCCCTGAAGCTCACCCACCCCCCTTGGCCGTCCTCGCAGAGCTCTGGCCCTTCGGAACGCCATCACCGCCCTCGCTGTTTGGCCGTCATCGTGGGAAGGCCGCGCCACCTCGCCTCCGGCTTCCGGATCGCTGCCCCGAACCTCGCGGCTGCACCATGGTGAGCATCTCTCCCTCAGCATAGCTATAGTAGCTTCCTTCTGGCCGGCGCAGCTGGTCAGTGCCAGCCAATGCCGCGCCGGCGTGCGGAGGCGCGTCAGGGACCGCCCGGTGGTGAAGATAGTTTTTCGGAAGGGCTTTCTTGCAAAACCCTTGAGGACGGGAATAGTGCCTAGGTTGGTCGTGGCATTAGAAATCAGCTCGGGGGTTGGTTTGAAAAGTTGCCGGCGCGCGCGGGCTTCCCTGTCCCGTGGGCCGCGTCGCCTGGGCCGCGTGTGGGGGTGCGCACTGCGCGCAGTGGGCCGCGCAGCTAAGCCATTTTCGCTTGGTTGTGGGCCGTGCCGAGGAATTCGGTGTTCTCTTCTAGGTAATCAAGCAATGCTTTTGTAATATAGTTTTGAGCCAAACTTTGACGAATTTTAGCGACTTGGGTAGATGTCTAAAAATCATGAAATCACTTTAGTTAAGTTCCTAAATCCGTGCTCTATCAGTTAGTAAATTCCTTTCTTGTAGTGTTGTAATGATGCTCGATCGATTAAATCAATGCTTAAAGCGACGAATATTAATGCAACCTTTATTGTAGGAATTTTTGTGGCAAATCTAGGATAGCTCTAGCTCTTAAGTTTTTGCAGTAGTTTTTTTTTTGCTATCGTTAGCTGCTTGCTGTATTTTTGTTTAGCCACCAGATAGCTTGTCGGATAGGGTAAATAAGTTCTCTGGTAGTGCTTTGCAGTAAATCGGTAATCAAAGGTGAGGTGCTTGTTAGTGGTTAGAGTTTGGATGCGTCAGTCAACTTTGTTAGTAGGAATAATGGTAGCTTAGCTTACTAGCTTGTAGGGTTAGCTAAGCAGTCGGTAGTTGTTGTTATTAGGGTTACCTTTGTCACCTGGTTAACT